>CM023452.1:204087460-204396486 GCA_013339765.2 Haemaphysalis longicornis
GGAATAACTTTATTGGCTAGTTTAGTGTCTGCGTGAAGTTGTTCTGCCCAGGTCTGAAGGTCTGTTCTGTCGACCTAAGAAGTACCGTCTTGATTGTCCAGTAGGCCTGGTTACGTCTCTAACCGCCCGGTGTGCCTACCAGTCGACGAGCTGCAGTTTTTCACCGGTCTTCCCTTTGTCTACCGCAGATACTTTCCAATAGAGACAAGACAGTAGTTCGCTGGCGAGGTTTTCCTCGGTGTTAAGACAGGTTTCTTCCACACCCGTGTTTTCTGGAAAGGTCAGGTCATGGGTAATGTCCACGCTAACACTGCTTCCAATACAGGGTGGATGCTGTGGATAGATCAGCAAACTGAAATCTGCGTGTTAACCCAGAGATGGCGTAACATTATAGTGTCCTCATTGTACCCCCTCCCGTATGGTGTGCGTTAAAGTCTCCGATAATCGGAAGGGCGTTCCCTATGGCTATTTCGAGTTTTCCTACAGAATTTTGATACCCAGCAATAGCGGAAATCCCATGGGATGGACATGTGCCGGGTGAGGATCAAGATGTGGCACAACATGAGTGAGATAAGAACATGGCAGACTCGTCGGGACTAGGTGTGCGCAGCCGGATATGCTGAGGAGTGGACCTCAACAGAACAGGACTCCCAGTAACGGTGTTCTTTAGGGGGCGCGGTGTCTTCCATGGGAACCGCGGCGGGTGCAAGAACCCCTAAACCCCCTAAACGTGGGGCCGGCCCTGGTTCCTGGGAAGGGCATTGCGGTCTTCTTTCTTGTTTTGTGTTCCGCGGTGGGCGTTTTGTGGGGCGAATTACGTTGGCGTTTTTCAGTCGCTCACGGGATTTTTCGGTAGCCCTCCTCGTAATTTGACGCTACTTTGTAGTGGCTTCTGTTGCTAAAGCCTTTTTTCTTCCCATGTTCGCGTCGCGAAGCGCGAGAGGATTTCGTCCCAGGGACATCTCTGGCCGTGGAGCGTCTACACGTCGGAGCGCCATGGTTGCTCCGCGCGAGCCCGCAAGGGATGTGGACACCACTGGGCTCATCGGCGTGCTCCGCCCGATCATGAACCTCTTCGAGAACCTCACGAACCGGCTGGCGGGTCTCGGGCTAGAAGGCGGTGGGTCCGAGCACGGGCCATCGTTCCAGCCGAGCATCGCGGGGCAACGGCTTACGGGCTACGATGGCCGCAAGACAGTGGCGGACTTCCTGTTCGACCTCACCGTATACAAGGCGGCGTCGGGTGCATCGGACGAGTTCGACCTGGCCCGAGTCATGCCGGTAGCTCTGGAGAAATCCGCCGGTTGCTGGTGGCGCCTACAGGCTCCGTTCGCGTCCTGGGTCGACTTCGTGCCGTGCTTCCGCGAGCAGTTCCTGCCTCCCGAATACGACTACTGCATCCGCCGTGAGTGCGAGGCACGTACGCAGCACCCGCGCTAGGGTTTGCTCGAATACATTCGAGCTGTCCAGGAGCTCTTGAAACGAACTATCCCGGGTGCGTCTGATGCATAAATGGCGAGGCACGTCTTACGACGATGCCACCCACGCTTCTGACCTTACTTACATGGTCGTGAGTACTTCCGCCTGGAGGATATGGCGCGATCAGGCCGGTCAATCGAAGAGGCTCTCATAGCGGAGCTGAATTATATAACCCCTCCGCCAGTAGGGGAAGCTATCGAGCCAGCTTGTGCATGAAGAGACACCTTTGAGACTTCTACAGAGCGAAATCCACAGCCGCCTGCGGCAGCGGCGGGCTTGAATTCCCCACGTGCACTCGATCCTCCTGCAATTGGCGACAGGCAGTTGGAGAGCGGAAGACCACTAGATGGTGCAGTTCATGGCGGGAACTCCCCGCAGCGGTTTGACGGAGGGTTCCTGCGTTGGGAAAATAGGCCCTGTTTACTGGCAGGCTCACCACTCCCCGACCCGAGTCTCTCTTTTGGTGTCGGCAACGAAATCACATGAACTCCAGATGTCCTTCTCGTCCAGTTGTCGAGACGGGAGAATCACGAGGCTACGTGCCTGACGGAAATAAAGCTTGCGGCTGTTACCACTGTGGACAGCCAGGACACATCCATTGTGAGTGTCCGTGTGATGGCTGGTCGCCGAAATACAAATAGCCATCGAGATGAGGGAATGAAGACCGACTCAATAATACTGACTAACCCGTCGTCAAGGGTCGCATAGTTGGCTGGACGTGAGGACTGGGGTTTTTTACCCTCTGCTTGCTGTGCTGAAGCGCGCGCACAGGCCATAGCACCACATGTTTCTGTCCACGTGCTTGGAACGGATGTTGACACATTGGTTGACACCGGAGGTTGTTTGTCGCTCATTGGTGATACCGTCTTTGAACTTTGCCGAGGACGTGGTGTCAAGTTGCGCAAATTCAGCACCCGTTTGAGAGTGGCCAAAGGTGCTGTTGTTCAAGCGCGTGGTGCTGTGAGCGTGCACATTTCTTTTGCAAGCAGAAGGTGTCGCCAGCGCTTTATGTACTGCCCTGGCTAGGCAGTGCCCATGATTTTGTGCCGAGATTTTAATGTTAGCGTGGGCCTACTGCTTGACGTGGCGGGAGGTGGTTACAGATTGGTTAATGACGCAGAGTTGAAACCTTTTGCGGCTTCACCGCATATCTTTACCAAGCCAAGGCCCGCCGCAGTCGCAAAGGAATCGGTTTTGCCTAAGCTAATCAGCCAGTTGCTTGAGGAGTGTCGTTGCAGTGAATATAAGAGGGGGCAGCTCGCCTGTGTGCTGGAGCCGTTTGCCGAAATGTTCACGGATACACCTGGGCGGACAACCGTCCCCCAACATCGCATTGACACGGGGGACGCCCCCTCCTTTTAGCTGGAATCCACGGCCGCTCAGCATCCAGAAGAAGGCAAAACTGTTCGTCGCCCTCAAGGAGATGCTGAACACGGGGGTTTATGGCCGCCGCAGAGTGCCCACGCATCTCCGGTATTGTTGGCGCCAAAAAAAGACGGCAGTGTGCGTCTCTGCGTGGACTAACGTCATCTGAACGCTGTAGCTGTGAGACGCTTATCCTTTCCGTGCCGTAGAATCCATCATTTCTTCGCCTGGTGGTGCACAAGTGTTTACGACTCTAGATTGCTCACGCGGTTTTTTGCAAATCGAAGCGCACCCGGATGATATTCCTAAAACAGCCATGCTAGAGGGGTCTTTTCGAGTTCGTGCACATGCCGTTTGGGCAAAAGAACTCACCGAGCTCATTTCAAAGATTGATGAACATTGTTCTCGACGATGCACGATATAAGTACGCGATTGCCTATATTGACGACGTCGTCGTCTTAACAAACAACCCGATCTTAACAAACAATTTGTCTTGCAGACCGATGCTAGCGATTATGAACTGGGTGCAATGCTGATTGAGTGTCTAGCGATGGTGTGTCTAGCGATCGTGAGTGTCTAGCGATCGTGAGTGTCTAACGTGAGTGTCTAGCGATCGTGTTTGCACTTAAAAAATTTGACATGTATCTAGACGGTGCCTCTTTCACGATTCAGACAGACCACATGGCATTAACGTGGCTGCAGCGTTTGCAGAACCCTGCTGGTCGTCTTGCGCGCCGGGTGCTTGCGCTTCAGCGCTACGATTTTACAATATTGTGTTTCACGGTTGGGTAATTTCTACAAGGACGTGATCGGGGGACGCCGCCTCGACCGCGGTCTCGCGCCGCAGGGCCGGGAGCTTTCGCCTAACGAGGTGCTGCCTGCGGGTTTTTGTTTCTCTGCTACACCAGAGGCATCACCTTCTAGGTCAACAAAATATTTGTAAATAGACATTCCGGCAAAAAGGCCTGTCTGTGGCCTGTGGAAAAACCTGTCTTTGATCTATGTGTGAAAAGGTCCTGTAAAAATCATTTTGCCTTAAAAACTATCACGGTACTTATTGACACGGTACTTATTGACCTTGACTTACCCATAGTCAAGACCATTTTACGCAACAGGAACATTTCGTTGTGACGCTAAATACCAGTTTTAAAGACTTTGCTTTGAAGTTATTTCTATTTATTCACAGGTAAAGGGGCATTACCAAATAAGTGTACACTGCGAAGAGAGAGAGAAACTGCGAGTCATGCTTCTATCGCTTGGTATTTTGACCAGGGTCCAAAAGCATGCCGTTGGTTCTACTACAATGGCCCTGGTGGAAACGCGAATGTATTCAAGAATCCTGTGGATTGTGAATTTTGCTGCAAAGGTAAAGAACAGTCATATTTATATAATGCCGTTTGTTTTACGGGAGCGCTAATTATTTTTACTTACTCCCCTTACAAAAAACAGCTTATAATAAATTCTGCATTTTACGTACCAGAATTGGTTTGGAATAATGAGTGAAATCCAACTAAACAAAGTTCGACAAATAGCAAAACTTTGTTACAGCATCGAAATGCAACCCTGTCAATGCTATTATACGGTCGCTTTTACATGTCACGCAGGGGAAGTTTACGGCCACACGTTTTTTCCAAAATTATGTGGCAGATTCCAACAATATGAGGACGAGAACGTTTAATTTGGCTGTTATTGAATATTGAAATTGAAACCGTCAATTTTCTGCAGCTTTGTCATGAAAACTCTAAAAAAGTGACTTTTAAGTGTTGTACTATAGCTTTTGACCGAAAATCATATAAACATATACAAATGGGCTTCAAGAACACAAGAACTATACATAAAGAGCATGTGAATCTTGGCGAATTCTTCGGCGGAGTCATTTTTTCGGCCGCGCCTGAAGACACTTGCAAATTAAGCAAGCTCTTCATTGTCTTGCCATAAATTTCCAAAATGCTTCCAAAGAGAGCTGGTTATATCTTTTTCTTCCTCACGGTAATGAACTGGCTCGTACCCACATAAGAGGGAGGGAGCCACTGGGAAGGGCTTGTCAGCGGCGGATACTTAAGTAATAAAAACGGTAAATATAAGACTAAAACGCGAAGATTTACGAGCACAAGTGGCACTGAAACCACGTTTTGTGGTCTAGCGAGGGCAGCGGGCCTCGCTTGACAGCAAAGAAAAAGTTTTGGAAAAGCACTTTATTGAGGACTAATTCCGAATGGTATGCGATTGAATAAAGCTTGCTTGAGGGTGACTTCAATTATCTTTATTTGCAAACGAGCGCAAAATTATTAAAGAGTACATAGTTAAAGTGAGCACACGTAGAGGTAGTCTTAATTCGTTCTATTGATTCTTCACAATATACTGTCTAAAAGGTTTCGTCGCATACGCCTACATTCATTATGCCATAAACCACGAGAAGAACGCGCCGCACACGAAAACGCGCTTTATAGCCTACTTTAGCATTGCGTAGTTCAATTCAAAATAGCTTTTTCCCGTATCTTAGGAGACAAATTTACTTCCTGAGTCAACTCTAGCGGCTGAAAATTTTGTTGGAGCATTGAAACCGCACTTGTCTTGTCAACCAGAAGTTTTGACGTGATGCAGTGCCTCTTACCTAGTTTCATATGAGAGTGTTGGTAACATTGATACTACATTCTGGTCAGCTTCATATTCTTATTGTCGGTGTGCTTTTTGGGCTTATTTTGTTTTCAGGGTAGTTTTGAGAAGCGTGTTCTTTAAGTTGCTGAAACCGACGAGTTTTCTTGCGTATGCTTCATTTACCCCTCCCGCTACGGAGTATTCGGAAAGATATAAATAAATAGTCTTTTCAGCCGCGTGTATAGTTTGGCGCTAATTTACAAACAATACCTTTTAATAGTTGCGTATCCTCTATTCCCACCATTTCGTGCGACTGGTCAATTTTTAATGTAATCACTAGTGGCGGAATCGCACTCTTCAGTCCATGTCCCCTCTACGTAAACGAATAATGTTGGCGTTTCGAGGCAACACCCAAGATGCAGGTTTCTGACTTTTGTCCTGTATATATTCGGCCAGCGACCCCAGTTATCCAACCACTAGGTGCAGATAATTTTTGATGGGGTTTTTGCCACCAAGCAATTGCTACTACCATTTCTCAAAACAGTCAATCATTGCACACCCTATTTAAAGGTGTATTGGTTTCGTAACTTCACTGTACAACCAGTTTTCCTGGGTCCGAATAAAGCGTAAGTATTGCGAGGGAGAATACGAAGAAAAACTAAACTTGATGTATGCTGTTTGGAGAAATTATCAGGCAAATTAGCTGACATATATCCAAAACACAGTATGTGAACCTTATTTAGAATTGTACAAACAGTATTTTCTATTGCTGAATTGTGCTTTAACATTCTGTAGTTGTTAAGGGTGTTAAAACTACCCACCCAAAGCCTTAATTCTTCCGTCCTTTTACACGCATACTTTTTTATAATGCAAAAATATATAAGGCGTGTATTCGCCACATTCCTTTTTTCCGTAATTATCGTCTCTAGTTAAGGTTCCTTTATTCCACTCCGCATTGTTCTTCACCATTGAAACATGTTTCTTTCCTACCCCGAGCAATAAATGGCCCAGAAATGGATAAAAATGTTTCAGGTTCTTTCATATTTTGGGCAAGACATTCAAGTTCCCAAAAGTCATGTTCCTTCAACAAAGCAAATTTAAAAATAACCTTAGAAATTTGAATAAGTAAAGTTTAAAGTAAGGTTAAAAATGTAAATCTACCTTATTTGTTGATGGGTTTTAAATAAGTTCGCAGAAAACCTTAACACAATTACCGGGTAATATTAGGACCCTAATTATGTAAACAGCCCTGAAAAGCTGAATATGTGCATTCACATAAATGTTCTTTTTTATCCTAGATGGAAACGATGACAACAATACCCATTGTACAGAAAATTACAACACACCTGAATGCTGGAAAGGACACCAATGAAACGTTCTTGATACATTAAAGACTCCTTTGCACACCATATTTTGCTACTCATTTCTGTTGCAGCGTCGCGTGCATTGATCCCGCCGTGTACGTAGTTCTTCGTATGCGAGAAAAGCTTTCGCCAGCAGTAGTCTGTAGAAAATGAAGACAACGCTGTCGCCTGTGCAATGTGTGTGCAGCAAGTAATTGGCAGCTATTCGCGAGATTGATGCATGCAGAGTTCAAAAAGAAATGACGGTGTAAGGCCCGCCAGGTCTGACTTGCCGGCTCAGCAGCCGCATAGCTGTTGTGGGCAAGGACTACGGCTGTGTGAGCTTTCACTTCGGTTTTGCGCCTTAGAAGAGCGGACAAGAGAGAGGCACACCGGGCTTAAGCAAAACATATTTCATTAAGAAAAAAAGTATGAGCACACTAATCAAGAAACAGAAAACAGGGCAAAACTAAAGCAACTCGTAAACACTCAGGATACGCAACAATAGATCGCGTCCACGTCGCCAATCGGTCAATATAAAATCCGCAGAGTACAAAAACCCCTTTACACGGCATTTATAGATCATAAGAAACCATTTCATTCTGTTCTCATCGCAGCAGTGCCAGGAGCATCCAGAGACCAGGGAACAAATAATACCTACATGAGACTTGTAGACGACATATATTAAGGAATTACTGTAAGGCTAGTTCTTCACAACTAAAGCGACACATTCTCTATCTAAAATAGCGTACGAGAGGGAGATATCTTACAAAAACTATTCACGGCATGCAGGGTGGGGGTATTCAGGATGTTTGCCCGGAAAAACATAGGCCTACCGATAAACGGGAAATACTTGAGCCATTTAGGGCTTGCTGACGACACGGTATAAATAAGTGAGTCTGCGGAACCCCTAAAAAATGCTTGAGTAAATACAATCCCGAAGAAGGCCGTGGGAGTAAAGATAAATATGAGTAAATTGAAAGTGATGATGAATAATTATACACGCCAATAGGACCCTTGTCAGCTTTCGTATAAAACGGCCAGAGAAGTAGAAAATTACTTCTATATCGGACACAGCTGACCGCAATCGAAGCTGACAACAATCCCCAGGGAGAAATTCGGCGCAGAATAGGTATCGAATGGTGTACCTTCGGGAAAAAAACTCCCAAAACATGAAAAGTAAGCTACCTCTACCCCTCAAAAAGAATACACAACCAATGTTTCCGGCCAGTGATCACATATGGGGCATAAACTTGGCGCCTTGCTAAAAAACTTAAAGGAAACAGCGCCGCTCAACTGGCCATGGAACAAATAATGATCGTGGTAGCACTCATGGGCAGAAAACGAGCTTTCTGGATCAGGGAGCAAACTCGTGAGATATATCATAGTTCAATGAATCACCTCATTGGTGGTTGTTGTGTATCGCTGCGAATAAATGTGATTTCTTTTTGCGCTATCATTTGTGCAATTTTTCAACTTGTGTCGCTATCACAATTGGAATGTTCAATTACTCTTGCTTTTTTTCTGATTAAATTTTGCTTTCCTTCTTTTCTTTTTTTTTGCTGTTCTGTTGTGTGTATCGATCTCACAATTTGGAATGTTGAATTACCCTTGTTTTTTCCTGTATAATTCTTGCTTTTTTCTTGTGGAATATCTTGTGTTGCCTGCGATGTATTTTATTTGTTTTTCGCTACTACTGTTTGCTGCTTCAAATATATTTCTTATGTTCACTATTATAGGAGGTCCCGTTTCAGTCCCTGACTATGGGACCTCCTTCTGTATACAAAAAGTGTGTAATTTATCGATTGCCTAATAAAATCCTTTCTGATTCTGATTCTGATTCTGATTCAAATAAAGGTGCAGAAATTTACTTGTGATGGCCATGTAGTAGACGAACCAATCACCAGTGGACCACCAGGGCAACAGAATAGATACCGAGAGGCGGTTCTGAAGAAGGGAAAGACCTATGACCCGATGGAGGGAAGAATTGTGTAAGTTCGGGGGCAAACAATGGATTTGAGCTGCGCAGGGAAGGAGCGCTTGGACGTCAGTGGGAGACGCCTTTTTCGTGCAATGGTCCTGAATAGGCTGTTGAGGAAATAGGAATCAGCAAAAAAACAACCACCATATTTAATGTCCTACGACTGTGTGGCCATAGCGCGCTTGCATACCGCAGTCGTCAGCACTCATTCACGTGGCGTCATCGTCGCGCTGCGTGGCGGCTGGGTTTCTGCGAAGACACGGTGCGGAGTTACGGTGCGGTGGCACCCGCTGTATTGGGGCGGGCGCCCTTATTTGCGCGTTTTCAACAAAAGGGCGGCTCGTGTTTTCGGTACGACGGTGGCGAATGTTTGAGGAACTCCCTCTAAAGACAGTCCAGTCGGTTAGGGAGCTTTCATGGTTTTCAAAGCATGTTCGGGCTGTATCTTCTAAACAGAAGAAAACATGGCAAAACGTTTCTTCGTCATCCCACCTGTTAGAGATGCGGACGCGCTACACTTTCTCCAACCAGTCATCAGGGTCTCCTCCTGGGGATCCGGAGAACGATGGTGGTTCCCGGGGCTGTTGAAGAACGAGGGCAGGATTGGTAGTGCTCGTCATGGTGCCTGCGTTGATCATCGTGGTGGTCACGACGTATTCCTTCTTTACTTTACCCGGAAGCAGTCCAAACTCCAGCTGAAGACCTTGCTGTCGGCGGCTGGCACGAGTGGGACTTTCTTATCGGCTTGACGAGGGCGTAGGATGCATTACCCCGCACTTCCTCCAGATGACACGAAGGCTAAGACGACGCAGCTGTCTTGAAGACAAACAACAAGTTTATTGGAATGGACTTGTGCTCCCATAACAACTCAAAGAATACACAGGCGGCTAAACAGCAGTCAACAAAGTGACGTGCGTAGACTGGTTTCGTGATTCGAATTAAAACCGCGGTGTCTGCTCTGCAGGCTTTTATCTTTAGGCGCAAGTGTTTCTCGAACCATCGATTTACATCCACAACAAACAAGATTATTCTAGGCTGTTCACGTTAGTTCGGAACGCTCTCCCTATCAGAAGAGATAACACATGCGGCATAGAAAGAAAGAATGTAAGACGCGCTTCCCTTGGCACACCGATAACAGAGACCGGCGCAGCCTGGCGGTAAAAGCAAAACATAAATAAACGAACCCAATGCATGGCTCTCGGCAATATCACTTAGTATCTATCCTCTCGCTGCGAACCATTTATGTATTGTTTCACTCAAGCCGAAAACTTTAGTGACAGTCCGCGGCCCGCGCTGCTGACATTACCGCATTCTTTTCATGTGAAGGTCAACAGGTGCTTATGTATGTATGATTGTTCTATATTAGTAATTTTCAAAACGGGGAGTGGTTAAAAGTTAAACATAATTATCGAGAGGAATTCTGTCTGTTAATTTTTGCATCATGGATGTCCCGGCTGTGTGTTTTTGGAGGCTTAAGATTCGCTAAAAGCCTCACAAGCTCAGCCGGTAATGACCAAATGTGTTCTTGAACGAAACAGGGCTAGCTTGTTGTAGGTTTGTTGCAAAAATGATCACTTCTTCTAAAACAACGTGCATTGTGTGTAGACACGAAGACGATGTATGCCCTTTAATGGAGATGAAGCATTGCCAGGCTACATACACAGAAAGCTATTTTTTGTATTTCCATATATACAATATCACCATGTTAAACAAGTGTACTCCGTCCATTATGCAAACAAATAATACTAATGCAATAGTTTTTGGCGTCCCGCTCTTTCAATATAGATAAGAAGAATTTACAAATGCTTGCTGCCATGCTCACTTCAGTGCTAGAAGGGTGGTGCTCTTTAAGGCTGTTGAAATACATCAGCTCTGCTTTATTTTTACCCTGGTAAAATGTGGTGGCTCTCTGCATAGCTCAAAATTCTTTCAAACGAAATGCTTTGTGAAAAGGTGCGGTTCGCAATGCGGTCCTAATATGTTGTATACTGTTGAAGCTCTGGGGTGGCGGTAATGAAACAGGAACAAATCAGTGAATTTTTTGTACATTCACAAACTTTCATCTCCAAGCTTGGAAAAGTGGAAGATACCGCATAACGTGCGAAACCACAATAGGTCAAAAAATAAAAGACACAAAGGAAAAACGAACCCACGTGCTATGTGCCAGTTGGGACCGACAACCTTAACCTAACGACACAACCATGTGCCTTTTTGCGCGAACTTTCCGCGAATAAATTTTTGTATACTTTTGCTCGCCCGTTCATTTTGAGGGTGACTGGATAATTGCTGCTATTCGAGACGAGGTTTTGTTATTTTTTAGTCAATATCGATAGTTTCACTAATTGTTCAGGAGAGTATTGGTTTGGGCGAGTTAGTACATCTGGCGTATTGAAGCGCAGCAAAGTCGAGGGGCAGGAACACAGACGACAACACACAGAGCGCCCTGTGTGTCGTCGTCTGTGTTCCTGTCCTCGTCTTTGCTGCGCTTCGATACGCCAGATTCACTAATTGTATATCTCGAATGGCAGCAGCTATCTACTCACCCTCGCAATCAATGGACAAACAAATGAATGCAAAAATTTATTCTCGGAAGGTCAGCACAGAAAGCCAGAGAGGGTTGTGCCGTCGTTACGTTAAGATTGGCGGTCCCGAAGCGGACCCAGTACGTAGGTTCTTTTTTCCTTTTTGTGTTAGTTTGAGACTTTTGTGGCTCCGTACGTTATGCGGTAGCTTCCACTTCGCTAAGCTCGAAAATAAAATTTATATTCCTAATGTAAAAAAATATGGTGGTTTGTTCCCGTTACATTACCTTACGCTCAGAGCTACAAAAGTGCAGTGTTTTTAGACCGTATTGTGAACCACACCTGTTCATAAAACATTTCCTTTGAAAGACTTTTTAGCTCTGCGGAGAGCCACTACACTTTACCAGCATTCCACCAACCCTGTCCTGGTTTATTTGAACAGCTCTCACGTAAAGCTTCGCTGTAGCAGTGAAGTCAGCTAGGCAGCAATCATTTGCAAGTTATTCTTATCATGACTGGAGTTGTCGGAAGCTGAAAAGTATTGCATTCGTATTTGTTTCCATGACGGATCGAGCATGCTTGTTTTATTGGGCGATGGAGGAATGAAATACGGAAATTAGGGGGCAAACTGGACTCGAGGAGCGCAGGACCCGAGCGCTCCTCGAGTTCTTCTCATTCCTTTTTCCTTGACATTCCTCATTGCGCTTCGTTGTCATTTAATCTCTTTATTAAAAAAACTGTGCTGCTTCTCTCTATGAAGTTTTAATTTTCAAACTTCTTGAAGTAATCATTGCCAAATCATACAATGCAAAAAACAAGGAATTAGAAAAGTCCTCGTCGAAGTGAACAAACAACAACAGGCCTCGAAACTGCTCGCTGTAACCCGAGTGATAGATATGGACCATAAAGTCTCACCACACTTCAGCCTTAACACCTCGCAGGTGCGACCTCTGTGCCAGATCTAATAAATGAGGTGGATGCCGACCTTCTGGAATGCCTGAAAGATTATAGTGCTACAGCAGGAAGGCGCATTACTATTTCAAGAAATAACCAGCAAATTCCTACCAAACATAGCACCACTCTGCTGGGCCAGAAAACATAATTGCAGGTTTTATACGTTTCACAGGCCAAACTTAAATCCCAACTTCATGGCGCAATTGTAAAAATCAGCGGTTCGGGCATGGTTTCAACTCTTTCAGGAGTTTACTGACGTGAGCCAAGTGCTAGCAAATTATCAGCAAACCGAAACCCGTGATATAACAAGCTTGACAGGCTCAAAATTCCAAGGACTACATCCCGCAGAATCTCGCAATGTGAAAAATTCAATGACAAAAAAATAAATCATCAAAATGACAGAGAACACCTCATCTGGTCACTTAGACCACCGTTCACAAGCCAGTGCATTTGCTCGATGCATTGGTCCAGGCACTGCTGCCATATCAGTGCACCTACTCATTATGTACTTTCAGGATAGTTATTGTATGTCATGGAACTTGCATAGTCATGATGTATACCTGTCTGCAGTGTTGTGGCCTGTGGTTATTTGAAACGTTTTGATGAAGCAGTGCTGTGCGTTTGGACCGTGTCATTCCTGATAGGGGATATGGAAATCAATCTGGGGCTGATGACAAAAGAGTAAGAAGTGAAATTGATCTCTATTGTATTCCAAGAAAATTGTGTGAAATTGAATTCCACGCGGATATTTGCTTCAAAGACAAAGTGAAATTGAACCTTGTCTATGAAGCAAATATCCGCATGGAATCAAGCCACGCAAACCTTTAGGGTCTTTCATATGGTTCTGCACTTGCAAGTAACCATGCAAACTGATGTGGAATACTTTTCATTTTAAGTAAGCTTACGATTACATCTACGTCAGATCATACTGGTATTATCGCGTCATACTACGGAGTACATCCCGCTATCTGGAAAATTTTGACGGCACTTTTTTCAGTCTCCGTTGAAAGGCACTATTGTGAATGAATGAGTGATTGCTAGCTGAGGTAGCACCAATCTTTAAATCAGGGGACCGTACTTCACCAATAAATTTCCCTAAAAAGCACCATGTGGAAACTCCCGAGTCATTTCATTCACACTCAAGTCGCTAAGTATTTAGAAAGTGACAATATCGTATTAGAATATCAGCACGGTTTTCACAAGGGTTTCTCGAGAAACACAACTTTCAGGATTTTTTTATGATCTACATTCATCCATTGACGCAGGCTTACAAACTACTGCAGTTTTCGCAATTTTTCTGAAGCATTTGATTCCATTACACACCCCAGATTACTTCTGAAACTTCATCCTTATGTCCTCAAACGGGTGAAAAATCTTCATTATTCTCGAACTAAGTTTACTTCTCATAACAGCTATATAGGGCATTTGCTCGTGTTATTTTTGGCGTCCCCCAAAGCAGTTTGAAGAAGGGCTTGCGTTCGGGCTAGTTGGTATTCCATAACGTTCATCTTAAGCGCAGAAAAAAACGGGGACACAGTAGTCCTTGTCTACTCTGTCCCTGTTTTTTTTCTGCGCTTAAGATGAACGTTAAAGCAGTTTGCTTGGTCCTGTAGTTTTAAGTGCAAATGCAGAGCGGAGCGGAGGGGAGCGCACCTAGCAACGGCGCGACCGATGATGGCGGATAGTTCGCAGGCAACGGCACCACCAACAACGAGTGAAATACAATCCAGCACGAGCATTTCACCCGTCGCTGAAGGTCACGTCACCGCGGGAACTTCGAATACTTCGTCGTCGGTCGAAGACAAGGCTGCGAAGCGGAGGGCTCGCGACGCCGAACGAAAGCGGGCGAAGCGAGCTGCCGATCAGGAACTGCGAGCGCGGGAAGCTGCGGCCCGACGCCAACGTCGAGTGGGGAAAGCGGCCGAAGAAGCATTCGCACTTTCACATTCTTCCCCTCGGGGAAATGCGGGGTATTTTTTTTAATCTGTAATTATCATCTTTCATGTTGCATATCCTCTCACGTAGGTCTCTCTGCAGGGGATGTAATTTATCACACAAGTTTTTTTTCAAAAACGACCGTAAATACTTTCAACCAGATCTTAACACAATTACCTCATAGTAGTGCTTGGGATGGGTAACGTCACTCATCTCTAAAACAAAGTGCAAGACTTCAACGATAGAATTTCTCGAATTCTAAATACTTCATTAATTAACAACATCATGATTACCTCTCTAGACAAAGGTGTTCTGGGGGGAGATAGGTGAGGGTTGTAAATAATTAATTAACATCATGATTACCTCTCTAGACAAAGGTGTTTTAGGAGGAGTTAGGTGACGGGGATTGCATGGCAGATTTCAAAAGGTAGATTATTTGTGAAAATAAGACTTGTGATTAATATTTTCATTGGTACTCAAAAAGGCGTTTTATTTCATATGTTTAAAGGAGCCATGAAGAGAAAATGCAAGTTGGTTTTATTCGAAAGATTTCGTG
The DNA here is from genome assembly GCA_013339765.2 of Haemaphysalis longicornis. Classification (NCBI taxonomy): domain Eukaryota; kingdom Metazoa; phylum Arthropoda; class Arachnida; order Ixodida; family Ixodidae; genus Haemaphysalis; species Haemaphysalis longicornis. The sequence continues at coordinate 204,102,194 of CM023452.1, forward strand.
TTTTATAGTGCCCCCAGCGCTTGTCCGGATACAAACGGTGCTTTATTCACTCAGAAATTAAACAATTTAGGTTAACATTTTGATTTTCCCACTCAATCGTGCGTTTTCGTGGTCCCAAGTGACATCACGGGAACCGACCGCTCTGCAGCCTAGAGTACCTTCATTCACGCATCCGCCGTACAGGGTAGAGACACGTAACGCTGGCGCCGCCATGATAGGTTGCTCGCTCGCCACCGAAGCAAGTCATTGTGTCAAAACCGCGCTAAAATTATCGCCGCAACGTGGTTTACTGAAGAAGTTTGAATCATATTGTCTGTTTCGCGTTGCTAGGTCTCGTGGGAAACGAAAAGAATAACGCGTTGAGCCGTTGGCCCAATTGCGGCGGCACGGGACCGTTCAAAAGTTGTCTCCACCCTGTACAGCGGTGTTGGTTTGTTCCCGCGTTTCTTTACGTTCCGTAACCTAGATGGCGCCACCATACCGTGGCAAGCGTTTGGTTTGTTTTTCCTGGCTTGTTTTTGTTCTGGGAGAAAATATTCGTTCCCTGAAACAGTGCTCGCTCGACAAATGGGGTCACGTAAGACACCGTTGCTTGCGTCAATCGGCCAGTGTCGTCTGAGACAACCCCAAGCCCCGTAGTGCTGCGCAGCTAAACCAAAGCATGCTGTGTGCAGTACGAACAGCAGAACGCATCAGTACTTCTATGTTTACATGTGCTTTCGTAACTTCCACTGTTTGTCCCATCATTCTTATTGCTTTGTAAAGAATGTGCCCCAAATTTAAGCGCAAATCGCTCGTTCGTCTAGTTTGTAAGCTCTACGTAATTGGCGTCTGCTTCTGCCAGCCTCCGCCAATCGCAGAGCTTAGCCCATGTGACATCACAGGTTCTGTTGCGGGAAATGAGCTGGTGGGTCGCATGACCATTCCCGTTTTTTCCTAATTATGTAGCTTATTTGAGCGAAGTTTACGTTAAAAGTGGTGTCAGTATGATTCTAACGAGACAATCTTTTGAATGAACCAAACTTGTGTTTTCTCTTCATGGCTCCTTTAACCCGCTGCTGTGCCTCAGTGGCTAGGGTGGTGCGCGGTCGAGGCGAATGCCGGTTTAATACCGGCCGGGTGTACCGTTTTTCAGTTGAAGGCAACCCGGGAAGATGCCCGTGTGTGGCGATTTCGGTGCGCACAAAAAATACCCACGTGGTCCAAATTAATCCGGAGCATTCCCCTACAGTGCTCCCAATGGCCCAGCTGTAGCTTCGGCGTGGTAAGCCATCTTTTTTTGCATGTCTTGGAAATGTTACCTGCTGCTGTAGCAGGTGATTTCTTTAACAACATAAAAGTGAAATTATACTTAACGGCCTTACAATTTGTCTCCAAGAGCTAAATACAAATGCCATATCGATGTACGTTTATGGGTCTATCTCATAGCCGTAGTGAAAGGCTCTATATTTGCGTAACACTAAAGAAGGGCAATAGCTATGTAGTGTATCACTCAAGCGAAACGACATACCCGGATGTCAACCCGGGTATGTCAAAAGGAGGTTACGCTTTTGTGTGCCATCGTCTTCTTTTTGCCATGTAGTGCTCAGGTTAGCACGTGCTCTTGAGGCCCATTTCACGGAAAGAAGCTCACGCTACTGCAGTTTAGAGCCTGAGTGAAGGAGTGCTAATGCGGCCTGTTGGCCGCATTGTCCTGTTGGTTACAGTGCATAACGGTTTAAACCGTGCCATTTGGTACAGCTTCAGCTTCATGGAATGCTCGACAAGCATCCTTGCAACGTTGCACATTAACAGCAGACCAGGGTTCACAGCTTTCTATGTTTGCCTAAATTGCACACAAGACTCACAGATTGTGCCGTTTTTGTAAAGTATTTTGTGTGGCACTCGACACAGTTATAAATATCAAGTGGCCATTTCAGTTTTTTGCTCTAGTATTTGTGTATAGCTACATCTCATTATTGCGTTATTTCTTTTTTTATGCCAATTGAACTTTGGGACCAAGAGGGACAGCGGACGTGCCTGGATCAAAGCTGCTTATGCATAGCGGGTATGGCAGCAACCAGCAGCGTACTGTGCTACGTCGAGTAATAAATTTAAAGCATTTCTTCATATGCAGGTACATCGGCCCTGGAGGACTACACCTGTATACTTGACATTTACACGGGAATGTGTCTAGCTAGCAAAATGCTGCTGTGGTGTGTTCATGACGATGTGGTTACGCTGTTTCATTGCTAGAAGTGGCGCGTGTTATGTATGTTTGACTGTGAATGCACTTTGTGTATAGCTCCAAAGAGCCGCTTGGGTTTGTCTCGGGATTTGTTTTTGTTTTTTTTTTGCGCCACTACACGATCTCTTAGAGCAATCGTAATAGACGTTCAATTTAGCGGTGGTGCTTAACTATTGATAGCACCGTCTACGAACGGTCCCCTTTCTTAATAAACAAGTGCTTTCACCGCGACAGAAACGGATCACAAAAACTTCAAACTAAATATCAACGAAAATACTCTGAGAACTCGTAAGAACCTCTACAAAATATCAATACACAATTCATGTGAATCTCAACTGACCCTCAACGGAAAGTGGACGTGATAAACTCAACGGAAAATAATAAAAACACGGAGGTAGGTTCTCCACAGAAACACATTTCCTCAACTAAATCTGAACAGAAAAATTTTGAAAACTGAACATTATTATTGAGTTAATCCAACAAAATTTCGGCTGAAATTCAACAAAAAATTTTAAGGGCAAACTTCCCTACTTTCCGATCAAAATTGCTTTTTGTTAATGAGGAGATTTACGTACTCTTATATATTAGGGCAGGAATGAAATATCGCGCAATCGTTACGAGGGGAAGAATCTTTACAACATATAGATAACAACTGAAAAATAATTCGGTCTAATAATTTTGCGTTCCAGACGTCGTAGTTGGTCGTTTCTGAAGGTTTCAAAATCATTTAAACGTTCATTGATTAATTTGCGGGGTTTAACGGACCGATGCAACGCAGGTGATGAGGCGCGCCGTAGTGGAAGGCTCGGGATCAATTTTGATCAGCTGGGGATCTTTACCGTGCGCTGAAATATCGCATACACGAGCGTTTTCGCTTTTCCCCTCCATCAGAAAAGCGGCCGCCGTGGCCGGGAATCGAACCCGCGACCTTGTGCTCAGCAGCGCAACGCCTTACCACTGAGCCACTGCGACGGGTCATTTAAACGTTGGAAAGTCAGTCAACAATGAATACGTTTTTTTCGGAATTTCCTTATAATCCGTGAAAAACATCCGGTTTTATGTTTTCCAAACCAGTTACATCATATTTTTTAACAGACGCTTCAAAGAAACGCACACAAAGAAAAAGATCGCTGCATCTTAGTTCGACTAAGATAATCCGGTTAGCATAATCCGGATATAACGCGAGTAAGAGAGGCTTGGTTACGTGCGGATGTAGCAGATTTCAAGGACACCTCCACTTACGTAATTGCTAGAAAAGACTGGCACAGAAGAGGGGTTTGTTATCGAAGACAACATTATGTTTTCAGTGCTAGATGAATACTACGACATTTTGTGGAATAGGACAAGCTTCAGTCAGCGACGTGTGTGTATTGGAGGGACTAAAAGAGCGCCCAATTCTTCTCTAATAGAACCACAAAGCTATTTCATTGATTTTAATTTTGGTGTATTAGGTAACGTTTTATCAGTAAGGGACATTGACCTGCCGGGTAATAATTGATTATTCCAGTCTCCGGTAGCGGAACACGTGGCAAGCGCTGAGCAGCTGTTTGAACTTTCGTTTAATTGGAAGCTAACGCTAATTGTCACTACTTTAACAAGTATAGTGACCGCAAGGTCATCTCATCTTGGTTTGGTTTTCGTATCACCTAGGAAGCTGCCGGTTCTCAGCGGTTGTAAAGTTGGAGAGGGCCTCTCAGACCACAGAATGGTATTAACGCAATGGCCTCAGACACAGTCAGCACTTCATTGAACTTCGCGACCGCTGGTGATGTGTTAATTTTGGACCGTCTTAATAGTTTCTTTGATCACTTCATAATCCTTTATAACACTGGCTGTAGCACTGATAGATTATGGCATTTCTTTTCGAATGTTGTGACAAACTACATAGGCAGCTACGTACCCAGGATTACGAAACGCATTCTTAAAAACAATCTCTGGCTTACGACAGAAATTATTAATTAAAAAGAGAAAACTTGAACGCAAATAAAAATCTTGCGCGAAAACTCGTACCCCTGAAAAAACAGATAGATTACTTCAATGAGACAAGAAATGAAACGTGTGATAAAGGAACTCAGGGGCAAGTTTTTCAATATGACACTGACGCAATATCGGAAGCAAGCGCCTCGAAGCTCTGGCGCTATAGAACTCCTCAGCAAGCTCCCAGAATCTCCTTGATATTACCCAGCAATGTGTCGATGGTTTCAATTCCTTTTTTGCTTGTGTGTTTACGAATGACGGTGGTATTTTGTCTGAGTTTGCTGCGTCAATGTTTCAGCAGACCTTTAAAGATGTGGAATTAGTGAAGGTGTCCCACACCTTTTACTTATGTAAATATAAGAACAACCCCCGGCCTTCATGTTATACCAAACAAAGATCCGCACAGATATTCTAATTGGCATCCAGCTTCCTTACAAATTACTTCAGTGATCCCTTAGCAGTGATTCTTTCCCATTATCGTGGAAGCGGCATAAAATTGCCCCTGTTCACAAAAGTGGCTATCTTTTGGACGAGCGCAACTACCGTCCTATCTTGCTGATCAGCACATGTTCAAAGATACTAGAGCACATTACTAACAAACACCTGAGCACATTACTAATAAACACCTGATGGCGTACCTTGATGCGCACAATTTATTATTCTCGAAACAGCACGGATTCCGCCGAGGCTGATCTACAACAACAGAGTTAATCGAATTTGCTCACGATCATTCCAAAGCAATAAATTCGCGTCGGCAAACTGATGTGGTATATATGGATGTTGCAGAAGCCTTTGATTATGTGTCGCACTCAAAGCTACTGTTTTAAATTGACAACACGTATCAAAATAATTTCCTGAAAAAAGGGCTTGCGTCTTATCTCAGCTCTCGTCAGTAGTTTGTTGAAATAAAAGACAAACAGTCTAGACCGTAAACTGTGAATTCAGGAGTTCCACAGGGCAGTGTTCTGGACCCTCTTTTGTTTTTATTATTCATAATAGATCTGCGAAATCGTGTCGCGGTTCCCAAAAGGTTGTTTGCTGGCGACTGTTCTTAATACCAGAATCGAGACTGAACATGACCAAGTTACCTTAAACCGTAACCTTAAAAAATAGAGCATTTGTGCGAAAATTGTAAATGACTTTTAACTCTGAAAAGACTGTTTATATATGTAACTAGGACGAAAACCACCTCTAAATATAATAACAAATTGACAATACTATGCTGAAGCGCGTACAGAAATATAAATATCTTGGGATATGGTTTCCGCCCGACATCCGTTGGAATACTCCCATATATTACGTATACTCCAAGGCTACAACGGCGTTGTATAGCTCTGGGTGTAACCTTTATAGCGCCCCACCTGGTATCAAGTGCCTAATTTACAAAACCCTATTCGTCCCTATTATCGAATATTGTACAGTTGTATGCGACCCATACACACAGCCAAACTGCAATAAAATAGCGAAAATACAGCGATGTATCGCGAGGTTTATTTTAATACATATCGCCGGCATTATTCACCTACTCAGGTTTGTAGAACGCGGGGCTCAATGTATAATTGGTTGTTCTTCGCTTACGCCATATGCACATGAACTAAAACGACTTTGTTCTGCATTGCAGCGATAAATGTATTTCGCCAAGTTTGTGTGTGTGTGTGTGTATGTGTGTGTGTGTGTGTTTGTGCTTCTTGTTGGTCACACAAAACTGCCATACTTGATTTTAGAGGCAGATATCTGCAGCGGTGCAAGAATTAGAAAAATAAATTTTACTGCAGTGCGTTTTGACTAGAGTGCGGATATCAGAGAGAGGCTGAATGCTTCACCTTGAAGCAGCTCTACGACTCCAGTGCGCTCCTAGTTCCTATGAATCGTACCACTTGAAATGTATGGTATCATATAATTCGCTTAAAAAAAGTTGTCCAACTTATAAAAGAACTCTATAAGGATACCATTCCGGGCCCGTTTTACTGCGTAATTGCGCAAATAACGGTAGGCACAGACGAAGTGGGAATGGACACACAACGCAGTGAGCCCTGTGTGTGTGTCAGTCCTCAGCTCGTTCGTGTCTCCCCTTTTTGCGCAATTATTTGGTGTAATTTTAAAATAAAGCATTATTTGAGTACCTACACCATTATTTCCTTAGCTGATGGTCCATAAAGCCCGTCCATTTATCTCCGACTTCGTTAAAAAGGGTAACCACAACGCAACGCGTACTGTGACGAAAATCAGACTTTACTATACCACTACAGTTTTCGCACCCGTTTAAATATAGTTTTCATGCATACTTAAAGCACAAAAAAATTCAGGAGAAGAATGCACACGGGCCGTCCGCATTCTTCTCTTGTGTTCTCATCTTTAGTGCGCTTCAAAGTATGCATACGTTTTCCAAGAGTACCAGTTTTCCCACTTTCCGCTCGCAGCACAGTGTTTTTTGAATATGGAGATCAACGTTGTCCTAAATATGGATGGCGGTAATGTCATACCATATATTTATTTCCACAAAAGAATGTTTCGAGCTTACAAAAAACAATTGGAGAAGACTCTGTCTATGAACTTTTGCGTTCCGGACTTCCTGATTCCTAATTTCTGTTGTTTTGAAAATTATTTAAACGCTGGAAAGGCACTCATGGATAAATATTTTTTCCGTACTTCGTTAACTGTATTGAAACACATACCGGTGTAGGTTTTTCAATCATAGTACATCATATTTTTAACGAAAGCTTCGAAGCAACGCGTGAAAAGAAATAAAATAAATGCGACTAGGTTTTCGCTACGCCGGTCATGCATGCGACGGATTGCCTAGGCCTTGCTAATAATAATAATAATAATAATAATAATTATAATAATAATAGTGTTTATTGATTCCAAAAAACAGAATACAAATGCGGGTCTGCCAAAGCCACAAGTGCTTGAAGGGCAGTTCCCGGCAGCGCGCAACACGTCGCAAACCAACAAACAGGCAAAAGTTGTAAAAAAAAAAAAAACAATTATAATTTAGACGAAAGAAAAAGAACAAGAAGAAAAGAGAAAGGGAAACGAAGCAGCACTGTTAAAGGCGATAGTGAAGGTCTATAAGACTGTTTTTAATTTTCCTTCGACTATTCATCGAAAAGAAGTCGTCTGGCAAAGAATTCAGCCCCATCGGGACATAGTATTCGCGAACATGTTCACCAAATCTAGTTCTAGTTCGTGGTAAAAGAAAACGATCGCGAGGGCGTAAATCCCGCACAGGAGTGTACGGCTGGCAAAATTGCAGAGACCAAATATACTCAAGTACAATTGTTTGTTTAAACAACAAGGTAAAATCGGGCATGCGCGAAAAACGAAAGACATCTTTGTTATCAAGGTCTGGTGTACCATACAAAACGTGTTTGAGTATCGAACGTAAAATAGCATCCACCTTATTTTTCCAGAAATCAGAGCAAAGGTAAAAACAACAAATTCCGTATCTTAATGTGGAATAGGCTAAGGCAAAAGCAATTTGCTTACGTACTGTTAAGGAACAAAGTGATTTGAGCCCGTACATCAAACAGGCAGTTTTCCTCAGCTGAGAACATATAAAGGCCAAATGCATATTCCAAGACATGTTAGAGTCAAAAAATATACCCAAGTATTTAACAGAGTGGCCATTACGCACGCAATGGCCGCTACACACATTGTGTCCGCTACACACATGTCGTGGCTCCCTCTCTCAATCACACAACGGCTGAATTGAAGCACTCAGCCGGTTGCGGCAAGAAAATGGGACGCGGCAGGCGGTGAGGCACCGTCTCTCTTTCAAGTGATGGGTGAGTCCCGTGGTTACTAACGTAGACACATGTGCCCAGGAGGCGGCGGCACTTGGCTGCAGGCGCGGCCCGCCAGTAGGTCTCACTTCTTCATTTGAACCCCAAGCAGTCACGCACGGCGAAACTCGCTGGACTAGCCAGTGAAGCTTTCGTTTTCAGATATTACCGTATGGCAGGATTGACATTTCTGGAGTACCTTTGAAAAAATTGTGCGTTTAAACGTCGAAGCTGTGTAGCAAAATTTTTGTGTATGGTGTCCGCAGTTTTAAAAGTACAAATAAAATGCCAAGCGCTCATGCACGCGTTCCTCGAGCGCACGTTCTTCCAGTGAAGCATACCTTCTTATAGAGAATGGCCAACATTATGCAGTAAACTCTGGCGTTCACAGCGTGCGTCACGCGCACGTTCTTCAAGCCAGCAAGCCAAGCATACCCACTCCGAGATATTGGTGAGCAGTGGCCACAAAAACAAAATCTATAGCGTTCGCCGTATCGTGGCGATACTTGCTCTGAGCGAGAAAGACACCTCATAGCGCACGCCCCTCGTTTGTTCGATCGCATGCCGTGGTGCGCATGCGGTGTTCAGCGTAGAAAAGCCGTGACTTGAATTGCGATGCTGCTGTAGATGATCATTGACTCCACATGACGCGGTCGTGAATCGTTCGCATGCTCGCGCAAGAGACAGCGCTTGGAGAGGCTCGGCCCGCAAAGCATCCGCTAGAGACAATACGTCACGCTTCAAGAGTGACCTAAAAGAACGGCGATGATGACGACGAGCTCATCCTCGCCTTCCTGAAAAAATTCCCGCGCCTTCCCGCGAGGGGAACACGAGTAAATGCAGAGCATTGGGGGTCGTTAACGCCGCGTAAAGTCGCGTTAGGGTGGGGGGGGGGTTTTGGGGGGGTAGTTGCGTTGGTTTTGGGTTTTGGGGGTAGAGAGAGGAGATTTAAAGTCGCGTTAGGGTGGAGCGAGCGTCAACCAAGGAAGGAAGGAGCAACGCAGTGACTGAAGCAACCGAGCGACCGCTAGCCGCTTTATATTTGCGGGACGCGCAGTAGAGGGAGAGCAGTCCGGGGGGAGGGGGGGGAAAATGAGCAAGCGCGCGCGCCCTTCCACGCCCCACCGCGCTGCTATCACGCACGTGTTACGCCGAGACCGCGACGGAGCGAACGGGCTGACTACGACGCATGCGCGCGCCAGCTGCTGTTGAGAGAGAGGAGGGAAGGAGGGGAGGCGCACCTGCTGCGGACGCGGAGCTGTGGATGCCGTCCGATGCAGGAAGAGGCGAGGCTAAGAAATGCTCTGCATTTAAAAAAAGTAATTGAAATTTCATGCCGCCCATGTGAACCACGACACCACAACGATAGTAAAACTCAACTATGCGTCCGTCGAAGATCCTTTACAATAACTTCACCATTTAAGTCCTGCACGTAAGTGCAAGCTACCCTGATTTTGGTGTATAAGTTTGCATGTCAAATCAATAAGTGGGCATATATTTCTCCTTTTAATAGTCGGGATGAATTGTTCTCATTCGCATGAAAGCGCGACCAATGAAAACGGATTATACCCTTGAAATTTCTGCCTTCAAATATCGCTTTCGCGGGCTTCTGCAGTTAGGTATGGTATGGGGGTACAGAGCCACTTACAGTACATCAGGGGTGCTATTCCAGAAGGCCCGAGATTGATCTAATCTCGGGAAACACGAGCTCTAGCGACGCCCACTTAACGTAATGATAATATTTCGAGGCGGAGTTCAAGCGCTTCGAAAAAGCGATTCATGCTATTTGCTGAATATTGGGGTGACTTAACCGGTCAAGGGCAGCGCGTTCCAAGGAGTCACGACTAGGGCGTGGTACATTTTTCACGTCTTCCTCTCGTTCTACTGCTGCACAAATGGCTACTGGGGCAAGCAAATCCAACTAAATTATTTTATAACGCTTTCATTTATTTATCTGTTTTTCACTCCAAATTCATGTATTTTTATTTTAGGTGTTCGTTTGAGCTTTTAAATGCAGAGCATTTCTTTAACTCACGATGTCACCCGGCGTTGTCGGCGTTGGCGTGCCTCGGCTTCCGCAACAGCCGTTCCAGGTGCGCCCTCTCCCCCACTCCTCCTCGCCTGCTCTCCGCTGCTCCTCGCGTGTTTTAAATGCAGAGCATTTCTTTAACTCACATGTAGCGTCCGCCGTGCGTCCGCAACCGCTCAGCGCGCAGGCGCGCCCTCTCCCCCACTCCTCCTCTCCCGCATCACGCTACCCTCCTCGCTCTCAACAACAGGTACGCACCCCTCCCCCTACACTATATAAAAAAATAATACATACCGGCGCCCGGTTTCGATTCCACGACCCTGCGGGCGGAACGCAAGGTACGTGGTGCTCTTCCCACTGCGCCACAAAACCGACACACAATGAAAGGCTACGAACGCGCCTTATATCCTTGACTCATTCAAACTACGTCAAGAAGCTGCTGATACAACGCATTCATTACCACCAACTCCCCAAACACTAAACGTTAACGCAATACACCCACCCCCTATGCGACGCATTTACTCGAATCCCCCTCGCGGGGAGAATGGCCCTTTTTGTTTGAAATTTGCTGTCATAAGTAGCAGTTTCTGGCCATTTCTGCCGTCGGTGGCAGACAATGCAATCACGTGACTAATGCCGACTGGTAAACGGGTGATGGAAACGCGCCATACTCAAAGTTATCGCCGCTCGGTGTTATCGAAACCCTCCGTCCGCTTTCAGATACGAAATTTCCAAGGGGCACTGAAGTCTGCTTACCTGATTTGAAGGCGAAAGCTTCGCGATACCTAATAACAACTGATACATTGTACTTGCGATATTTATTAACAACTCATAATTGCACTTGCGGTAATTCTTCACTGATATATTGCGCTTGCGCATTTTTCCTCGCTTTTATTTCTGTGTCTTTCTGCATGAATTTCCGCATTACTTCGGTCGGCTTCTGTTCTGCTGCACCGTGTTTGCTTCAGTTTCTTCACTTTAATTTCGCAGTGAACCCGTCAGCAAAACACTGGCACAAAGCACAGCCTCCCTATAATCGGGGTTCTGCTCGATTGATGTGCACTTGTCCTTCTCAGTGCCATCCAGTTCACGTGTCATGCATTATTATACAACCTTTGCTTTTCCAATTCACAGTTCTCTGAATTTTCCAAAACTGAGCCCGTTCGCTCCTCAAAGCTCCCAGTTGAAGGCAAGTCACCCAATCGGGCATGTTCTACGAATAAAGGAATATCAACAACCACAGCTTTTCACATTTGTTTCCTTTATTTCACTTCGCTCTTCACATCTCTTCTTCGACTAAGCTCTCTACAGTCGCTCGTTTTTTTATGGACTCTATACCTTCGCCCTCCTTCTGGTGTCAAGCTGTTTGTTTCGGTCTCAACTCTTCCCTTCACAAGCTTCGCATGCTCCGCTTCTTGACAGATGACAAAGATGCTGTACAAAACCCGTTGAATTGCGTAAAGATCGCCTCGGATAATGGACACATGCCGTTTATTACATACTGTTCTGCGAGTGAAGTTATCGCACGAATGGTGTGATGCGCAACGCCTCAATAGAAATCGTCTGCCGCGCTGACGATAAATGAAGCGCATGGTCATGCAACGCCGCATAGGAAAGTTTTGCTAGCAGACTATATCTGAAGCACGGCCACTGAATGGAAACCTCCTTTCCGTGGAGCGGTGGCGACTGAAGTCTACGATCCGGCTGCAGACGGATAAACGCATGGTAGAACCTGCGGAAGCCATGTCCAACGAACCACCTAAAGAAAGTCGAAAAACATGTCTGCAGTAATCCTATTGCGCACACAGCTGCTGACTGTCGACTAGGGCGGTCGCTGGTGCGACCGCCCTGCTTCTGTTGAAAGTGTCCGTCGCGTAAAACCGCAGCGCACACAACACCTGCTCCTCGGCAGTCATGGAGGGAAATCTCGCCTCAAAGTCATCGAAAGTGTTCGGGAGCCAGATCGCTGCACAGCCAATGCATAATACTTCTGAGGGGCGAAAAAGGGCTTCTCCTCAAAAAAAAAAAACTCTGTCGGGATAGATATATGCCTGCTACGGCGACCGTGAACAATGAACCACGCCGCAGTAGCCGCCAGCATGAGCGCCCCGAGTTCAACGCGGCTGGGCAATATCTCTCCCGAGTTTCGTCCGAGTTCTCGTGTCAATCACACACACCCAGCCCATTCGTAGGCGCCGCGTAGCCACCGAAGCCCCACCTATCTATGGCTGCCACGGCGTTCACTCTCCGGTGGGGTAGCGTCGCAACCACGAAGTCACTTGCATTTGATGCTCCGGTAACAATGCTTAGCAGCAAACAATGAACGAACAAAATCCCCAAGCCACCGTCAGCCAAATGCTGCCACAGTCGCGGGGGGGGGGGGGGGGGGGGGGGTTCGGTACAAACGAAGAGTTCGCTCTAGTCCGAACGATAGGAGCGGTCAAAACGGCAACATTTCCCACGACAGCTACTCATACACAGAAAAAACACAATGCATGACAGATAACAAACCTTCAACGTCTAAAATGCTCTCGTAAAATGTTGAAACACGCTTATGACACGCTAAATTGGGGCGATGTTTGATACTACGACCGCCGTTCCAAGGTAAACAAAGTCGGTCACGTTTGACAATCGGGAGAAGCGCGTTCCTTTCGCTAAAGTGAACTGCTTCGCTTACTTGGTTTGGGCTTGCGCTGAGCTGCACTGGAGCCACCATCAAACCACGTAACAAACACATTTCAGTGGAAGAACAGAGCACCGAGAACATTGGAGCCACCACGCGCCGCTTTTAGAGGGGGGAGCTTTAATAGAAGGCTGGGGCCAGGGGCGCTATTCCAGAAGGCCCGAGTTTCGCCTACTCCCGAGTTTCCAGCTGCTTGGGCTATGAAAGTAGAGATAGTGGAGCATTCGACGCACCTCGAGCGAAACCACCGGGATCGTGCGCAGCACGCCTGGCAAATTCAGCGCGCTGCGTTTGGGCCGCCTACGTTGATAAAGTACGGCGCCTGTTTTTTCCGCATGCAGCACCCTCTGCAATCTCTCTGCAATGCTCATTCCCGAGCATAAACTAGATAACCCCACTGCTACTTTGAAATCACCAGAGTAGCTGTTGGCCACGCGCGGTAAGGGGCGGTCCGTTTTTCTCATTGTTTTGTTCTCCCACTGAATTATGTTTGCAACGTGGCGTGAGGGCAGTCCCAGTGCAGCTCTGAGAAACGCGCAAACCAAGTTAGTCAAGCGGGTCCACGGTAGCGAATGGAACGCTCCCTGCCCCCTACCATCAAATATGGCTTTTATTTACTGCTTGCTTGAGTGTGCACGGCGGCCGCTTATCAGAAAACGTCCCCATAGAGAAAGAAATACTGGTAAGAGTGGACACTCCCATAGAGCCCTGCGGCCGAATGACTGTACTGTAGTGTAGCGCACCGAGCGGACGGGAGCCAAACTACTAACCATACTTTCTTTCCCGTTTCACTTTCGGTTTCGGTTTCGCGGACACCGATTTTGGCGGGTAGTTTGAAGGACTGGAAAGCGCTGCTCACAGCGACGGGCATCGGTACGGTATTCGGACGCTTTCATGCAATAATTAGTGTTTATTTGAATATATCATTCTCAGGCTTAGTGCCCGTATGCTTTTACAAAAAAAAAAAAAACCTTTTTCTGAAAACGTGAAATTGCAATTTACAGTACCACTCACACTTGGTTAAGAATTCTGTCGCGTGTTCACATGTTGCCGAGCCACATAAAAGAGACACACCATAAATGAAGAAATATTTATTGCATGGCACTAAACGGAACAAGTTCAAATTGTCATCATTCTTTGCAACACACATATAATAATAAACAGTGAGTAATACACAACAGAGACAATACACAGTAGTGAGAGGAAAATACGTTTCCAGGAATGAAAAAAAATGCACAAGTAAAGGTATCACAACCACACAAAGGATTTTTTCTCCACGGTAATTGAAAATGCAGAAAACCCAGAAACTCAGCCATCCACAGGTTTACTTGTATCTACGACACCCTCAGACTCTGTGCGCTGTTGCAGTCATACAAAAATATCAACCATAACATAATCTAGACACTGGGATACTTGCAACTGTTTACAACCACTATCTCCGCAGATAATTTTTTAGTCTGGCAATTTCTCCAGTTAGGATGTGAAAGAAGGGAAAAACTTTGGCTTTGATGGCCTCGGTTATTTGATGAACGCTAATGAGATCTATTGCCTCGGGGCAACTTCAAATCAGTAGCAGTAATTGAACAGAAATCCCATTTATGTGGAGATGCACACGAAAAAGGGTTAAGAGGGAAAAAATCAACTTCCTATTGGTTCCTTGCAAGGGTGCATTTTCCCAAGAAGCCGGGTTACCTTCCGAAAGCGTTGCCTTCCCAGTAAAGGCAAAGGGCCAGGCGGGGATATTTTAGGTACGTGCACGTAGTCAACCGACAGGTTCCAGGCTCGATTAAGGCACACAAATTCATGCCTTCCGCTGTCAATACGAACAGTCTAATATAAGAAACAGGGAAGCAGTATATGCTTCTCGTGTATGAGACAATGGTGGCACATTACAGAATCCCATAAGCATTTGACAACGTAGGTCCCAACATGGTTCTCTTCATCTAGGCCAGTCCGACAACAGGCAGCACGTATGGTGACAAACGACATTTAGCATGACCTCTTACCCTGGCAGTCTTCATAATGTAAAAGGGTTTTTGTGAATGTACTGTTTTCACAATATTACAACTAGCAGCAACAATAACTTGCGAGTGGAGTTTGGAGATTTATACGCTGTTGTTAGTGGTTTTAATGATATGAGGCATGTCAGTGATAAAAAACCGTTTGTTCCTTGAGTCAACGATAGTCTTTTCAGTGGTCACGCCTTATTGAGTGCCGAGACTTGCGTTAGATTTTAGGTGCTAATGGCAAGGTTCAATAGATGGAATACAGTTGCGGTATCCATCAGAAGCATCAATAAGGTAGCAAGAAGCATTGCAGGCAGTCATCAATACAACTGAATAACTCTGGGAGAACAGTTGGCACGGCCACTTTTGTGAGTCCTGTGAGGGCACGATTCATGAAGTGCTTGCACCATGTTTGGTATGACGAATGCAGCTGGCTGGTTGGCTCTGTCTTGAGGGCACCTGTAGACCTGCACAGGTGATAGGTGATATAGTACACAAACTGCTTGCAATGACAGATGATATGCGAATAGTCTGTAAATTTCACTGCAACTATTGCCTCCAATAGTATTGCCTCCAGTGCATGCCACCTATTTAAAACACAAGTTCTCTTATTCTATTCAGCAATCATGCGGTCAAGCTATTAGCAACACTAAAAATATGGGTCTTTGTAATTTCGCAACACTGGTTAGGCACATTCTTATAGCAATTCACCTATTGTTTGGGTTAACAAGAATGATAACGCTGCTCACATAGCCTGAATCCCTTTTTCTTTTTTTGTAAAATCAGGACGAAGAGCGAGAGCGAGCTGAACGTTAAACAAACCTGTTGCCCCACGGGCTCGCGAAAGAAACGCATCCCGAGAACGGGCACCTGGCGAAAGTATATTTGGGCGCTGTGTGGGCACCATGGCAAGCAGCAGTGAGCGTCGTACTGAGTACTACTGACCGCCAAAGGCCATGCCTTAAAAAGATATGACAAGAAACACACAGTTCCGACTGAATAGGTGCAATCTGCGCAATACGTGTTTAATGAAACTAGCCAAAATATGACCAGAGAAAAGAGAGCAAACGCTTGAAAAAACGGCAAGTGTGGAACAGTTGTATGCAATGCCTGCGATACCGTAATTGATATACGATGTAGAACGAAGACCAAATTTGAAGGTTTCAATGCACTGCGCACTCACCCCGCCTCGAGCAAAGCTGTTATCTGCCGACGAAAGACGCGTTTTTACTGTACCTGGCGCGCCAAAGCGAAGCGACGAGCGCGCGTTATCGGCGTCGGCGAGCGGGTTCGCTTTTTACGCAGGCAGCTTGGTATGCACCCATGTGTAAAACTTACGATGAGTGTACGGCTGCTGGTTATGCCCAGATAAGTCAAATTAATGCAGATACGGCTACTTCGCCGTGTACGTTAGCCCGGACGGCTTTGCAGCGCATCACGGCCATAATAGCATTGACAGTTGGCCAAGCTAGCAATGGCTAGCTAGTATAATACAACGCAGCCTGCGGCTCACGTAATTCAGTGCAGCGACAGCGCACAACGCCTGCTTCGCCTACGGACCGCCGGCCGGCCGGCCACTTCCGCAACTCACAGCCGTCGTTTGCGGCACGTAAACGCTACGTGCGACGACGGGCGCGTACCGCTGGCATCCCTCAGCGCTAGATAAAACGGCACAACCAGCCTAAAATACCATTACGTCCAGCTAAAAAATGGTGTCTTACGCCTTTCTGGGGCGTTTCCAAAGCGCTTATCTTAAAGACGCAGCACTAGCTATGCCTGATTCCCTGAAGTTACGCAGTGCTCGCAGCGTTTGCAGTACAAGGAAACGTAAATATGATACGCCACACCAGCACTTTAAAAAAGAAAGTCTCACCTTTTTGTTCAGGATGCAAAACTGATGTCGCAAATAAAGCGCTAGGCGTTTCCTTCTCAACAACAGAGGTTAGCACGAGGCTGCAGAAACGCACGTGCAAACGCTGCCGAAAGAGCCAAATGGCGGCTTGCGCTCTTGCGGCTTGGCGGCTTGGCCAGGCTTGGCGCAAAGAAGCCACAAAAATTTACATTGACAGCCATTCAACTTATTACACAAATAAAAATTTTAGTTAATGTGTAAAAAAATTTTAAAAGTATAATATTGTGTGTTAGCTTAATTTTAAATATATATTTTTTTACCACTTGCGCCGACTGCCGGACGGCGCCGAGCCCGCCACTCGGCCGCGATAAGCCCGTGTGTCCACTCTTCTAATTTTTTTATTTCTCTATGACGTCCCTGTCAGTTGAAGAGCGTGTTTGAGAATTGGCGAGTGCGTTTTAAACGTTTAAGTTGTGTCATTTGTCATCGACTATGTTTTCACGGTGTATGAAGAAGGCCCCCATGGAAAAACCGTGTCGTTTTTGCCTCTTCTGTCGGCTTTTTCTATTTAACTCCAGTTCGGCCCGAAACACCCTCGCGACTGTGACACCGTTGCTGACGGTGGCCGGGGGGACTTCTTTTTTGTTTGTTAAGTTCTTGTCCTGCTAGGGGGCTTCAAGTGAGGGCTTAGTGGCTACAACGCTAAGCCACAACAAAGGGACGCCAGGGGGTGGTGTGGCTTCGGTTGTTACGCCGCGCCCCCGAGGGAGCTGGATGTGTTTGACTGACATTAGAACTCGGAGGAAACTCGGGTGTGGTTTTGCACGGCCGAGTTGCACTCGGGACGCCCGTCGCGGCCGCTGCTGCGGCGTTGTTTATATTTTTATATTTATGGTCACCGTAGCACGGATATTTCTGCCCCGACAGGTCTGTTAAACGAAATAGGAATTTCGTGCCCGTTGCTTTCTCTCGAAAAGTGCTTTGCATTGGCTGTGCAGTCGTTTGACAGAACCCCGTTTGTTATGAGTTAGAGGCGGCTTTAGCTCCGTGACCATCGGGGAGCAAGTGCAGTGTGCGCTGCGGTTTTACGCGGCGGGAAGCTTTTAGAGAAGCCTTGGCGCCGACCGCACCATCGACCGTCACCAGTCGGCTGTCAGCGGGCGAGTGTGCAATATAATCAGTGGAAACGTGTTTTGCAGACCTCGCCTTTCTTTTAGATGGTTTGGCGGACATGGCTTCCGCAGGTTCCTACCGCACGTCTATCCGTCTGCAGCCGGAGCGTGCACGCGCTCAGTTATCGCCTGCTCGCAAAGCAGTTTCGAACGAAGCGTTGCATGACCGTGTGTTTTGTTTATCATCAGCGCGGCGGGCAGTCTCCCTCGAGGGGTTGCGTAAGCGGGATTCACACGACGAAGGAGGAGGCGGACGGATATGTGACGTCAACAGCACGTGACCGGATTGTCCGGCTTGGCGGCGCATCCACACGTGCGGAGCTACGCGGAGTGACTAGCACACGACAGCGCGGAGGAAGCGAGGGGATTCCCGGCGAGGCACCGTGCGGGACCATTTTTGTTTTAAATGCAGAGCATTTCTTTAACTCACGATGTCACCCGTTCTAGTTGTCCGTAGTAGTCCGCACCCCTCCCCTAAACTATATAAAAAAATAATACTTACCGGCGCCTGGTTTCGATCTCACGACCCTGGGGGTGGAATGCTAGGTGCATGGTGCTCTACCCACTGCGCCACAAAGCCGACACAAATGGAGGGCTACGCACGCCCCTTTATATCCTTGACTCATTCAAACTACGTCAAAAATGCTGATACAACGCATTCCTACCTGTGGGCAGAACGCGAGTACATGGTGCTTTTCCCCACTGCGCCCAATAATCATCCCACCTGTAAAAAATGATCCCACGTGACCACGAAATTACGTCTCCTCATTTTTTAAAATACAAAACCAACAGAACAATGCAACCTTAACTAACGCAAACTATTTAAACGTCTTGCGCCCCCGGAAATCTCTCATTTGATCGTGCCCCTCGCGAGGGGATTTATTTTCCTGCCGCAGCAAGAACCAGGCGGCCTCCTGCGCAGATATTCCACCCCCTTGAGAGAGAGAGAGAAACAACATTTATTCAGGCCTGCGTAAACCCGGTGGGTTACCTACTGGCGCTACTCGCCGGACCCCGTGCAAGGGGTGGTGGAAAGTCGCACTTTCGGCCGCTGGCGTTCGATGGCCGCGAGCGCGAGCTCGGCAGCCATCTTTTGGAGTTCGTAGTTGACGCTGGTGACCGCGTCCCTCACGCTTGGTGGGAGCGGATCATCGTCCTCCTCCGTTGTTGTTGTCGGTGGTTGATTGAGGCAACCCCACAGCATGTGCTGCATGGTCGTACGTGCGCTCCCGCACAGCGCACACTCGTCCGTTGGGTATAGTTCGGGGCACACGTGCTTGGCGACCACGGGCGTCCATATCGCCCGCGTTTGGAGCTGTCGCACGAGCCCCCCTTCCCTCCTGGTGAGTTTACGGTGTGGCGGCGGGAAGGCGCGCCTAGTCTCTCTGTGCCACGCAAGCACATCCTTGTAGGAGCTGACCGGGGTTGCCTCCTCTTCTTCCCTGTAGTAGTCTTCCGCGTTCGATGGAGTAGGAGGAGGAGGCAGACTCGCCTCGGCCGCAGCCGCCGCCCGAGCCGCCGCCGCACCCTCCGGGGGCGCAGCAGCAGCAGCCGCGGCAGCGGCCGCACCAGCGACGGCGGCGCCATCGTGTCTCGTTAGCACGCGCGCCGCTCGGTCCGCCTCCTCTTTTCGGTTGGTCCCGGTCCCCACCGGTCCCACGTGTGCCGGGAACCACTTGAGGACCACCGGTAGCGTCCGTCGGGGCAGGGCCCCGCACACCCTGTTCGCGCACTCCGACACCGAGTTCCGAGCGTAGCTCAGTATCGCGTTTCGCGAGTCACTGATCACTGTCGCGCACCGTGGGTCCACTAGGGCCAGCGCGATCGCCAGCTCCTCCGCTTGCGTTGAGTCCCGGGCCTTGACGCTGCCCGCCGAGCACAGCTTCCCGGAGGTCGCTGCAATCGGCCACGGCGTACGTCCCCCGGCGGCCTGGGTATTCCGCCGCGTCCACGTAGAAGGCTTTGGTGTCCGCCGCGTGCACGTCCGTCAGGGCTTTCGCTCTGGCCGCTCGCCGCTCTCGGTTCTCTTCTGGGTCCATGTGCTTCGGAAGCGGCGGCACGTGCATGAGGGCGAGCAGCCCGCGCGGCAGCGACCGCGCCGGCTTCGGCATCGGCGGCCGGTTTGCCGCCCCCCCCCCTCCACCACCGCGACCACCCCCCACCGCCACCGCTCCCGCCGCCGCACCCGCCGCTCTCGCTTTCGCCTTCTCGCGTTAATTCCGACCGGTAGCCTACCCTACGTAGAATAGCCCTACCAGTTCTCGTCTGCGTAAGCCTCGCGATCTGCGCGGTGCCCTGGGCCTCGGCTATCTCGCTGAGGGTGTTGTGCACCCCCAGTTCGAGAAGCCTTTCTGTGTTGGTATGTGCGTATGGGCCCCAGGGCCGTCTTATAAGCTTTGCGTAGCAGAGCGTCCACTTTCCCTCGCTCCGCCACCGTCCAATTGTGGAATGCAGCTACATATGCAACGTGGCTGACGGCGAACGACTGGACCAGCCTGAGGAGATTCGCCTCTCTCATGCCTCCGTGTCTGGACGCCACTCTTTTGATCAACCTCAAGGCCATTGCGACTTTTGATTCCAACTTGGCAACGGTGAAGCCGTTGTGTCCGTGGGCGTCGATGTGTAGTCCGAGGACTCGCAGCACCCTGGGAAATGGCCGTCCCGTCCCGCGTCTTCAGGTGGATGTTTTTGTTTCTTTCTTCTTCTCCTCTCTTGTGGCTTCCTCTTCTCTTTGGTGTTAGTACCAGCAGCTCCGACTTGGTCGGGGAGCACGTCAGACCCGTGTCTTTTAGGTGATCTTCGACTGCGTCGATGGCCTCTTGCAGGGACGCCTCGATCTCGCCGTCACTGCCGCCGGACACCCACAGCGTGATGTCGTCCGCGTATATGGTGTGTCCGACTTTCGGGACGCCCTGGAGCCGCTGGGCGACCCCGATCATTACGATGTTAAAAGCGTCGGCGAGATCACGGCGCCCTGTGGCGTCCCCGTGCTCCCCGGGCTCTTCTTGGCAGCTCCATGTCACCGGCAACGATCCTCGCGTGCGGCCCGAGAGGAAGTCGCGAATGTACGCGAACGACCTCTCCCCCATGTTGAGGCGCGAGACCTGGTCCAGGATGGCTGAGTGTCGGACGTTGTAAACCCCCCTTTCAGATCTAGGCCGAGCACCGCCCGGTTGTCCATGGAGCCGGCCGGCCGGTCGATGATTTCGTTCTTGAGCAGCAACATTGCGTCCGGGGTGCTTAACTTGGCCCTGAAGCCCAGCATGGTGTCCGGGTACAGGCCTTCCTCTTCGAGGTATGTCTGCCACCTGTTGAGCAGGACGTGCTCCAGCACCTTCCCCACGCAGGACGTCAGGGATATGGGCCGCGGGTTGTCTATGCTCGGTTCCTTTCCCGGCTTCGGGATCAGGACCGTCTTTGCCTCCTTCCAGCTGGCCGGGAGCTTGCCGGTTCGCCAGCACTGGTTGTAGTACCCCGTCAGCGATTTTATCGCCGCATCGCTCAGGTTGCGTAGCGCTTTGTTGGTAACCCCGTCCGGCCCTGGGGCGGACTTGCTGTTTATCGTTTGGATGACTGCCCGCACCCCCATTCCTCGATGTCGGCGTCGAGCTTGGCATTGGCCTCGCCCGCGTAACTCGGGAGGGGGGGGCGGGGTGGACGGGAGGTACTGGTCGTTTATGCGCCGGCGGACCTCGGCCTCGCCGAGCTCCCTTTTCGCTTTGTGCAGCGTCCGTGCGAGGGTGTGATGTTGGGCCCCTTTCGTTTTGCCTTCGTCAAGGAGGTGCCGGAGCAGTTTCCAGGTCCTGCTCTTATGGCTGGCCGTCCGCTTCCTGACAGACCGCCTGCCACTGCTGTCGGCAGAGCACCGCGCTGTGCTTCTCGATTTCGAGTTTAACAGTGCTATTCTTTTGCGGAGCCTTCTGTTGTGGCGTTGCCTCCGCCATCGAGCCTTCAGCGAGTTCCTCGCCTCCAGCAAGTGCGCGAGGCGGCTGTCCAGCTGCGGGGTCTCTTCGTCGACCTCATTTCCTTGGTGGCTGTTTTCGCGGCCGCGTTCAAGGCTCGCGTCCACTTCTCGATGTCTCCATCCCCCTCTTCCTGGGCCTGTCCGATGATCAGGGCGTCCAGCTCCGTTCTGTATTTATTCCAGTCTGTGATGGCCTGCTTGCGGGTGACCGGGGGTCGGCCGTGCAGCGGCCCGCAATTTCCAGGACGCAGTGGTCGCTGCCCAGCGTCTCGCCCGTGTTCCGCCAGCTTACCCCCGCGGTGGCTTTGCTGCAGAAAACAGGTCCGGATTCGTATCGCGCTGCACCGACGTGCCGTGTCGCGTGTAGATGTTCGTGTCGTTGAGCAGTGGAGTTCCGCCTCGAGAGCCTCGTCGTGCAGTTTTCGCCCCTTGGCCGTGGTCTTCGGTCCCCCCCCCGCCGTGTGCGGCGCGTTAAAGTCTCCGCACACGAGCGCGGTGTCGTCCCCGGCAAGCTGCTTCGTTCTTTGCATGAGTGATCTGAACTTTTGTTGGGATTGCTTGGGGTTACTGTAGATGTTGATTAAATACGTGCTTTCTTTCTTCTTTCGGCCCGTCACGACTTCGATTGCCAAGTGTTCAATGGTACTGTTCTGCAGTAAGCCGTGTTCTATGTACGTGATTCCTTTCCTCACCAGGGTACACACTCCCTGCCCCGCGCCTTTCCCGGCCTTTCTTGCGCTGGGCGGGCTGGCATAGGAGCGGTACCCCGGCAAGCCTGGGGAGGGTCTTTCCCTGTGCGTTTCCGTATTAATATGACGTCTGGTCTCTTGCCGACACTCTTGATGTATTGTTGTAATGTTGCCTTTTTTCCTCGCAGGCCATTCGCGTTCCACTGCCAAACCACAAGCTCGCGGCTAGCGTTGTTCCCGGGCCCTGTTGGGCGAGTGACGTTGGCCACCTGCTGTTGCTGCGGCGGCTGTGGGTTTTGGCTGTAGTGGTTGCTGTGGCGACTGCGGCGGCTGCTGTTGTTGTTGGTGGTGGGTGATGTCAGGGATTCTCGCTAGTAGTTGTTGTAACAGGCTTTCCACATTCGCTATGCGGGTACTCATGTCCGCTGTCACGGCTTCTACTTTAGCTATGCGGGTGCTCATGTCCGCTGTCGCGGCTTCCACCTTTGCCAGCCTCTGGTTGATGGCTTCCAGCTCTTTTTCCTCGTGGTCGACGCGCTCCTCCACCCGCTGTTTGGGGGCATTCGAGCGCGTCTAGCATAATAACCCGCCTCTTGGTTCTGGGGCTGAAGTCTTCCATCTCCTCCTCTTCCTCCTCTTCTTTTTCTTCTGTGTTTAAAATCGTTTCTCCTCTTCGTAGCTGCCATTCTTCTTCTTCCTCTCTTTTTTCTTCCTTCTCCTCTGTGGACCCCGCCGTCTGCAGGCCAGCCGCGTACTCCGGCTCCGACTCTTCCTGCAGCTGCATTCGTTCTTCTCGCGCGTGCGCTCGCCTGGGCGCCTGTCTTCGCGCGACCTGCGGTGGTTAGTTCGCAACTGCAGCGATGGCTGTTGTTTTAGCTGACATTGTTGCTGTTGTTGTAGCTGATTGAGGATCATGTCCATTTTGGCACTGAGTTCCTGTATTTGCCTGTCTTTTTGCGCTAGCTGCGCCTTGAGACGTGCAACCTCGTTCGTCTCCGCCATTGGTTGATGTTGTTGCAGTTGCCTTTGCTGTGGCCTCGGCTGCGGCGGTGCTGGCAGCGGCGGTGGTACCGCCGCCGCCTCTCCTGCCACTGTCCTGGCCCACGTGATTCCCTCTTGCAGCTGTCCGCCACCGCCGCTCTGCTCCCTCCGCGGTTTCCCGCGTTGCCGGTTGACCTTTCCGCCGCCAGAGCGCTGCCATCTGTTGCGTTTGTCGTTGCCGTTGCGGCTGCCGTGACCTTTCGAGCGGGCTTCGCTCCAGCTGGCCCAGCCGCCGCCTCTCTGCCGTTATTGACGTCAGCCGCATTCCTTCGTGGAATCGACTGCCTTGGCTGCTGCATTTTCGCGCCTTTTTCGGGTGCGTGCTGCTGCTGCTGCTGCAGCTGCGGGAAGTCAGCTAGGCCTAACTTCGGCGCGTGTTGCTGCCGCTGCTGCCTTTGTACCTCCTCTGCACGCCGGCGCTCCCACCTTCGTTGCTTCACCAAAAGGGGGGTCTTATATCGGTTCTTGCAACCCGCCCCCCGGTGGGGTGAGCCCCGCCGCATAGCTTGCAGCGGGGGTTGCATTCCCGCTCGTGCGCGGGGCCCGGGTTGGACGCTCCGCACGCAAAGCATATCTTAGTGTTTGGGTAAGGGCACACGTCCGCGCGGTGCCCCCAAACCCGCCGCAGCACCGGCACACTTCGTAGTGCTGCCTGTATAGACTGCATTTGGTGATTGCCACTCCGAACTTTATTGTATTTGGTACCTTGGTGCCCTCGAAGGCTACGATCACCGTGGTGGTATTGCCTATTCTGTGCGCTTCGAGCGCCGTTGGATTCTCCTCGCTGACTATAATTTCCTGCAGGTCCTGCTCCGTATACACGGTCGGAATGCCCCTGATGACTCCTTCACGGTGCCCTCGGGTGCCGTGCGTACGCGAATACTTCGTGCATCCTGCCCGCTATCCTGAGCGAACTGATGCTCGAGTACTTCTGAGCTCTCTGCTCGTTCGGGGGGCTAATGACTATAATATTCTGCGAGTCGTTGGTGCAGATCGCGTCCTCCCTAGACTCTTGCAACGTGGTACCCACCATCTCGAAGATGGCATCCATGAGTAGCGGTGCCGCGTGCGAGCTACGTTAAGCCCCCACGTGGCCGGAGTATAAATCTAAAATCCCCTTCGGTAGCTCGGCGGCATGCGCGCTGCCTTCATTAGCCTGGCCGCGACCTGCCTAACGAACTTTGCCTGATTCTTAACGGGGGCTGCGGCGGCGCGGGAACGGACGTGACCGCGGCCGCGGAAGCGGCAGAAGAAGTGGGGACCGACTTACCGCCGGCCGCTTCCTCCCCGGTCGTCCGCCGCCGCATCCTTCGCCTCGCTTCCTGCCATCTGCCTTCTCCACCCTCCTTCGGTGTTGGATCCTCGCCTGGGGCGACCTCAGCGCTCTTCTCACGTGTTGCAAGCAGCCGGTGAAGCTCCTAGGCCTAACCCCCCCAGGGGCTAGAACTTGCCCGGTAAAGCGTCTACTCACGTGAAACGTCCGGGGTTCGGGGTCGGTGCACTAGACAAACCCCGCACTCAGAAATCACCGTACATGAGCCTGAGATGAAAAAGACCATTGAAAAAGTCAAATTCACCGGAGACCGATGTGAGCGCATCTTCACTTTCCTCGCCCCCTGGCGGGAAGACCAGCCTACCTATTTTGAGTGGCTGCTCTATACCACAGTGGATAGCTTGAGCGTCGGTCTGGCGATTGCTGCCAGCAGACCGCCCAGATCATCTACTAAACCTTAACTGGATATCACTAATATTTTTTGCTCCAAGATAAACTGGAATTTTACACCAAGTGAGTATTTGATGAACCCTACATCTAACGGTTTCTTCATTGCAGGTTTCTGGCACATTTTAGCTCACATACTGTTTTTTTAATTTAGGGGAGGATATTTAGGGGAAGCCGCATGATCCGCTGGAATCACTCCATAACATTGCGACTCATGCAACCTGCTTTGAGGCAGGTTTAGATGTCTAAATTTTACAGCACCGCTCTAACAAAACCAACCGTGCATTACTTGTAAAACATCAGTGTGCGCTCTGTATCTCGCCTTATAAAGTCATAGGCGTGGCCAGCTCCTGCGAGGAGCTTGGCTTACGCAATGGGTAGTACAGATAGAAAATAAACCGTTCTTGTAATATTTACTTGTTTGATGTTCGAAAGAAAAGCACATTTTTCTGTCATGAACAAACTGATTTTACCTTCTTTCTTTTATCATGTCGTATGGTTGTTTCTTATGCAAGCAATAGCCCCACTTTCCCGAACTCCAAGCGACAAACTGCAACGGCACTCCGTTGAAAATGTTGTACAGCCGAAGTGCGAAATGTAATATCCGTGAACAATTTCCTGGATCTTACGGATGTGTGTCACCCTTCCACTGGAAAGGAGTTGATAAGCATAAAAGTTACTTGAAGTGATCCGTAGCTGTGCGCTTTTAGATGCGAAGCATCTCTTACTCTCGGCTCCGTAGTCCGTCGTCCGTCCGTCCGCACCTCTCGCCATACACTATAAAAAAAGAAATAGTTAGCTCCGCCCGTTTCAATCCCACGACTCTCTGGCCGCAACGGGAGGTACGTGGCGCTATTCCCACTGCGCTACAAAACCGAGAGAGGAGCGAGTGCTACGAACGATCCTTATGTCCTTGACTCATTCAACTACGTCAAGAAGCTACTGATCAACGAAGGCACGCGAAGCTGAACGTCAACGGAAACGACGAAATGAAACCTTTAGAGGAGGATGTTGAATTTCCCGTGGGGAAAACTGTGGGGGGAAGCGCCACGCGCCTTGCAGCTCAACCAGAGAAGAGGACGAAGAGGGCGGCTAGCGGGGTAGGAGCTTGAGCACGCAATAAAGAAAGACGAGAACCAGAAGGTGTTCGATCAGGTAACGCCGGTGTCGGTCGCTTCGCTGTCTCTACATTTCTCTGTCTCTACATAGGGGTTTACACTACGTTCCCATTCGTGCTCCGATAAATGAAACAACATAACGGCAACACAATGGAACATACAGGGGAAACCCCCATGATGCTTCGCATCCTCCTCATGTTCCCCACGGGAAGATGGTGTAATTTTTTATCAAGGCTTTCATAGCAAATTTCACGACCACCAATTGATACTGGCCAGTTCATGTCCAAGTCAATAAAAAAATGAAGGAAGCTCACACTGCCACGTAAGCCTTGAAGGTTGCGAAATGGTACCTTACCTTCACGACCATTACGGAAGTTTAATTCCACGATTGCAGCCGACTTGCCTCTTTTTAGCTGCCAAAGCTGCCTTGATAGTTGCTATGAGTGTGGACTTCCCTCATTTTTTTGGAAGTGATAACCATTTGACATCCCCTCGGAGGGGCGTGAACTGTGCCGTGTCTTTCTCGTTCCGAGCAAGTGTTGCCACGATTACGATTACGGGGAACAGTGGATATTTTATCTTTTTTTCCCAGGCTTGGCCAATCTCCCTAAGTCAGTAGGCTTGACTTCACCACTTCGCCGGGGATGCTGGGAGGTCGTCGCGAGGCACGCACATACGTGTGCTCGGCATTTTCTTGTTTATTTATGGCCTGACGGTCGCAGCGAAGCCCCCGCTCACGTGAGTTCGGTATTTTCTTGGTATTTATAACTGCGGGCACGAAACTTACCAATGTGCTAAGCAGCTTCACTGTTAAAACTCCTCAGGAATGCGGAACTGTTGTGACAGCCTAGTGAGCCCAAAATAGCAATCACTTTATCAATAAAAACTCCACAGGAATGAGGATATTGCGTGGAAGCACCGTGAGCATAAACAACAAATATTTTCACACAACTGGCTCGCCAATAGATGTAGTTCGCAATAAATTTCATTGGCAAACCTCTGCCACAACAGCGTGTAACTGCTTGCGACATTTCAAAAATAATTGGTGCAACCCTTATGTGACGATTCTCGAAAAAACTATCGTCGTTTTAGTCGTTGTCAGGGAAAGAAAATGTCCGCGGGTGTAATATGGTAATGCAAGCATGTGTGATTCAATCGGATTTGAACTCTGGTCTCCAGAGCATCAGCCTGACGCTCTACCACTGCGCTATCTCCGCATTTTTTTTTCTTTATTTCCTGCATTTTTCAGGTTTACACCCTATTGCCGGTTTAAAACCCATCGGTAAGACTTTGGCTGTGGAAAACTGCTAAAAACACCAAAGCTTTCAAGGTTCCCTAAATTATGCACCCACTGGGTTTCTACGCATTGCATCCGGTACACTTTGTGGACCAACTTAACGTTCTCTGCAAAATACTGAGACACAGTTTTCGCATTCTCGTCGGAGTGCCTTACAGCCATTCGACTTCGCCACATTGCGTACAGGTCTAACAGAATGACAATGTCACATGGTAAGGCATTTAGGGCTTCTACTGAAACAAACCGTATACAATGCACTGTACGTGGGAAGTCTTTCTTTCACGTCCTCTGCAGGACGCCCCAAAAAAAGATGGTGTCCCAACACTTAATGAAGACCTGCTCTATTGTGTCTGGTTTCTGACGGAAGGGGCAATGACTTGGTCAAGGTACAAACAATCCTTTTCCTTCCATCCGTGTTTGTACTGGCAGGGTTTCTGTGTGTAATATAAAAAATATTGTCTTTACTGAGGCCGGGACAACCATCTTCTTAACACGGCAAAGAACATCATGGTCAAGACCCAGATTGTACAACGCCCGATACAATGGTACAGGGAACATCATCTCTTTCAGGTGCATGGTTAAATGTTTCCTTTCAACAGTTGACAGATATTCAAACGAAAAAAGGGCACCCAGAAATCTGACAGCAAGCACCACTTCTTTAAGGCACCCTTTTACCACACAACAAACATCATCAATTGACGATACAATGTATTCGGGAAGCTCTTTCACAAGTTCCATTTGTAGGAAAGTACGGAGAAATGGGTCTGTGGTTTCCCGCAAAAACAAAAACCTATTCACGATTAGCAGCACAAAAAAGTGCGACAGGCCTAACCCTCCTTCCTTAACTCTACGAAACAGATAGATCCTGCTCATTCGGTTCCACATGAATCCCCACATAAATACAGCGCACACTGGATGTATCTTCTGCACGTGCGATCGTGAACAGTGCACTACCTGCATAACGTACCAGAGTTTCGCGAGAAAGAACAGATTGCATACAGTTGCCCCTGCAAAAATAGACAAAGTTCTGCCTCCCCATTTGATTGGCTTTTCCCGCAATTGTTTTGTCTCCTCCCGCCAGTACTCACTGGTGTCCTGATAGCAGTCCAGTGGCACACCGAGATAGCGTGTTTGTATGACCGTCCAAGATACGTTATCAAATACGCCTGGCGTCAAGCTCCATTCCCCGTGCCAAAAAACCGTGCACCTTTCCCAGTTGACCGAGCTGCGAGTGAGCGAGCAGAATACTTTGGTGACTGCTATTGCACTGCTCACACTTCTATTGTCAACACAAAATAAAGAAACATCATGCGCGTATACAAGGCGCACTTCAGTTGAGTGCAACTGAAAGTCATAAATATCATTACCATGCAAAATCACCAAACAGAAAGGTTTAAGAAAGAATGAAAAATTGAAAAAAGAAGGGGGCTGATTGGGCAGACCTGCCTAACAGAAAGCAAAACAGGAATTCGTTCAGGGACGCTTTTGTTAATCATTACCGGCTTAAAGTAGTTGCTATAGGCCATGGAAACTCCGTTTATCAACACATCGCCCATATGTACATGTTTAAGAGCAGAGAGTAGAACCTTGTGGCACACCCGGTCAAAGGCCTTTACGAAGTCGACTTGCAATACTGCGACTTTTCTGTATAACATTTCGCAACACTGTGAAACGCACCGCACCACGTGAGCATTGGTCAAAATACTCCTCCCGGGGATACCACACGTCTGATGCGGCCCCCGTATGGTCCTAATTACTGTTTGCAAACCTTGCGCAAGTACTTTCATCAAACTTTTGTAATCAACATTAGCCAGTGTTATTAGACTGTAACCTGACACTGACTGCTGCTTTACTATGTCCTCCGATTTCGGTACTAACACCGTACGTGTCCTTGAAAATTATGGCGGAAGGAATTGCCACTTATACACCTGTTTAAATAAAGCATACAAAAAAGTGCAAACTTTTCCACAGTGTTTCTTGTAAAATTCAGCTATTAGCCCGCCTGGCCCCGGTGTTTTGCTAGTTGGTAATTCAGCTATTGCGTTGTTCCTTTCGGCAAATGATATCGGCTCTTTTAAAGTGCGTGTAACTTCCGAATCGCGCAGTGGAAGCAAGCACAGAAACGTTTCTTCGAACTCATTCATACTAGCCAAGCTGGGGCCAAACAGCTGGGTGTAATGTTCCACAAACGCATTTTGTATGCATGCTTTGTCCTCAGTCAATCGACCATGATACAAAATGCTCTCTATATCGCTCTTTCTGGAATACCGCATTTCGTCGCAAAGCGCCTGCCTTGTTGGCTGCTCTACGGCCAGAAACCTTTCTCCACGTGCGCGGACAATCGCCCCTTCAAACCTTCTCTTGTCTATTGCTTTTAGCTTACTTATATTCCCCGCGATATCTTCCCTAAACAAACCGGGCATGTCGCTTTCCAGTTTCAGCAAGTATGTCAAT
Source organism: Haemaphysalis longicornis (assembly GCA_013339765.2). Classification (NCBI taxonomy): domain Eukaryota; kingdom Metazoa; phylum Arthropoda; class Arachnida; order Ixodida; family Ixodidae; genus Haemaphysalis; species Haemaphysalis longicornis. The sequence continues at coordinate 204,132,208 of CM023452.1, forward strand.
TTAGAGCGCAGTTTTTCCACTGTTTTTTTTCTAACTTTTTTAGCACGCTTGCTATTTCTACTGCTTCTATTTTAACTTCTTGCTTAAAAAGTTCTCCCCTAGTACCCCAGTTCGTGTCGTAATCTTGGAAGTGTTTACCCTTTCAAACGCCGCTCGCTATTTCCCCCTACACATTTTTGTTGTTGTTTCTGTGCTGTGTATCTCCCCAAATGAGCTGAATTGGCTGGTTACTGACGCCAACACGATCTTAGTTTTTTTTACAGTCACGTACAGAATGGTGTACTTAGCGCCACCGAGGTCAAGAGCGTCAAGTAGCGCTAAATATTTCCACGTGAGTATTTATTTGTGTGATATAAATGGTTTTTATATTTTTTAGGGCCGCAAGTCTTAAAAAAACCACGAGAAAGAGTTCAAAAAAGATCAGCCGCTGAAGCCATCGCGTGCGGCGTCATTTTGTTTCTTTACAGACGTAGTGATCTTACCAGCCACCAGATGGCCCTAAAATCTTTATTGTTAGATGAAGGATAGCAAATTATGCTTAACTAGCGAAGGCTTTCAGTTTTGGTGTTTCTTTTTGTAAAAAAACCCAGGATTGAAATGTACGCTGCTGTGTACATAGCTTCAGAAAGGGTCAAAGTAACATCCACTTTATCGCAAAATACAGGGTCATTCAGTAGTCTTGCGTTTTATTTCCATAAATCCCGGTTAAACTTGTTCGCTTTCTCTTTTCGCTGCCCGATCGTGAACGAAACCAGTCAATGATCGCTGAAAGAAACATTTTCTGCCGAATACGAGTTACATTCCTCGGCTACTTCCTATTAAACATATGCCCGGTTGAGGCGCGCATGACTTAATCCCTGAAAGAGCGTGAAACGCAGACATTTAGAAGGTTGTGCGAACTGACCGACGTCTATAAGCTCGTATTCCTCAATGAGCTCTACCAACACTTTCGTACTTTCATCCATAAACGGTGTGCCACCACTTTTGTCTTCGCTCGCACAAGTGACGCTTGTTAACTGGGTTAGTCACAAAGTCATATTAAGGTGGGTCCGCGCAGAGCTTGGAGGAAATGAGACAGACTGAGGCGGGTGAAAAACATTAACAATTAGTTTATTGGGGTGCGTCAGTGGTGCCTGCATCCTCACCAGGTTGGGCGGAATTGTTCGGGTTGCAGGGGAGTCATTCGCGGACGGGACGCCGACGGGTCAAGTGGGTCTCGGGGCCAGCCGATGGAGGCAGTGCGGGGCAGGTGGCTCGAAAAGTGTGCGTGGTAAACCTGAGGGCTGGAACGGGAGGCAGTACCGGACCGGTAGTTCGGCGAGCTCGAACTGTAGGCCGCGGTCAGGAAGGGGCGGCTGGGCAGAACCGGTAGCTCGGCGGGCTCGAGGTGTAGACCAGGACAGGAAACGCTGGCAGCGACCGAGCTCCTGGGAGGGACGCCCTTTCGGATTGCTCCTACGGCTGCGTCCGAATGGCATGACGGTCGCCCCAAGTCTAACCTCGATCCCCTCCGTTCGCTCCTCTTTATCTCCTCCTCCTCCTACGTCCGAGCAGCGCCGGGGAAAAGGGGGAGAAGGGCCGGCTTCAAGCGGCGGTGGACGACGCGGCTGTCTGCCCACCCGCCAAGGACGCGTCGAGCGGAGGGAAGCCTGGCTCGCCCCAAGGCAAAAAGGAACCATGTGTCCTTAGGGAAGCGGCCATGGGTTCCCACGGGAAAACTTCTTTCGGCCAAAGTTCTTTCATCTGGTTCGGAGTAGTCTGGGCACACACACGACCGTCACACACAGCAGTCAAAATCTCCTAGTAGCTACACGTTTTTATCACACCTCAAGTACTCCCTAAGTGATATGGAATAATTCAAGTCTGCCACGTTTCCAATTTAGGGCATAATCGCATATTCAACGAAACACTAACACGATGAAAACGGAAACACGAAAATGAAAACGAAAACATGACATAGTTCGCCTCAACATGTTTACCACCCTTCTATTGTTCCAGGCCCCGCCCTACTAGATTTTCCCGAGAGCATGCCTTTTCCCTAGACCACTCCCAACCCCGAAAGACTCAGACACCCCGGCATTTGTCACTTGGCTTCCTGAAAAATTTCCGTCCACTTCAACGAAACCAGAACCACCAGTTTTGGCCCGGATTTAACTCGTTACCTGGTGACATATTCCTTCGTCTACGTCATCTGACACGGGGCCGCATCCTAGTGCAATATGCGAGACAGCCACGCAGGACGCTTGGGGCACGACATCGTTTGCCACAACATGTTCACCACCCTTCTATTGTTCCTCGCCCCGCCCTACTGGATTTCCCCGAGAGCATGCCTTTTTTTCCCTGGACCACTCCCAACCCCGGAGGACCCAGACACCCCGGCATTCGTAAGTTGGCTTCTTAAAAAATTCCTGTCCACTCCAACGGAACCAGAACCACCAGTTTTGGCCCCAATTCAACTCGTCACCTGGCAACATATTTCTTTGTCTATGTCATCTGTCACGGGGCCGCGTCCTAGTGCGTATATGCCAGACAGCCACGCAGGACGCTTCGGGCACGACATCGTTCGCCACAAAATGTTCACTGCCCTTCTATTGGTCCAGGTTGTTACCCTAATTGTTCTAAAGAATACCGAAGCAGCAACCGTTTTCTTGTCGCGGTGTCGTGCCCCAGCGACCTCCAGTGCAGTAGCATATTCACCTGCTAAGTGATGCGCTTGCATGCCACTTGCTGTCTGAGTTGTTGCTATTACTGTCTGGCGACGTAGAGGTTAACCCTGGGCTTCCTAAGCCTGACATCGCCTCGCTGGTCGCTGTTGCCAAAAAGCTGGAAGGCGGGCAAGCAGATAGTATTCGTGCAGAACTAGTTCAAGACAAGTCAGCTCAAACTGCCCATGAACAGCTGATATCATCACTGAGTAACCGGATTAATAAGCTAGAATTAAAAGAGGCCGAGCCAACGTCTACCACTTAACTAACTCAAACCGGAACTGAAAACGGAGCTCGAGGGTTTGAAAGCCGCTCACATCGAGTCGAATAACCGTATGCGCCGCAAAAACCTTCTGTACGTAGGCCTTAACTACTGCGAAATGAAACCTGGAAGGATTCAGAAGTAAAGGTTCTAGAATTTTGTGTTAACAAGTTGGAACTTCAGCTCAACTCAAATGATGTTGAACGGGATCATCGCCTGGGCAGATATTCGGATAACAAAAAGCGCCCTGTAATCATAAAGCTTGCACATTTCCAAATAAAAGAAAGCATTCTTGCGTATGGCTGAAAACTTAAGGGAACAGATTTTGCCATTAGAGGAGACTTTGAAGCAGCAACACGACTCCCACGTGCTCAGCTAATCAAATCTATTCGTCCTAAAAAGTGCGCCTTCAATCTGCAACTTGATAAGCTTCTCGTTGGCTCGAAGTGTTATTCTTATGACCCTGTTTCAGACGCGGTCATAGAAAGCTCTAATCAAATAACACTTTCGTCTTCACCGGAAAGTGCTGTAGCTAATGGGCAATGGCATGCTAAGACACATTTTTCACCGCCTCCGTTCCGTCAGTTGACCCTATCTTCTATGACCTTTACCATCGCCTTTACTAACGTGCGCAGCATGATGCCAAAACGCGATGCAGTTTATTACAGCTTCATTCAAGACGCTTCAGCAGATATAATCCTATTGACAGAAACTTGGCTGAACAATGACATAAATGTTAGCGAAATATTTCCCGGCAATCTCAATTTGACACTTTATCGTCGTGACAGCAGAAATCGACGTGATGGCGGGGTCGTAATCGCCGTGAAGAATGCTTTCTCTTCTTCCTTCATCTTTCATGACGGTGACTTGGAACTAACATGGGTGCTCGTGTACAACATCAATGTGAAGTCAGTGTTTGGCGTCTGTTACCTCCCACCGGATCACTACCTGTATCCGTTCTTCACTTACTCGCGTTAGAGAAAAGTTTTCAAAAGCACCTATTTTTCTCTACGGAGATTATAACTTTCCGGAAATTTCATGGTCCTTGCTAACAACGAGCCACAGTTCTCCACACAGACAATCAAAAGAGTTTATAAACCTAATTTTGGACTTCAACCTTAATCAAATCTTTCTTTCTCGTTCTTTCCTCGTTTTTGTTCACGAAGCTGCTGAAATATGTTTTCTATTGAGCAAGTTAACAGAAAAAAAACGGAAGATCCGCTGTTGTCAATTACTCATTGTAATATTCGAAGCATTCGAAAAAATGAAGACCTTTTTTAGCATTTTTATCGCAACATAAATATACGTTTGACGTCATAGCCCTGTCAGAGGCTTGGCTGAAAGTACATGAGACCGTCGCTATTTCTGGGTACGATGTCGTTTGCTCGTCTCGAAACACTGTCACCAGAGGCGGAGGGTTAGCCCTTTATATCAGGTCATCGCAACAGTATACCAGTTTGAATGACATAACAATCAACAGCAATGTAATAGAGAGTGTTTTTGTAGCCCTGTCTTCAGGCACAGTAGTTGGCGTCATATGCCGACTCCCGAATTCTAGCATACCATTGTTTATTGACGCTTTCGAAGACATCCTAGGAGTCATCAGTCACAAACACAAAGGTAAGGTTATAATAAGCGGGGATTTCAATATGCATGCAAGTGCTTCGCAAAACAATGATTATATGTTTTTGCAAGAGTCGTTGAATTTGGAGAATTATATCACTGAACCCTCCAGAATTACAGCCACTTCTTCTACTTGCATTGATCATGTCTTAAGTGATAGTGACAACGTTTTTGCAGATGTCTATGACTTGAATATTGCTGATCATTCCCCAACTTTTGCCTTTCTCTGTGATAGACCCGCTAGTTCTAACAAGCCACTATCAACCAAGAAACCGCGTGTAGATTACAACAGGCTTCAGACAAAATCGATAAATCTAAATTCTTGCTTCGTATAAGACTCTGACATTCACAGGGAACATGCGAATTTTAAAAAACCATTTAGCCAACGCCATAAGTGAGTGCACAACCCTTGTTCATACTAAATATACTGAACCCTTATGTCCCTGGATGTATAATAGAATACTGGAAGCCATTAAGGAGAAAGGTACTTGGTATCATAGGTGGGAAACGTCCAAAAGCAGAATTTGTACTATTTACAGTCAGTTCCGTTCACATCGGAACCGTGTTGTAGCGTTGATAAGAAAAAGAAAAAAATGAATACAACAGCTCTCTTATAAAACGCGCCCAGGAGAATAAGCAGATGTGGGGTTTAATAACTAGAGTGATTGGTAAATCTCCTAAAAAACAGGTTCACCCTGACAGAGTTACTGTAGACATCGTGGATAATTTCAATGTCTTTTTTACAAGTATAGGGCCCCAATTAGCCTTCAGAATTTCTAGGACTTCTTATGAGGAGAATATTTCTCATATAGATAGTACATTTTCTTTCAGAGATGATAACTAATGATGAGCTAATTACAATTGTGGCTGGCATGGCGAATAATAAGGCACCGGGTATGACGGGATAACAGTCAAACGCTGAAATACTATATTGATGTTCTCCGCGCCGATTCTGCTTAGAATTACAACCATTCTCTGCAAGACGGCATTAACCCCCAGGTTCTCAAAATTGCAAAAATCAGCCCAGTTTATAAGCATGGGAATGTTAATAAACCAAGTAGTTATCGCCCTATATCCGTACTCAGTGATGTAAACCGAATTTTTAAAAAGCTAATTTTGTTGCAACAGCGGGTTTACATAGATTCTAATAACAATTATAATGATTTCCAGCACGGTTTTAGGCAACATAGGTGCACGTGACAGCGGTCATGGAAAACGACAACAAGCAATATGCACATCTTTGCATTCTAATGAAATAGCGATTGGAATTTTCTTAGACCTACAGAAAGCATTCGATATGGTGGTGCATTCAATTTTTTTTACAAAAATTACAAAAGTACGGTATTCAATTAGCGGCTTACGATATAACAGTTTGTTTGTCTCGACAATATTTGCTCTTCACACATGACTGTAGAAACCGGAGTACCACAGGGATCGGTGCTAGGACCAGTGTTGTTTTCTCTTTATATTAATAACTTTCCGAACATCCTAACTTTCTATAATGCAGTAACGTATGCTGATGATACTGTCATACTTTTTACAGGCAAAACACTCTCCGAGGTTCAACTTATTATAATTCAGGAATTAGCAATCTCCTCTTGGTTCAAAGCAAATAAACTGACTATCAATGCGGCAAAATTAAATATATTGTGTTCAATTCACGAAGTAAAAACTTAGCCGAAGCAACATTGAAATGTTTCATAGATAACTTTGAGTTAGAACAAGCTAATGCAATCAAGTACTTGGGTGTTACACATGATTGTCATTTGAACTCGAAGACCCACATAAATAACGTGTGCTCAAAACTAGCTTCTGTGTGTTATGTATTGCTAAGAACTAGGATGTACTTTGACCTGTCCACGTTGAAAATTATTTATTTTTCTCTGTTTCACTGCCATCTGACATATTTCTACTAGTCTTGGGCTTTTAGATTTACAACTTACCTTGATCCTTTGTTTAAACTGCAGGAAAGAGCCTTCCGTATTATCACCTTTTCCCAGTTCCACACTCCTACTAAAATATTGTTTCGTGACCTTTAGATCTTGTCCCTAAAGCTTCTTTCCGAAATAAAAATTGCAATCACTGTGAATAAGATCCTTCATAATAACCACGCTTTGTCTCTAAATTTATTTATTGTTCCAACCAGCAATACTAGGCATGCCAAAATTGTACATTTTAACCTGCCGATAACTCGTAATACCTACGGCGAACGATTAATCCCAAACTTTGGTGCCAAGATCTGGAACAGATTACCCCTTGAAATAAAGATGGCTAACAATTTTATTTTTTCTATAAAAAGGTTCTATCGTTCGAAGCTAGGCTGAATGAAAGATCAATATAAATAGCAAGAAGGCACCGTGGACATGCACCAGGTTGGTGCATGAAAATATATTTCTGGAAAAGCTTTATGTTAACTTTCAATTAGATGGTTGCGATCTCTTAAGCGGCTATTCCTGTCGAAATCCATCCAGGTTTGTGTTGCTGTGTGCCCTGTTTTTCTTCCTCTTAGGTCTGTACATGTAGCTGTGTATCTGTGTCTACGTAGACGCTGAATGTATTTATTTGAAAAAAAGTGTACTCTAAAGTTACTTTTTTTAAACAATCAACCTCGAGTGTAAGATTCAAACGTGTAAAAGTGTATATTTTTTTTTCACTGTATTGATTGATATTGGTGTTTATTTTCTTCACTCGCGACTTATGAGGGCCCTTGCGTCCTTTATTTACTACATACTCTTCGTACACTAAGTATTGCTCTTGTTTCGCTGAATTGTTAATTAAGTTTGTTTTCCCTGTTGTCTATCCTTATCTGGGCCTCAACTAGCTTCGACTATTGGCCCAGCATCTTGTTGCATATTTGTAATGCCCAAAATTATCTAATAAATATGAAATGAAATGAAAAATGAAAATACGCTAGACCTACTGCTAACATCCTGCCCTGATAATGTCCAAAGCTTTACTGTTCTTGAAGGCTTGAGCGAGCACAATCTTATCCATATTTACATTTCACTGCCCCTACATAAAAGATCGCCATGAAAAAAGTTAATCGGCGGCTACAGGAAAGGCAATTTTGAGGCATTTAACCTGGAGCGAGAGCATTTCTTTGAAGCCTAAAAATTCGTACCTAAACCGCTCTCTCAACGCTAAGTGAGAAATTTATGAAAACGTCATGCTAAACTTAAATAAGAAATACGGGCCGAATATTCTTGTGAAGACTGATTCAAACAACCCTTGGTTTAATAAACATTTGAAATCACTCCTAAACCGTAACAAACGTCTGTACAAAGGATCGCACAAAACTAATCATTCTGAGGCCGGGCACAGGTACCGCCTATGTTCTAAACAGTGCATTCAGGAGTTAGGTAAATCTAAAGCAAAATTTTTCTCTACAGACCTGCTAAATATTCTTCAATCTAACCCCAACAAGTTTTGGCGCATGCTTAGCAATAAGCCAGGCTGTAATCTAATTGAACTTACAGACCAAGGAAACGAGCCAAATAATAACAATAGGTGTGCAGGTGCCTTAAATTGCTATTTTTCTTCCGTTTTTACTCCTAGTGACGCTGCTATCTCTGCCCCGACTTTAAACACTTGCGTAAGCACGATGCCCGCAATCCACGTTAGCTGCGAAGGCATTTTTAATCTCGTCAAAGAACTTAAGTTTTCTTCTGCCGGATGTGGAACAGTAAATTATTAAAAAACACTATTTTTTATCCACTCACATGCATTTCTTGATATTTTCGCAATCATTAAAATTTGGAATTATTCCCGATGATTGGACGGTTGCGCAGGTTGTGCCGCTTTTTAAAACGGGGAATCGAGCCATCCCCGCCAACTCTCGTCCCATTTCGCTCACAAGTGTCCCCTGCAAATTGTTCGAGCATATAATTGCATCTGCCCTCATGAATTGCCTGGAAACAATAACTTCTTTAATCCACATCAACACAGTTTTAGGAAGTCGTTTTCCTGCAAAACGCAGTTAGCAGAATTTACATATGACATCATATACTACATGGCAGACAACCTTCAAGTCGACGCAATATTTCTTGATTTTTCCAAGGCATTTGACCGGGTTCTCCATAATCTTCTCTTATTTGAGCTCTCTTCTCTTGGGATTCCAATTAATATACTACGATGGATCAAAGTTTTTACAAGGCCGCATGCAATACACTACTGCAAACAACCAGCGCTCATCCCTCACCAGTGTAACTTCGGGAGTCCCGCAAGGCGCAAGCCTATCACCATTGTTGTTCCTCATCTATACAAACGATTTACCGACCAATATTGCAACAAAAGTACGATTATTCACTCATGACTGCGTCATATATAACCCTATCCGCTCTCCATCCGACAACGACTCCTCGCAACACGATCTCAACACAATTTTTACATGGTGCTATAAATCCCTGATGCCATTAAACCTTAAAAAATGCGCATTCTTGTCATTCTCCCGAAACCACTCTACTGTTCAACACATGTACCCAATACAGCAGTACCAGTAACCCCTGACACTCAGTACAAATACCTTGCTGTTCATCTGACGTGATCGTTGTCATTGGTGTCCCATATCGAATCCATATGCTTAGACGCTTCACGCACACTCAGCTCTCTCAGTCGCAACCTTAAATCCCCATTCGCCGACTTTAAAAAAAATTGCATATCTAACGATCCTTCGACCAAAGCTAGAATGTGCAGACTCAGTTTGAAACCTCTCGCAATCATATCTTCCCCGTGATTTGGGATAGATTCACATCCGTGCCACCCGTTTTATAATATCACAGTACTCGCACACAGTCAGTAAGACGTCACTCAAACAGTTCATCAACCTCCCCAACCTCGCTACACGTCACATTATCGCTCGTTTGTGCCTTCTGCACACCTTTTACTGCCCATCACAATCACGACATGCTTGTTTAACGCCCCCACTAAGAGCTTCTGCCCGTCTTAACCACAGTAACCCAATCTCTAGAATCAAGTGTCGTACATTATAAATGAATAGTTATTTCTTTCGTCATGCAGTAGGAATTTAGAATTCACTACCCAATGACATAGCTTCGTGCCCTAACCGCAAAATATTTCGCAAAAGACTTGAAACGACGAACTTTTCAGCCTTCACGTGATGCTCCTGCCGAATCGATCCTGCAAATACCGTTGTGCGTTTTTTTCTTTTTTTCCCCTTTATTCTCCCCAATTCAGCATATTCGCAGTAGTTTCGCTATTCCTAACTGATGTTTATTTCTATTGTGTTCGTGTTGTTGTTGTTTTCACTGTGTGTATTTTGATACCTTGGCGCAAGCCCCCCTTATGTAATGCCCTCGGGCCTTAAGGGGCAAATAAATGAAACGAAATGAAATCTACCAACGTAACATCACACATGACAAGCCTTCCTGACTGAGAGAAAATCACGTTTTCTACATTTAGATCCGTTGAATTTATCAAGAGAATACAACACACCGCTGAAACGCGTACTGCATGGCTAACGCAGACACTGTAAATATTTCCAAACTGTTTAACCAAACTGTCAGTATAATCCCTACTTTCAATTTTCGTTTCTTGTATTGCTAGCACGTCGATTTCATTTTCACTTAGCAACCATTTCAGTTGGCATTGCTTGCACCTCTCTCCTGGCCCCCTGACGTTGAGCGTGCCTACGCGGCGTGGGTTTTAAGAGTCATTTTTCTCGGAGTGAGAACCGCACGGAGAGCCTAGTTTCGAAAATACATAGCTTACTCTGAAACACTCCACGTTTTAATGAAGAGCTTACGTGGTCGTCCAGTACAGTCGGGTGCGATTTGAACGTAATCCCGCGAGCTTCGACCAATAAAGGCGATAACGCCCCCGCGCGGCCTTTTTCGGAGGGACTGGACCCTAGTATATGCATCCTCCTCTCTCTAGGTATCTTTTCCATCAAGCAGTGATCTGTACCGTGGCTACTAAACCATCCTTTCCGCTTTTTGGTGACCTTGTGTGGTTGCAATCACGTGTGCGTTTTTTTTCTTGGTTATCGTGAGCAACGATAGCACCCATTGTTATAAATGTCCAGTATTTCCCAAGAATGCGTTTCTGCGCACCTTTACGAGAACTGGTGTAAAATACCACGAGTGGGACGTCGTCGCTGCGTGCGCGATAAAAAAAATTCCCCCGCATTTCCCCGAGGGGGGAGAATGTGAAAGTGCGAATGCACGGTTGTCGGCCCGCTTGCGGCGCTTGCGCTCGGCCCCCGCAGCCCACCGCCTCGCCGCCTTCTCTTCCATCTCTTCCATCGGGTTTGTAGTATCACGTGTACACCACGCAGTATCAAGCCGCTATAACGCCGTCGAGTCCGCCAACGCACGCCGCTGACGACGTAGTTTGATGCGTTAAAGATATAAGGCGCGTCACTAACACTGATATCAGCGTCGCGTCCGTGGCTTGGTCGGTAGAGCGTCGCGCTGCGGCCGGCAAAGTCCTCGGATCGAAACCTGGCGCGGATGCTGTTTCTTTTTTAAATATAGAGGAGCACTGCGGACGCCGCCGCCGCCGGCGGTGGATGGTTTGGGGTCGCTTATAAAGTGCATTCGCACTTAAAAGAGGAAGGGGTTATTGATTTTGCTTCTGAAGTGACGGCTGCTGGAATAAACAGTGACCGAGGGAGCGAAGAATGCGTAAACCAGGAACCAGGCAGAGTTAAAACAAGCCTCGTGGGGGCATTATCGTCGTGGTTGGTCGACCTTAGCTCGCGCAATTACCTTCAAATCGCACCGACTGGTCGCGCGGATTGGCCTGCCGTGCCTGAAACATTCTTCGCACACCCCCTTCACACAGCACTATCAAGGTTTCGCCGACCTCGGAACACGTTCAGGCGTAACTTTCGACTTCGGCTTGAATTTTGCCCTTCGTACTGGCGTTGCTTTTAGCCTTCCCCCCTTCTCCCCCCCCCTTACCCCCCCTTCCACTCCCCCCCAGGGTTTCACTTTGGCTGTGCAACTCACTACTACTGCGCGTTCTCACACCACTAGCGGCGTTAGCCATTTCCTCGTCGCTCGTTACCTCTTCCAAAGTTGGCGTGGCAGTTGACACTGTCACAACAGCTGCCGTTGCACCTTCCTTGATAGACATGCCCTCCCCAGGGCTGTGGTCAAGATGACTCGGCGACTCGACACGTCCTGGATTTTCGCATTCTCCCCCTTTTTCGGGTGGTTGTTCCACCGTGCTCTCGGATTCCACTCTCTTGCCTTTAGCTCCGGCGGCTTCATCGGAGTCTTCCTCATCCATATCATCTCCGAGCCGTCCTCCTTGGCAACATTCGTGGCCACTGCCGCATCCGTCTTCACACGGTCGGCATATTTGTACCCAAACCGCCGACAAGTGTTGCCCCTGGGTACCCGACACTCCCTCCGGACGTGCCCCTCGCGTTGGCACCGCGGGCACTTCGGAGGTCTCCCTGGAACAATGGCGAGTTCCAAGTCCCCGGCAATACGCAACTCAGGCGAGATGTCGAAGGGCTTAACACCCACATTCAGCTTCATAACCGCCAAGCGAGTCATGGTGGACTGATTGCTGCACCCGTCCACCCTCCACTTTTCCTTCGTTACTTAGGTAACTCGTCCAAAAGGTGCAAGCGCTACCTTTACTTCTTCGTCGGGAACGTTGTGCAGGATATAGTGCAGCTTGATGCGCAGGTCTCTGTTTCCCGGGTCAATGACGAGGCACCGCCACCTCTTCACAGTCATCTCCGCCATGCCCACCAGCTTTTTAGGTATTTCGGCGATTGCAAATTTCAAGGCCCAAATGTGGTTCATTTGATAAGCGCCGAGTGCTATCACGTCGCCGAACAAGCTTTGTTGCAGCAGGGCATCCCTGAAATCTTCTACTCGGTAGGGCCGCCCTTCACACTGGCATGTAAAAATACAGTATTTAAACAAACTAACCCTGTAGGTAGAGCACGCTAAACAGAATAATTCTGCCCGGCTTCTTCATCCCTGGTACCGCGGTCAGATGAACAGCTGAAAACCGCTCCGTGGGAGCCCTGCATCCTGCGTCCAAACATCTCGGTGGCCGGAAGTAGAATCCTGAGCTAACCGGGAGCCAGCAGTTTGTATCACGAGGGTGAATTGATCAACCACTCGAAGTGAAGGACAGGTGTAATCGACCAGATTTAGGGGAAATCCCCAAGATGGAGTAAATTTCTATGAAGGCAAGTTTGACATCCAAACGGCTACAAAGAAAACCTATACAGCTTTCTTGCCCTTCACTTCGAGTTGTTGATCAATTCGCTGTCGCGCTACAAACTGCTGGCCTCCTGGTAAGCTCAGCTGGTAAAGTGGCTGCACCGGTTAAGCGGTAGTCCCGGGTCCGAATCCTGGAGCAGGACAAATTTTTCTTCAACTGCGAAGTTTCTGAGGAAGCTGTATAGCTTTCCCTTGTAGCCGTCTGGCTGCATTCAGGTTTATGTCAAGCCTTCTTTCATAGAAACGTACTCCACCATGGGGATTTCCCCAAAATCTGGTCGATTACACCTGTCCTTCACTTTGAGTTTTTGATCAATTCGCTCTTGCTCTACAAACTACTGGCCTCCTGGTTAGCTCAGTTGGTGGAGCGACTGCTCCAGTTAATCGGTGGTACCGGGTTCGAATGCTGGACCAGGACAATTTTTTTTTCAACTGCGAAGCTTCTGTGAAAGCAGTATAGCTTCCCTTTGCAGACGTTTGGCTACATTCAGGTGGGTGTCAAACTTTCCTTCATAGAACTTCACAGCACTTTGGGGGTTCCCCCTAAATCTGGTAGATTACACCAGTCCTTCACTTCGAGTTTTTGATCAATTCGCTCTGCTCTACAAACTACTGGCCTCCTGGTTAGCTCAGTTGGTGGAGCGACTGCTCCAGTTATTCGGTGGTCCCGGGTTCAAATGCTGGACCAGGACGAATTTTTTTTCAACTGCGAAATTTCTAAGAAGGCTGTATAGCTTTCCTTTGTAGTCATTTGGCTGCATTTAGGTGGACGTCAAACTTTTGTCATAGAAACTTACTCCACCTTCGGGATTTCCCCTAAATCTGGTCGATTACACTTGTCCTTCCCTTCGTGTTGTTGATCAATTCGCTCTCGCGCAAAAACTGCTCGCATCCTGGTTAGCAAAGTTGGTAGAGCGACTGCTGTGGTTAAGCGGTGGTCCCGGGATCAAATCATGACCAGGACAAATTTTTCTTCAACTGCGAAATTTCTCAGAAAGCTATATAACTTTCCTTTATAGCCATTTGGCTGCATTCAGGTGAATGTCACGCATTACTTCATAGAAACTTACTCCACCTTGGGGATTGCCCCCAAATGTACTCTTACACCTGTCCTTCTCTTCGAGTTGTTGATCAATTCGCTCTCGCGCTACAAACTGCTGGCCTCCTGGTTAGCTCAGTTCGTAAAGTGGCTGCTCCGGTTAAGTGGTGGTCCTTGGTTCGAATCCTGCACCAGGACGAATTTTTCTTCAACTGCGAAATTTCCGAAAACGTTGTATAGCTTTCCTTTGTAGCCGTTTGGCTGCCTTCATTCTAAGCGGTCATTGACTTCTTAAAGAATGACAGCTTCTCTTAGTCCCACCCTCGAATAACTAAAATAGGAACTCCGAAAATATTGTGCTTCTTGTTGACTCTTCCCTCCAGGCACAATCGCTCTATGGTTGTCTTCATGATGACACTGTTGTGTGTCCGTCATGCGAAGTTCATCGGCTTCCCGGCAGGATGGTTAAAAGCTCGACCGTATCTCCTAGGATATCATACAGTCGGTGAGCCGTCCAGCCTTGCAACATTCTGCGGTCTCAGCGTTGAAATCTGCGACATTCTCACCAGGAAGGTAAGACGCTTCATTGCTACGACGTGCTGGAACAATTTTAAAGACGGCTCTCAGTTGCAATGTTGTATTGCTAACTTGTATTTATTTTGTGAGCGTTGGAAGGGTTTGTCGCTTACTGAGATTGAATGTCGGAAATGGAAAGAAAAAATTATTCTTCATTCAAATTGTTGTATCTCACCGCAAATATCAGGAAAGGGCGAAACTCCGAAGCGGTATATGCCGAAATAAACTATCTGGTATTTTTGAACTTACCATCAAAGCAGTAAACGGGGACAGGAAAGGTTGTATACATCCGCATTTTATTTGATTAAATAGCCAATAAAATAACTTTACCTATTCTAATATGCTCTGTCATTGCGCAGTTATCTAAGAAAAATATTTAGGAGCCAAAGAACTTCTCATGATGCAGAGAATTAGTGTTGCGTTATAGAACTGATGCACCGGTATCGAATGCAATGCCCCGTTTCACATCTGGTATTGACGTAGAATGTCAGGAAACAATCGTTTTATATACCGCATCGAGAACAATTGTTGAGCAAATGTCGCGTGTCAGGCAGCGCGGTTATTTTAAGCCCGGTAATGACGTGGTCCCTTGAGTGGCAAGTGTCCAGTCCTATGGTTGCGTTTTATTATCATCTGAAGCAGCATTTTTGGTTGCCGCATTTTCTTCCCGTTTCCAGTGCTGGGGTAAGACATTTGGCCCACCGCATTGGTAAGCCCTGCATGCACGCTGTTATCGGGAACGAGTATTGCTAATCACCGAACTGTCACTTGTGTTTTTACGTAATATAATTCGACCTATAGTGCTCAGTACATGTACCTAACCTTGTTTACCTAGACGTTTACACGTGTAACTAACACACTTTCACGTCGTCATCGAGCTGATGTGGTCAAAGAGTTCCGTGCTGGTCTCGCACTACGGCTGGCGCAGGTTCGAGTCCCGGATAGTGCAGATTTACCTAATCATGTCTTCCACCTAATTAGTGTAACTGATCATACGACCGTCTCTTAGAAATGTTGCGCCATTCAGGGTATTCGCTGGCCTGCTTTACTAATTCTTTGAGCATCTGGTCATTTTGTGCGGCGTCCTTTGCGTCCATTGCCATTTTGGGTGGCATTAGCGCCGCCAGGTTTTAGACCAGCCGAGTTAATTAGCATTTTCGTATTATTAAAACCAATCTTTGCTTCAGCATTACGTTTCACGAGCAAAGCTCAATAACAGATGAAAAGCCCGTTGGTGGAGAAGGCACTTTTCAAAAAATAATAGTAGAGTTCGTCTATGCGGATGCTCTGTAATTGCACAGTTATCTAAAAATTATTTAAGAGCCAAAGGGGACGAAAATGCAGAGAAGTCGAAATATTTCTGTTGCTTATAGAACTGATGCACCGGTATTGCGTGCAATGTCCAGTTTCGCATATGGTAATGACGTAGAATGTCAGGAAACAATTGCTTCATCTATCACATCGAGGACAATTCTGGAACAAATGTCGCGTGTCAGGCAGCGCGGTTATTTTGAACCCGGTAATGACGTGGTCCCTTGAGTGGCAAATTTCCAGTGCTATAGTTGCGTTTTATTATCATAAGCAGCAGAAGTTTCTGTTGCCGCATTTTCTTCCCGTTTCGACTGCTGTGGTAAGACGTTTGGCACACCGCATTGGTAACCCCTGCATGCTCGCTGTTATCGGGAACGAGTATTGCTAATCGCCGAACTGCTACTTGTGTAATTACCATGATATAATTCGTCCCATAGTGCTCAGTACACGTACCTAACCTTCGTTCACCGAGACGTTTAAACGTGTAACTAACACACTTCCACGTCGTCATCGAGCTGATGTGGTCAAGGCGTTCCGTGGTGCTCTCGCAATATGGCTGGCGGAGGTTCGAGTCCTAGATAGTGCAAGATGTGCCTAGTCATGTCTTCCAGCTAATTAGTGGATCTGATCATACAAGCTTCCCTTAGCAATGTTGCGCCATTAAGGTTATTCGCTGGCCTGCTTTATTGATTCTTTGAGCATCCGGTCGTTTTGTGCGGCGTCCTTTGCCAATTTGGGTGGCATTAGAGCCGCCAGGTTTTCTACCAACCGAGTTAACGTACGTGACGTCGGCGCATGTTAAAGATCCCCAGGTGGTCAAAAATAATCCGGATCCCTTCACTACGACGCGCCTCATCCCCTACGTTGCGTCGGCGCGTTAAACCCTACAATCAATCCAATTAATCAACCAAGTTAACTAGAATTTTCGTATTACAAAACCAATCTTTGCTTCAGCAATAGGTTTCACGAGCAAAGCTTCATTACATATGACAATTCCGTTGGGGGAGAAGGCACTTTTCAAGAAGTAATACTAGAGTTCATCTATGCGGGGTATTTCAGGGAAGATTTTAACTCTTAAAAATAGTCTTTCGGAGGTAAAATTGCTTTTCGTGTGCGAAACGATTGCGAGGTGTGGCGGGCTCTATAAAACGGATTTTAATTGTTGTTCAGACAAATAATTATTATAACTTGTTAATTACTTTTTAATTACAGTCGACTCGCGATAATTCCAACTCGAAGAAACCCCATGATTTTGTTTGAATTATCCAAAGTGTGATTTATCAGAAATTCTAATATATATGACTCTGGGCAAGGTGACAACACACATATAGATTAGGCATTGATTTTGATCACATTTTTAAAAATTTGTAAGCGTTTTCAAAGCTTAACTGTACAAAATTACCAGAAAGCGGAGGCGTAAGGTTCACAATCTCAATGCCGTGCGCGTCACTTTGGTAACCGCCATGTCGTGTTTGTTTTTCTTTTTTTGCTGACACGCGGCACGCGATTGCGCGATTGTTCGTTTTTCTTTTTCTTTTTTGCGACAGTGGCCCGCTTGGTTTTGACCTCTTCGACAAGTGTAGGGAGTAAATCATCTCTACACGTTTTTAGAGCCCTGTTGGTTGTTTTCGTTTCTAATTCTAATCGTGAAAACAGTAAATAAGGCTAGAAAATTGAGAAACATCACGGGCTACCTTACTTGTACTTCATTTGAAACGTTTGTTTACTAGCAACGCCCTTTTCCTTCAAGGCTTGAGCCACTTATTTCTCATGTTTCAACTGCTCGAAAGGACGGAATAACCGAATGACGGAGTTTGAGTTCAGTGGCTTTTAAATGCATTGAAAGGATAGCAGCCCAACAAAAAAATTGAATGTTGCATGAATTAACCTAAAGTATGAATTATCAGAGTTTGAATCATCGCGATTTTACTGTATTGCAGTTATGGATATAATTGCAATGTGAAAATTGGAAAAGATGATCAGCCAAACCAATACCCATAATTGCATCTGCGAAATTGTATTTGCGTGCAAAGCAACAGCCCTCAGAATCTCAGCTCTCCAGATGCGCGCAACCGGCTCGGTAAGGCTGCTGGGCAGCACAAAGCCACGCCAACACGCTGATGTTTCTCGAAACGGCGCACGTCATACGCTCGCCGTGCATAATTCCCGGCTTTATCTACGCACGCAAACTTCGGCTACTACCGAACACTTTCCGCTCGAGCCAAAGATAATGCGGGGTGTGTATGTGACGGGGCCAGCTCCGAGGAACATCACCGAGTGGGCATGGGTTTGCGGCGCTCAGCTTCCGTACGGAGCCCGTTGCACCCGTCTGGAGAGCTGAGGCTCTGAGCGCTGTAACTCTGCAGGCAATTACAAGTTCCCAAATCTAATTATGATTATCGGTTTGACTGATGATCTTCTCCAATCCCTTGCAATTAGGTGCCTAACGGCAATACCTAAAAAGTTAGTTTACAAATTCTAGTTATTTCTTCACCTGCATGGCAGTTAGAACCCGTTTTGTAGCGCCCGCCGGGGCCCCTAATCACTTCACGCAGAAAAAACAATTTTACCTACGGGAGCCTATTTTTGAGTATTATTAAAATCTTCCCTGAAACACCCTATACAGCTTCCGCGTAGCGGTACTAAGCAATAACATTAAGACTCAAGTGAGCGTACCAATGCCCAGAGAGCAGCAACCAGCGAAAGAAAAAAAGGAGAGAAAAAGATAAACTATGGAGGACGCCCAATGAGACGTGGCAAGTCGGAGGAAGGAGTTGCGCGGTGCTTGGCGAGTTCTAAGCTTGAGGGGACCGTCGAGTGACATCGAAGCCAAACCGAATCTTCATTGTGGCCTTAATACCACCTGCATTCAATGAAGCGTAGCACCGGCAGAATGGTGCCACAGCAGAGGCAGGAAGAAATGCGGTTATCGAAGAGCTCTCCGCTGAGTACGAACGTTCAAGCTACTTCAACGCCGAGCAATATCCTTCTCCTGGCCTACTAGACAGGCGAAAACTTTGCCGCTTGGTCAACGCAGTGGGTTGTAAACGACGGAGCTGTTGCTCCCGGCCGTATGTTGTACAACACAAAAAGCAAACACCCAGGAAAGAAAATAAACGCGCCCATTTTTGGGAATCGAACCTGGGTCCTTCACGTTCTGAAACTGCCGTCTATTCGATTAAGCTATCATCCGATTTCTTTTTGTAACACAACACTTATTTGCACAGATTTACATGTATACGTTATACACTGACACGCACAAGATGTTGACGACGGCACACGTAAATACTGCGGCGACGCAACCTTCGGTCACCTAACAGTGAGTCTTCGCTTAGACACAAAATACAGAGTATATAAGATTGGAGGTGCCGCAATAGGGACAAACAAAAAACTATGACGGTGCGAAACACTTTTGAGAATTTTGAGAACGTATCTTGTTCCCATGAAGGTGTATATTCAGGGTTGATGTAAAGGACGCCTCATCAGTGGAAAACAACGTTGTGAAATCAGTGGTAGAACCACCCGCGAGTCACAGCCGTTGCCAGCGAGGCATTTCTTTTCCTTTGAGCACTGCAGGGCTTGCCATCCCTTTCGGCCATACCATGCTCAATAAGCTACCATTGCATTCCGGGCGCCCGGCATTATTTCTCTTGAATTATTCGTAGCATTGGCTTTAGAGTATACTTGAGCATTCGCTCGTTAGTTCGCTTGTTCGCTCGCTAACTCGCGTTCGTTCATTGTTTCGTTCGTTTGTTCATTTGGTCGCATAGGCTTCACTGCGGCAACTGAGCTGCTCTGAGCCGATTTGAACCGCTCAAAACAGCAGAGATGTTTAGGGTTGGGCTTGGTCCGGTGGCGTGGCGTCATCCAGGCTTGCGCGCAGGCTTGAGCCGCATCAGGAGCTTGCAAAAAAACCAAGAAAACAGTTCACGTGCTTCCACGCAGTGTTGTACACGTTCCTCCTCAATAGGAACGAAAGCTCGTTCCTCGTTCCTTTTTAATTTTGAAACAAGTTCCCGTAACACGTTCCTATATTGAGAAACGAACGCTTTCCAGTTACGCTTTGAAAGTTGTAACGAGTCGTTACATAATTGTTATATTTGATTTTTAAAGTTAAAATACAGTGTCGGATAATCCTTAGGCGAAATAACGTGAGCAATCTTACCTTGACATTGAACTATGGTTATTATAAGAATATGAACACCACCGGAAACAGAATATCTGGACATGACAATTTTTTTCAGGGAGCAGCGGATGTATTCCAGACATGCCTAAGTGCGACTGAGGTGCTAGTCTAAGTGCAACATATATGGCGCTTTCAACTTGGTTCTTCAAATGCGCAGTACTGCGTTTTAGCTGTGAAAAAAAAAATTCCTCACATGCACGAACACAAATGTCTTGCACAAAAAAAAGCACCGAAAAAACAACACATACGCGTTTAATGAATGCTCATTCACTATTACAGTTTTAGCGGCGAAACAAATGTACAGAACACATGTTCGGAACTTTCAACAGTCTTTTGTTTGAACTCAGCAAGAGTTGCATCTAGATGTTAGTGTCGGACAGACAAACCCGTTTTTTTTTTTTTGTTAGCACGTCATCGTAAATGGTGAAAAGCCGTTTCACTGAAGCTCTTGAGGGTACTTCCATGTTGTAATTGAGGATACGTTGGTTCAGTCCCTCAGGCTCAGGAGACCGCCTCCACTTGTGCTTATAGGTGTGCGCTAGCATGCAACCAGCCTCTCCACGGAAAGTGTTTTTTTTTGTGTGTTTTTTGTTTGACGGCCATTAAAACACTCTGCCTTGCCGTGCGCATAACTTTGACCTTTGTGGTTTGCTCCTGAAATTTTCCCACGCACGAGCATGGGTGCCTCGAAAACAGAGCTTCGGAGTGCTACTCAGCCAAATTGAGAATTCGTGTCCGCCTTTCAGTAGCAGTCTCGTCTCCTGTAACTGTTTGCTATTCTCTTAGCCATGCTATAAACAATTTTTTACTTTGGCCTCCGGATTCTCGTGTCGGAACGGAGGAACTCTGCGCACGGCGGCAGCCACTAGCTAGGCTACCACAACTCGGCTCGCCATCGGTACACGGCTGAAGCACTGGTCGCAACCGGTCTGTAACAATACACCACAGTCGTCGCACTGATATGATGCTAAGGAATGGTAGCACAATTACTCCCAACAAAATTCCAAAAGAAATCGTCAAAGTAAAGCTGGGACATCACGAAACTAAGTTCCGCTCCATGCGTGAGAAGTTTACGGCGGCTCGTTCGAGCGCCATGTCCGTGCTGTGGGGCGATAGTACGTCCGAGGTCAGATTCGGCTTGCAGCTTTCAGGGGTGGTTGCTGTTGTGCATGAGATGTTGCTCTCGCCTCTCTTTGGGCGGCAGCGCCAATATTTCAAGAATCCGAGGCGGCGGAACTTGACGCTTTGTTTTTACACGTGGTGAGCGCAACGCTGGCGACCGAGCAGAGATGTCTCGTGCGGCCGTTTCGGCTGGCTAGGCTGCCTGTACTGTAGAGAACACGCGTGCGATAGACACGGTGCAGACAGGTCTTCTCCTGCTCATCATTCACGTTCCACTCTTATGTACAAAAGAATAAGCCGCTGCAGAAGACGAATCAAAGGGCCACCGACGCATCTATCTCATGAGCATCTGCATACGACGTAGCGACATGGCAGTGCGCACCCGGAGCATCCTGCCCGACAGCCTGCGGCCCGTTTCGTGGTTATTCTCCGGCCTTTGACTATTGAGGAAGGACGTTCTGCGGAAGGGCGGGTAAATTGGGCGAATTATAGGAAGAGAAACACAGTAGTGGCTTGGGGCTTTTTGTACTTCAGTCCTAAATCCCTGGCATCAAAAAGTCAAACCCTAGCGATGGAACGTTTACACAAGGAACGACTTTCCCTCTGCCGTTCCTCCGTAAACGTAACGAGTTACCGTTACAGTTCCACACACGGTAATGGAACGGTGGCGTTCCTCTGTTCCTCCCAAAAGGGACTAGTTCCAGGAACGCCGTTCTTTGGAACGCTGTTCCGTACAACACTGCGTCCGCGTGTCAAATGGGCAGCTCAAGGCAGCTCGCGCCACAGGCGTCCGAGTTTGCGGAGCCGGCTGCCTGAGGTTTTAGTGTGTGTTAATCAGTCCACTTTGGGATACATGTGAAAGGCTGCGGACGAAACGATCTGTGGGCTTGCAGTCATGGCGAACTTTCAGCGGGGAGTTCAGAAATCTATGTGAGGTGCAACAACCTGGTCGCCGACGAAGAGAGAGCGGCAGCCAGCTGTGCTGTTTCGCTGGCCTTGCGCGGCTAGTGCAAACTGTGCCAATTTTTATCAGCAGAGCTTTTTAAGTTTGAGCTTGGCTCTTGGCGTTCACAAATAAACTACAAAGAAAAAAAACTTCTCTGACGCAAATCCCCCTGCCTGATCTCCAGTCAGCCGCGTAGTCATAAAGCCTCGCCTATCGCGAGGAAGTGGCCATAGCTATAAGCCTTACTGAATCCGGCACCTAGACCATCATCACGGACTACCAGAGAGGATGCAGCAACTACAGAAAAGGGTGGTTGTCTATCACAACGACCCGCATTCTCCAAAAGACAGACCCTCTAAATCCCATAACCGAGCTCACATGGGTCCCAGTGCACTCTGAAGTCGAGGGCAATGGGTTTTCTCATCAACGGTCACGTGAAGCTATCCTCCGGGCCGAGGAGACTGCACAACAACCCATTACTAGATATCGCGAAATACTCGGACACTGCAGGGAGGGTAGGGAAGGTTTCCCCCCACCTCACCACTCCCTCTCGAGACAAGAACAATGCATCTATCGGCAAATTCAAGCCGGCTCCATTCCACACCCTCTACTTAAAAACAAAATTTACCCCGCACGATACGACAAGGAATGCCCTTTCTGGAAACGACTGGGCACGCTCCGCCATTTACTT
The DNA here is from genome assembly GCA_013339765.2 of Haemaphysalis longicornis. NCBI lineage: Eukaryota > Metazoa > Arthropoda > Arachnida > Ixodida > Ixodidae > Haemaphysalis > Haemaphysalis longicornis. Next base: position 204,154,876 of record CM023452.1, read on the forward strand.
GGAATGCGACTTTACCCACACCATACCCCTCCACTCCCCCGACCAGCAACGGCTTACTTGAGCGATGGGAGACTCTGCTGCTCAGCCCCACCCAGGAGATCCAGACCATACTAATCGCCAGGGGCCTGCAGAGGCCCGAACAGCATATAGAGGCCGTGAAGAGGGTTCCACTTCATCTGGCGCCTCACTCCGCCAGCATTTTTAGCTCAATAATTAATGAATGAATGAATGAATGTGCTTTATTTAAAGGAGGCCTGAAGCCCTTTTGGGGGGAAGAAAGTAAATAGGCGGGCGCACACGCCCGCCTACCTACACGTCTAGCCGTGCCGGCGGGCGTGTCCTCAAAACAGAGTTTGGGTCTCGATAGTACTTTTCTAAAACTCACTTTGACAGTTCTTTTTATTCTCTCACAAAAGCCGCCCCACCACACTGCTCTTTCAACTGATTCGCCGCTTGGAGCAGTGTTCTTGAAAATGTCCGGTAATTGAGCCCAACACCATGAAAACCGGAATAATTGCTGTAATATACATTAGACTGAATTAGAACTATTGGCTACTACAATGGCGTCGGCGGATCTTCTTCTTTCAAGCCGACCACGGTACTCCAGGCGACTATTCAGCGTCTTCATCTAGTTGCTTTTTTCGATGCAACAAATGTAACACAGCCCACCGCTCTGGCTTATCGTCACAGTGAACACCGCAAGTGAGCTTACTCCAAATTAGATAAGACCTTTTTATAGTTCGCCAGTTAAATTGTTTCTAATTGTCTCGTCATTATATGTGGTCTTTGTCAGATGTCATCACGCCTCATTCCTCCCCGCCGGGTCACAGGAATCTGATTAAACAAAGAACCGGCTACTGTAGGGCTATCCACGCAAAAAGCTAACTTCATTACAAAATTGAGACGCGTACATTCGTCCGAAATCTCTGGAAGGCCACTCTATATGTGTACAGCTTAAAGGGACACAGAAACGTCGTCCATTATCTTACAACAGTAAACTATACATTGGGTATACTACGGTTACTTTTTTTTTAATATTCGTCATTTAATGACTTCTAAAGGATGTGCGTTCAAACGTGCCCTTTCCATTATATTACCATTCCAGTGTAATAGGGTGCATAGGCTAGTTCAACCCGCCAGCAAACTAGAGAGCTTGCGCTAAGTGGATTCGTTTAGTGGACAAGGTGCAAATCCCAATTTCAGAGGCTGTGATAGCATGAAAACCTGTTGCGAACCACTGGGACGTGATTATACAAGCTGGCGCAGTGCCCTCAACTGCCGGACGTAGTTTTTTGTGTATTAATGCAAGAGTATACTTCCCCCAACAGTCACAATGTGGCTTTAAAAAAATGACTCCTTACTGCAATCATTTGTTAACTTTGGGCAAGCTGGTATTTCTGAGAAATCAAAACGGTGAAAAAGAGAAAAAACATCGTAATTCGTTTTTGTAAAACCCCTTGATTGCCACGTTTCACGAGAGATAATGTTTAAATGATGGCGTGCTGACTAATTTACTCGAAAGATAATATATTTAAAAAAACTCTGGAACCGCAGAATGTATAATCACATAAAAACAAGGATGTTTCGCACGGAACACAAATGAAAAAAGTAAGTTATATCTGCAGCATATCCGAACTCAAGCATTCTCGCGAGGGACATGTTATTTGAAGACCTTCGCATTGCTTTGATACAAGAGCGCATGAGCCTGAAAGAGCTTGTAATTTTAGTACCACGTTGTAGAGACTTCGTCATGTGGAAAATATTGTCTGGCGTCTGTGCAACCGATCAGAGTAATAAACATAGATGCCAGCTTTATTGACTAGTGAATGTTGGCGTTGGCCAACATATAAGCTGTCAAGCTGAAAGACAGCGAATGCGTAAAATATTAGTGCGAAGCCTCCGATATAGACAGGCCACAGGCTACAAAGCATGTAAGGCTGCCAACAAGACGGCGTTCTTGGAATGTGTCAGGTGTATTATATGTTGCGTACAGGCCAGTAGACGAACTATTTTTAACGCCAGAACACCTTTGTATTTATATAGCAAGGTGCGCCTACTTTAAAGCATCGTATCTATATGAGAGGTTCTATCTATATATAGGCCTGACATACACGTCATTTCTACAGCGTGGCTATATATAAATTTTTAAATGCTGGGCCACAGCCCTGGGGCAGGGAAGATGTTGTTCTGTCTAGCTCTTTTTATTTGCCCGGAAATTTACAAACCATGCATAATAATTCTATGGGAGCTGCCAATTGCCTACGTAGGGGGGCTTTGATTTGGGTTAGTTGGCGCATATTTGTGGCAGGCTACTTGGTCAGCGACTTGGGAAGAGCCAGGAGTTGTTGAAAATGACCCTGAAGCATTGCCTGTAAGCACGTTCACTGTTTCCTTCATGCAAGGAAACACTTCCAAAGCTACAGTTTTGGCAAGCACAGAAAATTACTGCTTGATTTGGTCGTTTTAGGCGAAACGGCTATAGCCTCTGTTTGTGTTTTGTTCATAGTCTCGTTAAAGCTACTACAGAATATGTTCCTTGTTGAAAAGAAAACAAAACGGGCCAACCGTCGCTACAGCACTTACAGTTTCATGTTAATAACCTACGCAAAGATATTCCGTACTCCAAAAGCGAGAAAGATGTTTTGAGTCCGCCTTTAAATTACATTACGTGCGTAGGGCACTAATGTTTGCTTCGTTTTCGTTGTTACTGCCTAATGAAAACACTGGGGATGCTAATTGCCCGCAGCCTAAAAGCTTTAGAAGGGTTGAAAAAGTTAAAGAAGTGTGGCTTAGCACTTACATATAACATGCTATTTAGCGGTGTGTCTGTGAATAATATGTGTTTAATTGAAATAATTCCCGGAACAACATCGCGAAGAGAAAAAATGGCGGCCTATTGTATCACCTCCCTGAAAATGTGGAAAGGCGATAGCCTTATGCACCACCTGCCTCCTAAATGCCTCTTACCTCTCCCCAGCCTACCTATCACGTCCTTCCCCACGTGTCTCGTCGCTCCCTAGTTTATCGTGGTAGAGGTTTGCTGTCAGCGATTTTATATTCCCTCGTTCCCCTGCTCACGCTCCATCGACTGGAACCTGGTGGTACTGTTGAAATTAACAATCACAAACAAACAAACTTTTAACAATTTTGGGTCATAACTAGAGACCTTTAGTCAAAATGCCTATTTTGCCCTTGAGTCTGTATCAACCATATTTAACATATAAGCATGTACTAATCGAAGGGGAGATTCTTAAGTAATGGTTGTTTGTGCCTATAAGTGCTTATCCTGACCATATGGGCTTTTAAGAGCCTATTTTGAATATATAGGCCGATAATAAGCCTATGGGACTTTTATGGTTTGTCGAGTTGATTGGCTGCAAGAACTGTTATCGCTCCAGAAGCCAGCGACAGGGTGTTTCGCACCCCGTGTGCAATAAAAATCCGTGAGCCGTGCCAAACAAGCCGACAAACGTAAACCGTGCACGAGCCGCCTCCACCTCGAACTCGCCACATCAACCGAGCCGCCACAGGGCCGTACGCAGCGACACCGCAGCCAATCTCACGGACGTCACCCGTGTCAACACAAGCTGATCTGTTCAATGTCCTTCTAACGCGCTGCGTCCGCGGACCAACCACCCGCCGCGGTGGCTCAGTGGCTATGGCGTTGTCCCCCTGAGCACAAAGACGCGGGTTCGATTCTCGGCTGTTGTGGCCGCTTTTCCGATGGAGTCGAAAATACAAAAACAACCGTGTGTTCGAGATTTCGGTGCCCTTTAAAGACCCCCAGATGGTCAAAATTATTCCGGAGACCTCCACTACGGTACGCCTCATCACCTGCGTAGCGTCAGTGCGTTAAACCCCAGACTCAATCAACCAAACCAAAGCGGACCAACGAACAGAACTTTTGCCCATGTGCCCTATCTATTTCTAACGCAAAAAAAGGAAGAAAATGAACGTGACGCAGCCACGCACATGCCACTCAAAGTCAAAGACGCCTCATAAGAGAAAGCCACAAGCAAATGTGACTCACCGAAGTTTTAAGTTGACGCCACGAACACGTGCGCAGTCATCCGCCCACCACGGCAAGACCGCCGGACGGCAAAGTTCAGAACGTGCAGGACGAAGAAGGAACGAGAAACGCAGCTTTTAAGAATGGCCATCTCGGCACTTCCGAAGAACTGTACTGGTGATATCTGTCATTTGCCATGCTGGGTAACCTTCAAGGGCATTTGAAAATCTAGTAAAAAGGAAATTAGTTGCAAACAATATTGCGTGCTGTCAAATGTTGGTAATCGGTACGTAGTATGTAGTTCCTGAGTGCTGTTACACCAGCGGCATCCCTAGTCGTGAGCTACACAGTAGCTAAGTGATTTGCACAGAAATATTTTACTTCCCTGCAGAATCTATGATATTCATCGGTGCTGCTCCGTTCTTCTCTGTTCACAAACAAATACCTGCAGTTAAGATCTTCCTTCGGTCTGCAGTTGTGTCCTCAAGCAGCAGTTACCGATTGGGCCTCTTTCACCAGAACCCGTTGTGAAAGGCTCACGTGGCTAAGGACGGAAAACGCGGCAAAGGCCGGAAACTACTACATAAACACTTGCCGGTGGCACTAACAGGTTTGCATACGACAAAAGCGTCGCACCCAAATTATTTTCACCACGCTACAATTAAATGTGGCTGAATCGAGAACCGACATGCTTACAGACCGATATTTCGCGCCTAAATAGCCAAAGGAAGAGTATCGTCCCTGAATCACAAACCACGCAGCGCAGCTTCAAAATCTGTGTGCGCCTACATTTGTAATAAACGTTTTAGTACGTAGCATTCTTTGACGAGTATCCCCCCCCCTCCCCCGCCAGGACCGTGTAACGCCCCGCATCTGCACAAAAATGCAGATATCGCGGAAGTTCCACTGGTAATCGCTATAATAGCATAAATGTACGTAACTGGTCACTCGAAATTAAAAACAAAAGCAAAAATATAAGAAAAGCACAAAAGAACTACGGAAAATGGCAAAACCTGTAACGCCTTGCATTTCCACAATAAGGCAGATTTCGGGAAAGTTCCACATGTAATCGTTATCTATACATATAAAATGAAGTGCCCGACTGACTGACTGACTGACTGACTGACTCATCAACGTCCAGCAAAAACTGCTGCATCTAGAGACTTGAAATTTCGGGAGTGCATTTGGACATTGCGTGGACGCTCACTAAGGGGGGCTCGGAAATGGTACTCCTAACCAAGGGAAAGGGAAAAATTGCGCTTTAGATGCGAAGCGTATTATGGTCGAGCCTTGTCCCGCGTTGCTGCGCCGGCGTCCACACCTCCAAGCGCCTCTCTCCTCCATTCTCAAGGCCACACAGAGGAGGGCACGAGCCGCTGCCGCGAAACGGCACCAGCGAGCAGCGCATCCCGCACTCCGTGCACGTGAAGCGGAACGTAAACGTCAGCGCAGAGAAGCGGTGTTGCGCCGGCGTCCACACCTCCACTGCGCATGCGCGTCTCTCCTCCATTCTCCTCCTCACAGCCGCATAAACCAGGTTTACACACTACCACCCTACGCACACATCTACTTACTCTAACACCATTCACATTCATCAACTCTACTTACACACAACCCACGCCTCATTGCTGCTTGGCATCCGACTCATGGTTCCCCATGGAAACATGGCGTAATTTGTACTAAATACGTGGTTACTTCCTTCCCCCGTTCACATTTTTAAGTGCTTTTTGCGGACACAAGTAGCCCTTAATTAAGAATATCTAAAAAAGTAGTTTGTGGATATCGTCCTTACCAACAGTACCGAGGTCATTCCGCTTTCCGGAAAAAAATTGGTGTAAAGATTCTCAAATAAATCTTTCACAGATTCATTAATCCAAGTGACGTTTGCTACCATATGTTACTCATACAAATGCAGACAATGTTTTTGAGGATTTCACACTGCGACGCCACTAAAGGAGCCAAATTGTTTTTTACAAAGGACACGGCTGTCGAGCCAAAAAGGCCTAGCAGGTGATGTCCATGTCTAGCCAAACTTTTTTTAAACGTTTCAGATTTTGTGAGCGCATCGTAATTACGGTGTTGGAGGTGAATATTGCTGAAAATTTTAAAAAATCACCATGGGGAGAGCAAAAAGCGCTAAAATAATTTGTAGATATTAATTTTTTTATCGCACGCCATTTGAGTTATTGAACTGGTTTTTGTTGAGGTAGGTAACTTACTCAGGTATCTAAACCCTGTTCTACAATATTATTTCATGACACCCACCCAATAAAAGCTAGGAGCATTACCGGAAAACACTGTTTTTACACATTCGTCAATAAGAACACAGCCAGTTGATATATCGCATTCGTTTTTGACTTGCAATTGCTGTCCATACGATTGCCCAAAAGAATTGTCCTAACATGTGGATGAGAAGACAAGCGAGGTTTTTTTTTAATTCACACCCCTCTGGATGTAGAATTCAGTTGTATTTTCCCACGGTCACGTTGCGCTCGCCATCTGTTGGCACTTTCTGCAACCACGCACCTGCAGTCGGCGCCCTGTCATATATCATAAATGTGAAAGTAAAGGTGGACCGGTAAAAAGCGCAAAGGGTAGCGCTCGCCATCTGTTGCGACTTCCTGCAACACCGTGCCTCCCCTAGGGAGCCCGTGTTTTTTGTCATAGAACTGTAGTAATGAGCATTGTTTACATCTGCTGAGATAGCACTTTTAATGGGTAATAATACCCTTCACCCAGTCGGCCTCCATCATTTGTTCCCAGCGAAATCTCCTGCTGAATGCAAGCTGTATTTACAACCTGTAACTCTTCCTCATATCATTAAGAATGCAAGCAAAACAACCTCCTCCATCTCCAATCCACTCTTTCCACCCATGAGCTCTAAGAGAACCTGGTAACTAACAGCGATTTGGATATCCAGACAAGTCTTCCTCCACACCGAAGGTTGCCCGCTCATCACATAGCTTTCTGAATTGGGAACCACTCACACTTCACCGGCTCAATAAAACGTTTTTTTTTACTCCCTGACTCACTCACTCGAGTGCACCGACTTGGTGCAAGTGGTTTAACCAGAGTGTCAGTAAAACACGAGGGCGAGTCGTTTCTCATTACCACGACGCGCCTTCGGTTGGCGCCCGTGTATTGACGGCCGGCAGGAGCTCCTGAGTGCTGTACCCCTTCACGATCAACTAGGCTTATGACAACTAACAAAAAAATGAACACGTTTATCCCCATTAGTGTCATTAGTATAAGGGCCCCACCCAGGCACTGCCGGGTACTACTACTATAATAACTAAATTGTATAATTATCGAAGAATTGAAGACTCAAAATAGGAAAAATGTTAACTAATCACGGTAAATGGAAAAGTATAACGATGGCATTCGTATAATCAGATTTCCAAAACGTTCCTACGGTTCGCCTGAAATTGCGTAACGGAGATAGCTTGGTGGACCAAAATTCACGAAAAACCCTAGGAATTATAAAAAAACTAAAAATTTTTAAAATGAACACCGTGTATGCCCATTTGCAATAATAGTAATGGCCCTCATCCGGACACCGGGTAATTCCCGAAAATAACGGGTGCTATTCCCTCTGTCGGAGGAGAATTTTGGATAGGCACAAACGATCCTGGTCAAAATGTTAACTATCACTCGTACCCTGGGAAAACGAAAACGCTCTTTCCGTTTGCAGATTTGAGAAGGGGCAACAGTAATCTTATAAGTGTAAACTCAGATAATTGGTGGGAGACCTTTTGAACCATGACTCGGGACTGACAAACATGTAAATATGCCCCGAAAGGGGCCGACCCGGGGCAATGGGCCGTGATTTCCGCAATAATGCAGATTTCGCGAAAGTTTAATGCAATCGTTATAATAACGTAAATGGAGATAATTCGTCGAACGAAATTTTGAGAATATAAAAAATAGGAAAAATATTAAAAAGGTATGGAAAATGGCAAAACGTATAACGCATGGAATTTCCACAATAATACAGATTTCGCAAAGGTTCGACCTATAGTGGTTATGAGAGAGCAAATGGAAATAATTGGTCGAACGAAATTTTGGGAAAAAAAATAAGAAAGATAAAGTAATTACGAGAATTGTGCACTGTGTAACGCCCTGCATTTATACAATAATGTAGATTTCGGGAAAGTTTCATGCGTAATAATTATAATAACGTAAATGGAGATAATTGGTCAGACGAAGTGGTGTAAAGTAAAAAAAACCAAAAGTATAAAAAAATACGGGAAATGCAGAACGTACAACGCATGTAATTCCCAAAATGATGCTGGTTTAACAAACGTTCATCCTGTAATCGTTATATTAACATAAACAGAGCGAACTAGTAGAACGAAAGTTTGAAAAAAAGGAGAAAAACTATTAGAAATGTAAAAAATTACAGAAAATGGCAAACCGTGTAACGCTATGCACTTACAGAATAATGAAGATTTCGGGAAAGCTCCATCTGTAGTCGTTATATAATAGCGTAAATGGAGTTATTTGGTAGAACTAAATTTTGAAAAACAAAAGTGACAAAAATAAGAAAAAATTCGGAAAATGGCGAACGGTATAACAACCTGCATTTCCACAATAATGCAGATTTTGCGGAAGTTCCACCTATAATCGTTATATTAGCGTTAATAAGATAATTAGTAGAAACAAATTTTAAAATACTGAAAAAATAAGAAAAAATAGAGATTATGCGAATTGGCGAACTGTGTAACACCTGCATATCAATGCTAATGGAGATTTTCCGGAAGTTCCAGATGTGGTCTCTATAACAGCGTAAATGGACATAATTCGTTGAACGACCTTTTAAAAACTAAAAAATAGGACAAATCTTAAGCAATTACGGAAAATGGCAAAACGTACAACGTTGTTCATTTGGAGAATACTGCAGATACAGTGAATGTTCCACTTTCGATGGTTATAAAAGCGTTAATGGATATGATTGGTCGGACAGTATTTAGAAAAACCCAAAAATGTGACTGTAAAAACTTACACTCAAGACAAGCGGCATAAGAATGCTACGCATTAGTAGAAAATTCTCCGAATTTCTGCAGAAGTTTTCGCAATTTCTTTCTGCCACGGTTGAGCAGCAGCTCTTCCGTTTTTTTCGTCTAACGTGCGTTGGGCATCGCCACTTGTGTGTAGCTTTCTCACGACGCATAAGCTGCCAAGCTTAAGTCACAAAAACAACATGCTCTTCCAGCATCAGATATTGTTTTTGCTTGAGCCCCTTACCTTTGGCTTCTAAAGCTGGCTTCCTTAGCCACTCTGTCACAAATTTACGCTAAAAGCAACTACAAAAGCATATCGCAACGTTCTGTCGAAAGGTAGGTACACGGCCGGCACTTCTGGCGCAAGGCAAAGCTTGCAACGTAGTGCATGCGCGCTGCACGTACAGTGCAGTCCACTGTTAAAGGGAACCGGCGCCTGGCCGCTCGCTAAGCGCCGGCGCAGACAAATGTCCAGAATCGGAGACAGCCGGCACATGCGCATTGACTTCATGAGGCGGGTGAGGGTGAAGCCGCTCTGTCGTCTGCTACGACGAACCGCTGTGGCGCTCAGCTTGTGATAGCTGAGGAATTTCGCACTCGAAGAATGGTGAGCGGTACGGTGAAGCGCCGTAGCAGATGACGGCGCGACTTCTCGCGCCTCTTGCGGTCAGTGCGCATGTGCCGGCTGTCTCCGAATCTCACCACTTCTTGATGCCGGCGTTTCGCGGAGAGCTGCGGACACGCGCTCGCCGGTTCCCTTTAACAATTGACGTCAGTTTACACCGATTAAAGAAATTATAAAGCAACTTGTTTGCGGGACGGCTGTGTGAATTTGATATCGCAACGGATTTTTACCGTGAAAAAAAATCATGGAAAAAGGCAAACACTTGTCGAATTGCTAGTGCCTGCAACTAGGCTCTAACCTCCAAACCTCCAAACTCCGGAATGTAATCATAGGTCGTGTGGCTGGCTCATTTTTTTTTTTTCAGTAGCTTAAAAAGTTAGTTGTATTGTTGAAAACTAACCAGAAGATAGCACTAAATGCGCACAGGAAGTGCAACACTGTACCTACTGGTTAACGAAGTATCCCTCGCTGGTTTTATGCTCACGTTTTGTGGCCGCTTTTAAGGAGTAAGAGGCCGAAGAAAGTTTTATCGTGGCTTATGGGTATCGGTGAAATTCAAAATAGCAAAAAAAAGTACAGCCAAGCTTCATCTGGCTGCCTCACCAGGCAGATGCGCACACAAAGCCCACATTCACAGAGAAATTAATTACAATTGGCAACAAGAATTTTTGTATTGTATATCTGGGCAGTATCTACTCCCAATGAATTCTAACAAATGACAGAAGACGCGTACATCTACAGAAAAATCGATAACAGTCGGCAACGTCAATTATTGTTCTGCATATCTGCCGCAGTATCCGCACGCAGTCAACGCTGAGAAATGATAAAATGCTCAAAAATGACTCTCATGTTCACGTTTGGAATCTTTTACACGGCGGCTTTGGGGCGGATTTATTGTCACGCAACAGTTAAGTGAAGAAGATGACGACAGCTACGGCAATGTGCTGTTTAGGTTGAATTTTAAAAGAGGACAACAACCGCTTCCAGCTATCGGTCTCTGTGCACTCTTGCTAGCATTGTTCAGCATTGTAAATATTGTGAATACATTGTATTTTCCTGCCACTGCCTGGTGACATCTTGGTGGAGGTCGCGGGCAGCGGTCGCCAAAGTCCACCGTCCGGTATGCCTAACATCAACGATCCTGCTCCAGGCTCTGCCGTTCCCCCGTCGTCATGTCTCACCTCCGCAAACCTGAAATGTTTACCGGCACCAATGAAGCCGACGCTGATGACTGCATCGGTATGTACGAGCGTGTAGTAGCCTTAACAGGTGGGATCCCACATTGATCTTGCCCAATGCTATGTTTTGCCTGAAAGGCACGGCACGGATCTGGTACGACACCAAGGAAGGGACATTGATCAGTTTGAACGTCTTCAAGAAGGAGCTACAGGCCGCGTTCGGAAACATTCTTCGCCGGCATATTTCCACCAAAAACAACCTCACGTCTCGTGTCTTCCAGAGTTTCTGCCGAATCCTACAGTGCATATATTCAGGCCATGCTTGCTGTGGGTGTCAAGGTTGACCGGGCAATGCCTGTGGAAGAAAAGGTTGGGCACGTCTCAAGTGGCATCACGGATGACGCTTTTAATTTACTAGTTTGCAAGAACAGCTCAAACGTGGATGACATCATTGTGAAGTGCCGACGCTTGGAGCAAGCCAAAAGCCGCTGTACTGCTAAAAACTGTCCGTCTTCCGAATATGGCAGCTACTTCTTCCTGCGAAGACGTGCTGCTCCGCTCACGCGACGTCACCCACCTGGCCTAACTGAGACGCTCACTCGAATAATTCGTAGAGAAATTGAGGCCATATCGCCAGCCCAGCTCACTACACAATGCTGTGACACTCCATCAATATCTATTATTCAAGGTGTCGTCCGGTGAGAACATGGCAACTTCGGTCTCCGTCCGCTTTGCTCCATCAATTGTCAGGACGTCCACGCGCTACTACAAAGCCCCGCCCCTATTTATCTTACCACACGCCGTTGTTTCCGCAATTCGGCTCCCTGGCGAAACCCTGATGAGCGTCCCATTTGCTTTTGTTGCCATCGTATCGGGAAAGTTTCCCGTTACTGCCATAATTGCCCTTACGATGCTTCCCGTACTGCTTACTACACTTCCTGTCGAGCCTGGAATGCTCCGCAACAATTTTCTCCCGACCGTGATACCCCCAGCGCCGACGCCCTTGCTTCTTTCCCCAGACTTCGCCATTAGTCCTCACCTCACCGTCGCCAGTCCCCATCCCCCAAAACTCGTAATCCAACGTCGCCGCCCCTTCCCGAAAAACTAGATCGTGCAGCTCTCAGAGGTGATGCTACGTTAACGACCCCGACCGAAACTCCTCGGACCGCTTCACCTGCACCTTGCAATGTTCTTGATGTCCTTGGATGATGGAGGTCCTGTCCAGGCGCTGAGACGGAAGGGAACATATCTGTGATAAATGTGAACCTATGCAGCCGACTCAAGAAAGTGCTTACTCCTGCCCCATCCTGCGTCCTTTGTGTTGATGGTGGAACTTCCCCTAACGTTGTTGGTATGTGCGCCGCTCGCGTCTCCGTCGCCGATCACCGAGTTCCCCCTTGGTTTACTGTTTTGCCCCAAAGCTCCCATGACCTCATTGATTTTATATGTGAACATTCGGCGCTTATCGACTGTTCGGAAGGAGCCATTCGCTTTGATCTACCTGGCCCCGAAAATGTGCCTGAGGAAGTGCAATGTCGCATAAATACGACTGAGTACACTCGCTTTTCCCCGCGAGCTGCTACTAATGTACTACTTTCGACGTCACAATCGGTTCCCGACAGTGACTATTTCCTTGCCCCGCTAACTCGGGTTGTACTCACCCGGGACGTGGCACTTTCGCACACCGTGCTGCGTGTTCACAACATCCGCAACCCCCCTCCCTTTCCTTAATATTGGCGCTTCACCACAAATTATTCCCGGCGGCATGACCATTGAGGTGGCTCACCTATTAGACAATTGCGACCTTTTGAACCTACCTTCTCCCTCGCTCGCATCCGCTACCGCTTTCTTTACCTCCCCCTCACCAAACAATATATTCACAGCAATGATTTCCCCTTATCTCTCACAAGAGCATACTGCAGACCTTTATCGCCTCGTGCTCTCCTAAAGCGACATTTTTAGAAACGAAGCATATCTTGCTAGGGGGGATATCACGCGTCCGTTCCCCGTCCGCAGCGCCTCTGATGATAATTGTGGCAGGATGCCCCTAGGAATTGGCCAACCAAAGAATCCATCACGAGATAGCTTCGCGTTCAACCACCGTCGTCATTTTGCCGTAGGGGAACCACCGAAGAAGAAGGAGAAGACAAAGCTACGAAGAGGAGGGCGTGTACGTTGCTCTCGCCTCGTTCGCAGCGCCTCTGATGATGATTGCGGTAGTATGCCACTAGGGATTGGCCAACCAAAGAATCTATTACGAGATAGCTTCGCGTTCAACCACCGTCGTCATCTTCCCGTAGGGGAACCGCTGAAGAAGAAGGAGAAGAAGAAGAAGGAGAAGAAGAAGAAGGAGAAGAAGACAAAGCTGCTAAGAGGAGGGCGTGTACGTTGCTGTCAGCCGGTGTACCAACGTCAACAACCTTTACCTCACCAACGTGGACAGAGACTACTGATTCTACCACAGAGACGGCAACATCGACAAGAACTGATGGACGAGTTTCGGCGCCTCGAGAACCACCGCCTACTCACCGTAACACAACAGTAATTGCGTGCCTTTGCCCCCGGTGTGCACCCGGACGCGGATTTCCCTCTGGCGCTACTAAACACCACATCACTCAACATAACGGCATCACAATGGAACCACGCGGAACCCCCATGGTGCTTCGCATCCTCATCAGGGTTCCCCGCGGGAAGATGGTGTAATTTGTTTTACTTTGGCAATCGCCTTCTCCGCCAGACAAGTGCGGTCAAGCACCGCATTCACATGGGTGACGCCCGCCCAATCGATCCACCGCAGGCCATACCGCGTATCCTCCACTAAACGACGTCGAATTATACAACATGAAGTGTGGCAAAAAGCTCGCTAAGGATATCATCAAGCCTTCTTAAAGCCATTGGGCGTTGCCAGTAGTACTGGTTAAAGAGATAGACAAAACGTGGCAATTTGGGTCGATTATCGCTACCTGAACCCCATAGCAAAATGGACGTGCACCCGCTTTCTCGAATTGAAGACGCACTTCATTGCCTGAATGGTGTGAACTATCTTTCTTCCAGCGATCTACGTTTCGGGTTTTCGCAAATCGCCGAGAATAAACTGCACCGTGACAAAAACGCGTTTAATACATTGGATTGTATTGACCATTTTAAGTTAACGCGTTTCAATATAAATAAAGCGCCGGCCACGTGCAAAAGAATGATGGACACTCTCCTTAACTGCCGTATACCGACAACCTGCTTGTGCTACTACATGACGTTGTTTCCTCTCCGACCTTTGAAAGGCATTTAAAACGTCTGACAATGGTCGTTGCTATTTTCTGCCGCGTAGGTCTTCGATTGGGTTCATTGAAATGCTAATTCGCCTATCGTCAACTTCAAATTCTGGGTCATGTTGTGGATGCCCGCGGCGTTCAACCCTATCCAGATAACATACACGCAGTCAAAAACTTTCTCCAACCAAAAACGACAAAAGATGTCAGAAGCTTTATTGCGCTATGCTCCTACTTCCGCCGCTTCATACGAAATTTCGCCCGTATGACCCGCTTTTTAACCGACTTCCTCAAGAAAGACGCTCCCTTCACGTGGGATTCTTCACAAGCTGAAGCCTTTTCTGCGCTTATTGATAGGCTTACTACCAGTCGCATTTAACATTTTAACATTTCTGCGCCTACCGATCTAGGCACTGCCACCAGTGTCCACGGAATAGGAACGGTCTTAGAGCAACACAAGACTGTCGAAGCCCGCGTCATCGCGTACGCAAGCCGCCTCCTTCCGGTTGCCGAGCGCAACTATTCCACAAGTGAACGCGAGTGTCTCGCCCTAGTGTGGGCTGTTGCGACGTTCCGGTCAGATCTATTTGGCCGTCCGTTTTAAATGCGGAGCATTTCTTAGGCTCGCCAACTCCTGCGTCCATAGGCGTCCGCAGCTCATGACGCCACGTCCAGGCGCGGGTGCGCGCCTCTCCCCCGTACCCTCCTCGCTCTCAACAACAGCTGCGGCGGTGCGGCAAGAGCGCGTCTGCGCGCGCATGCGCCGTAGCTGCCCCTTTAGCCTCGTCGCTCTCAACAACAGCTGCGGCGGTGCGGGGGGAATGCGTCTACGCGCGCGTGCGCAGTAGTTACCCCGTGCGCTCCGTCGCGCTCAGCAGCAATAGCGGCAGGTCTACACGTGATAGCGGCGTGCTAGCGGCGTGACAGCTGCGTGACAACAGCGTGGTGGGGGGCGTAGAAAGGGCGCGCTTGTGTACGGAAGTGCGCGCATGCGCGTCTATTCTCCATACTCCTCTCCCTCGACAGCGCGCGCAGTGTATATAAGCGGCGGAGCGCGCGTTCGAACTTCAGTCAAGTGCGTCTTTGCTTGCCTTTCGTTTGGCTCTAGATGAAGTATAAGCGATGGAAGCAACAGTACCGTCAACAAGTAGTGCGACACAGTGCAACAGCAACGTCACTCTACTCGTTGAAATTAAACATTCCAAACGGCTCCCCACATCCAAACGGTAACCACAAACTACCCAATTACGCAACTTTCACGCAATACAACCACCCCTATGCGACGCATTTACTCGAGTTCCCCCCGTGCGAAGATGAGGGCGGGCGACTTTTTCTGCCGTCACGGGGCACCAACGCCCTGCGCCGGCTGCAATAACTAGAAGATCCTGCGGGTCACCTTGGCCGCTGGGCTTTGCACTTACAAGGATACTCGTTTTCAGTCGTGTACAAATCTGTACGGTTGCACCATGATGCCGACTGTTTATATCGTTACCCAGTGGATCCCCCAGACCCGGCTGGAATTACACAGACACATGTGTTTTTTCCATCTCAACACTGCTGTAGATCGGTGCCGAACAATACCCAGAACCCTTCCCACGTTCAATAATAGAGTGCCTCCGCACATGTTGCCCTCATCGATCCTCGCGGAACTACGTACTGCAGGACGGCGTCTATGACCATCATAACTTTCATTACGATGGCCCAGACCTGTTGCCTGTCATACCCCCTCAGTTGTCCTCCACCGCCCTTGAACAACTTCATGATCATCCACTTGCTGGTCACCCTGGCGTTGCGCGCTAATACGCCCGCGTACAACGCCGTTTCTTTTGGCTTCGCTTGAACCATTCGGTCAAGAAGTATGTTCATGCATGTGACCAGGGCCAACTGCGAAAAAAATTACACCATCTTCCCGTGGGGAACCCTGACGAGGATGCGAAGTATTATGGGGGTTCCGTGTGGTTCCATTGTGTTGCCGTTATGTTGAGTGATGTGGTGTTCAGTAGCTCCAGAGGGAATTCCGCGTCCGGGTACACAGGTGGCGAAGCCACGCAAGTATTGTTGTGTTACGGTGAGTAGGAGGTGGTTCTCGAGGCGCCGAAACTTGTCCATCATATTCTTGTCGATGTTGTCGTCTATGTTGTAGAATCGGCAGTCTCGGTCAGCGTTGGTGAGGTAAAGGTTGACGTTGGTGCACCGGCTGAGAGCAACGTACACGCCCTCCTCTTCGCACCCTCGTCTTCTTGTTGTTGTTCTTCTTCTTGTTCTTCTTCTTCTTCTTCTTCAGCGGTTCCCCTACGGGAAGATGATGAAGGTGGTTAAACGCGAAGCTATCTCATTATGGATTCTTTGGTTGGCCAATCTAGAGGGGCATCCTCCCGCAATCATCATCAGAGGTGCTGCGGACGGGGCGAGCAACGTACACGCCCTCCTCTTCGCAGCTTTGTCTTCTTCTCCTTCTTCTTCGGCGGTTCCCCTACGGAAAGATGACGACGGTGGTTGAACGAGAAGCTATCTCGTGATGGATTCTTTGGTTGGCCAATTCCTAGGGGCAACCTGCCACAATCATCATCAGAGGTGCTGCAGATGGGGCACGGTCACGGGACATCCCCCCCGAGCAAGAGATTCTGCGCATCTAAAATTCCCTGCATATTGCCTGCTGAACTCCTTTAGCCGCTTCCTATTCCTCACGAACGGTTTGCGCCACGTCGGTCTCCCCCCCTTGTGCATTTTCCTGCATTCACTTCTGGCAACAAGTGGCTAGCCGTTACAACAAATAATGCAACACGCTATGCCATAACGCGGGCCCTATTCACAAGCTGCGCAACTGACGTGGTTGACTTCCTCCTTTACGACGCCATTTTCAATCATGGCGCACCTCGCTAGCTGTTGACCGATCGGGGCCACAATTTCCTCTCTAAAGTCATTGCCGACATTCTTCATTCCTGTTCAACTAAGCATAAATTGACTACAGCTTACCACCCGCAAACGAGCGGCCTCACGGGGTTCCTAAGCCGCAGGCTTCTCAACATGCTTTCTACATACGTGTCCTCTGACCACCGGGATTTAGATGCTGCCTTGCCATTTATAACCTTCGCCTACAATTCGCCAAGCGACTTAAGTGTGTGCGTGAACCCGCTCCAATTGTTTTTTTTCAAGCCCTCTCTTTCATCCCCTGCACACCCCTTCCCCAGTGTCGAGTAGCAGTCCCGACTGTACGCCTGGGTAAACTTTCGGCTTTTTCTTTGGCTTCTCTCTCTCTCTCTCTCGCTTAGAATTCTTCCTGCCATAAAACAGCTGGGTATTCCCCTTTCTAAATTCTCTTCGGCAGGCAACCCGCTTTACCATTGGATACCCTTGTCTCGCCTGCCGCAGCTCCTCCTAGTCAGTACGTCAGCGACGCCATCGCCCAGGCTGACCTCGCTCGTCAGATCTTTCGCACACGCCTCACTTCTTACCCAGCGTCCCAGAAGTCCGTCTATGGTCGCAACCACACAGATGTCCAGTTCCAGCCAGGTTCATTGTTGCTACAGTGGTTACCCCAGGATCACGTAGGACTTTCTAAAAATATATATTTTCTCCATACACCAGCCCTTATCGTGCATTGAACCGCGTCACCTAAGTCACGTACGAATTGATGCCGCACCCGCCCTCCTCTTTCAAGCACCACACGAAACTTGTTCATGTGGCCCGGATTAAGACTTTCCACCCCAACACCTAAACGTAGTCTCCAGACGCCGTGACGGCGTCTTCCCGGCGGGGGGTTGTGTCACTGAAAAGTTTAGTGAAGACGATGAGGACAGCCAGGGCTATATGCTGTTTGGGCTGAATTTTGAAACAGGACAAAAAGCTACCAGCTACCGGTCTCTGTGCTCTCTCGATGCATTTTTAAGCATTGTCAGTGGTTTGAATACATTGTATTCCCGTGCTCCTGCCTCATAACATATGAGCCCATGCATTCTTCCAACCTGTTTTGGAGTCTGTAAAAAGGAGGAAGAGGCCTTCTTAACGTTAAGCTCGAGGTGATCGTACAGCGCTGCCTGCACTTTCGGTACCAGCTAGACTCATTCGGCAGTGGGGCATTACGGCACCTTACCTGGACAGGTGGGTCGCCAGGTCAGATGTCCCTCATCATCATCATCATCATCATCGTCGTCGTCGTCGTCGTCGTCATCATCGTCGCGTCATCATCACCACCACCACCACCACCACCAGCCTATCTACGCACACGGCAGGGCAAAGGCCCCTCCCATTACTATCCAATAACCCCGGCCCTGTGCCAACTGTGACCGATTGGTCCCTGCAAACTTCTTGATCTCATCTACCCATCTAAATTTCTGCCGCCCCAGCCACTCTTTCCTTCTCAGGGATCCACTCTGTTACCCTTAATGACCAACGGTTTTATTGCCTTCGCATTACATGCCCTGCCCACGTCCATTTCTTTTGAATTTTTACTAGTAGGTCCTTAACACGCGTTTGCTCCCTGACCCACTCCGCTCTCTTCTTGTCCCTTAATGTTACACCCAACATTTTCGCTCCATTGCCCTCTGAGTCGTTCTCAATTTAAGTTGATTCCTCTTAGTGAGACTCCAAGTTTCTGCCCCGTAGGTGAGTACCGGTAGGATGCAGCTGCCATACACTTTCTTCTTGAGGGACAATGCAGGCAGCTATTCATTGTCTGAGAGTCTACCGCATGCACTCCACCACATTCTGATCCTTCTAATTATCTCTGCCTCATTGTTGGGATCCGGGGTCACAACTTGGCCTAAGTAGATATATTCTTTTACCACTTCCCCTACGTCGCCCCCTATCTCAAACCGCTGTGCTAGTCCGAGGTTATTGATCATTAGTTTAGTTTTCTGCATATTGATTTTCAGGCCCACGGTTCTACTCTGTTCGTCTAGTGCGGAAAGCATGCTTTGAAATTCGCCCCCAAGTTACTTATAAAGGCAACGTGATCAGCAAATCTGAGGTTGCTGAGGTATTCTCCATTAACCCTTACTCCACCTGTTCCCAATCCAACGTTCGAATACTTCTTGTAAACATGCTGTGAATAACATTGGAGAGATTGTGTCTGCTTGTCTGACGCCCTTCCTTATAGTTATTTTACTGCTCTCCTTTGGGGGATGATGGTAACTGTGGACCCATTGTAGATATTCTCTAGTATTTTTACACAATGCTCATCTACCCCCTGGTTCCGTATGCCTGAATGACTGATAGGGTTTCGACTGAGTCAAATGCTTTCTCATAATTTATGAAGGCTATATATAGGGGTTCAGTATACTCAGCACACTTCTGTATCACCTGATTGATCGTGTGAATATGGTTCATTGTTGAATAACCTTTACGGACCCCTGCTTGTTCTTGAGGTTGACTGCAATCTAAGGTTGCAGAAATTCTGTTAGCGATTACCTTGGTACGTACCTTGTAGACGACTGACAGTAAGCTGACCGGCCTGTAATTTTTCAAGTCCTTCATGTCACTTTTCTTATGGATTTGGATGATGTTCTCGTTCTTCCAAGAGTCCGCTACACTTGCGGTAGTTAGCCACTGGGTATACAGGTTTGTCAGTTTTTCAAGTACAATTTCTCCGCCATCCTTCAAGAGTTCAGCTGTCATCTGATCCGCACCAGGTGCTTTGCCCAGTTTCATTTCATTCAAAGCCTTCCTTACTTCTTCGGTCGTTACTGGTTGGATGTCTATCTCCTCTGAACTACTTTCTCGTTCGACATTATCCTTGATGTCCCGGCTACTGTACAGATGCCTATAGACCTCCTAGGCCACTGTGACTATTTTATCCCTATTTGTGATGACATTGCTATGCTTATCTTTAAGTGCATACAACCGATTTTTCCCCACGCCAAGACGCCTCTTCACTGCTTT
Organism: Haemaphysalis longicornis; assembly: GCA_013339765.2. Classification (NCBI taxonomy): domain Eukaryota; kingdom Metazoa; phylum Arthropoda; class Arachnida; order Ixodida; family Ixodidae; genus Haemaphysalis; species Haemaphysalis longicornis. The sequence continues at coordinate 204,174,834 of CM023452.1, forward strand.
CAGGCTACCTCCATTCTTGACAGCGTATTCGATCCTCTCCATATTATGCTTCCGTATGTCAGCTGTCTTACGCTTATTAACTTCGAAAGCTCCGCTAGTTCTATTCTGTCAGATGGGGTGGAGATTGTCATGGTTTGCCGTCTCCTAATTAGATCTTTCGTCTCATGGGAACGTTTACCAGTATCCTGTCTAGCCATCATGCCCCCGACTTGTACTGCGAACTCCGTGATAATGCATGTAAGGTTGTCGCTGGCTTCCTTTGCCGTGAGCTCGGCTTCCTCGGTAAGAGATGAATATCGGTTCTGCAGCGCGATCCTGAATTCTTCTACTTTCCGCTTTACTGTTAGCTCATGAATCGGATACTTTCGTACTAGCTTGTTACGGTCCCTCCTCAAATCTAACTTAATTAGAGATCTTACCATACGATGGTCACTACACCTTACCCTCCCGAACACTTCCACATCCTTCACGACGCCAGGGTTATTGCGTAATATAAAGTCTATCTAATTGTTATGCTCCCCATTCGGGCTCCTCCACGTCCACTTCCGGCTCTCCCATTTACAGAAGAAGGTGATCATTACGCGTAGGTTATTCCCTTCTGCAAACTCAACTAGTAGGTACCCCCTGCTATTTCTACAGCCCAGACCATAGTTCCCAACTGCCTTGTCTCCAGCCTGATTTTTGCATACTTTAGCATTGAAGTCCCCCATAACTACGCTATACTGTGTTTTTACTTTAGCCATTGGCGATTCCACAGCTTCATAGAAGCGTTCCACAACCTATTCGTCGTGGCTGGATGTGGGGGCATAGCCCTGTACCACCTTGAGCTTCTAACTCTTATTGAGCCTATTTACAAGACCTGCTGCCCTGTCGTTAATGTTATAGTATTCTTCTATGTTGCCAGGTATGCTTTTATTGACTAGAAAGCCACTCCCAGTTCTCTTCTGTCCTCTAGACCACAGTAACATAGGAAGTGTCCATTTTTCAGCACCGTAAAGGCTTCACCTGTTCTCCTTACCTCCCTAAGGCCTATGACATCCCATTTGATGCCCTTTATTTTCTCAAACAACACCTCTAGACTGGCTTCACTAGATAATGTTCTGGTGTTAAACGTTGCCAGGTTCAGATTCCAATGGCGGCCTGTCCGGGTCCAGGTATTCTTAGGACCCTCTGCTGCATCTGAGGGCCTTAACTACGGGCTAAAGAGACACCAGTTTTTAAGAAGAGGTAGCCGTTGCACTCGTGACCTTGGAGAAGCAGTTTTCCTGGGAATACCGTCTCGACGCGAAACTACGAGGGCTTTAGTGGGACCTCGTGGCGAAAGTCCTCCCGCTTCAACTTTATCGGCGGCCCTCCGAGAGCGCGCCATGCAAGAATGTATTGAGGCGGGTGCGGTCGCTTCCTGTGCACACCGGCTCTAAAGATTTATTGTTTCGTTTTCACGTCGCAGTGTTTCGCGTTATGGCGCGGCAGGAGTCTCGGGGCTTCTTTAAGCCTTACGGCGCAGGATGCATCGTTTTCGGGCAAACGGAGACCATTGAGCAAGTCTTCCTTGAATGGAACAATGCCCACTACTTTTGGGACGAAATACAGGCCTTCTTTGCACCCGATGGAAGATAACATGGTCGAGCCTCAGATACCAAAGAGCGGAGGCAGAATGTCCGGCCCTTCGCGATTGTGTTCTCGTCCTGGGCATCAAGTCTTTCCTGACGGCGCGAGTGGACGCGGTTGAGTGCGCGGTGACCCCAACAGTCGGCCAGCGTCACTTCGTTAAAAAAGTAAACTGGACGAAGAGTGCGTAGAAGGACCCGAGTCGGACGAAACACTACGCGAGGCACTGGCGAAATGTGGTCAGCGGCGAGTTTCTTTAACACAAAGGAGGCCATCCGCCGAGATAAACTCGAGTCCGTCTCGCCTACTTATTGAGGGTAGCACAGACGCTGCAAGGGGTGAGTGGGCACTGAAGGCAGACACGCCAGATGCTGGAGGCTACAGGACTTACCTTACATAGTTTGTGTATGTAGCGCAGGGTCCGCAACCTGTTATTGGTGTTTTTTTATGTATGGCGGACATTTTTTTCGGGCTACAAGCTTTGTTATTCCATGTAACCTAGACCTTTTCCTATATGTGTATGTATCTGTGTGTCAGTGTGTAATAATAAGCCTTGTAGGGGCTCTTGTACTTTCACGTCATGTCTCTTGCCACCATGTCAATTATACTCAAACTTATTTCTGTGAAATAAATCTATTTTGGTAAAAACAAAATCAGCACCACATTTACCTCAATACTCGTGAACAAGTTCAGAACGGCAACGATGATTATTATTGATGATTGCTATTGGTTTCCCTTTTGAAGCGGGGCGATGTCATGTCATCTTACCAAAAAGGACTAATAAAACCATCTTTTACACTTTGGTTTAATACTAGCGCTGTGTAAGGCAGGCACTAAAGCTTATTAGGCCCGAAATACTTTTTTTCCTTTGTTACAGGTGGTAACTGTCCTAGGCAATATTCCCCTCTCTGCTTTTTGTCCACCAGCATTCTGATCTCAATTTTCGTCCCCTCGACAGCTTTGAAGTTAACTTCCTCTCTGATACCCTTAAATCCTAGGGCTTCTGGAAGCCCAATATTCCCTTCATGTAGATTTGGATGGGTACCCTCACATTCTAACACTATGTGCCACATGGTTTCTGTTTCTTTTCCGCAGACGACGCATACCCCATCATTTTGTGAATACTTCCCCACAAAACTCTTAGTTCGCAGGCAACCTGCTCAGGCCTCAAAAAGCAAAGCACTGCCCTGGGAATTATCGTGGAAATTTTTCTTTCTGATGTTCAATTTCTCAGCCCTGTACACCTCTAACGACGTTTTAGCTTCCATTTTTTCCCTACATTTATTCGTTTCAATCTGCCTTGCCTCTATTTTGGTTACCTTGGCTGTTTTGAATTCTCTACTATTCTTTCCGTATTTCATCGTTAGCCTTCTGGTCTTTCTTAACCACTGCGTGTCCACGCTTTTCAAGTATAGGTACCTAAATACCTTAGCTGCCCACCTTCGTTGATCCATTGCCCTCAACCTCATCTCAAAGCATATTTTACTCTGTGCTTCTCTAACTTCAAACGACGCCCAGCCCATATCTCCCTGAACTGCTTCGTTAGTTGTTTTCCATGCGCGCCTAAGGCCAAACGTCCTACCGTTCTCTGGTTTACTTCCAGGCCTGATAGAACGTCTGATTTTAAGCAGAGTACAGCATTCGCAAACGTGAGACCCGGAACCATTACTCCTTTCCACATTCCTCTTACTACTTCATATCTGTTATACCCCCACAGAGCTCTATGCTTCATTATAGCTGCGTTTCGCTTTCCCTTAACCTTAAGTTGCTCCTCGTGAGTTCTTAAGTAGTTATCCCCTTCGTTTATCCACACTCCCAAATATTTATATTCCTTCACTCTAGGTAATTCGCCTTGCTGGATAGACACTACATCAGTGGTAGCGTCATTGAAAACCATTATTCCGGATTTTTTTACACTGAAATCTAACCCGAGGTCGGTGGCTTCCTGGCCGCTAATATTTTTTAGCTGCTGCATATCGGATTAGTTATCAGCTAAAAGAACAATGTCGTCTGCGTATAACATTCCCGGAATATGCTGTTGTACCACTTCGCCTTGCAGCATATGGGTTAGGCTAAACCCTACTTGACTTTCTTCCAGTTTCTTTTCTAACCCTGCCATGTAAAGCATGAACAGTATTGGGCTCAAAGGGCATCCCTGTTTCAGTCCCCGATGGATGTTGACCTGCTGGGCGCATTTCTGTCCTTCCCAAGTAAGGTGCACTCTATTGTCTTTATAGATTTTTATAAGGAACTGTACTAACTCGTCATCTAATCCCTAGAGTTTCAGCATTCTCCACAGCCGTTCTCTGTTTACGTTGTCATATGCCTCTTTAATGTCCAAGAACGTAATCCATAGTGGTCTATTCTATGTTTTCGCAATTTCAGTGCATTGCGTTATCACGAACAAATTGTCATTACGTCGCCTGTCCTGTCTAAATCCATTCTGCAGTTCGCCAAGTATTTCATTTTCTTCCATCCATGCTTGAATTTCTGATTTTATCGCCTGCATTACGAATCTATACACCACTGACGTTACTGTGAGTGGTCTGTATTGATCAATACTGGCTTTGCCTCCTCTGCCTTTATATATTAAATTCATCCTACTTTCTAACCAGTCCTCTGGTATTTGTTTGGTTTCTATCACCTTATCTATTGCCCTCATAAACGATTCCTAACTTTTAGGTCCAAGCAGGTTTATCAGTTGCATTGGTATTCCTTCCGGGACCACTGCTGTCGGGGGGGGGGGAACCTTTTGCTCTGCTTTTTTCTAATCAAGGTTGCTCAAATTTATTTCTCTTACGGCAGTCTTCTGTGGCGCTGATGTTATCGGTGCTGGTTTCCCTACCACTATAGTCCTAAACTTCTCACTAATCACTCGATGAATATGCGCCAACGCGTGCTCTCCTTCTAAATGTTCCCCCTCCTCATCAATCAGGAATTTTTGATGGTTATCGTTTTTTGAGCTGATTTTACATGGTTCCAAAACTTCTTGGATCCGCTTTTGTCCTTCTTCCGTATTTCTGCCATCCATTGTTCGCTTTTCTGCTTGATCTTTGCTTGCACCATTTTCTGCACTTCTAGTTTTTTCCAACGGTAGAACTCTCATTTCTCCTTCACTACCTCCGGTTCCATACTAGTTCTTTTTGCTTCTCTATGTTCTCTCGATGCCGTTCTTCGCTGGTAAATAGCCTCTTTTATTTCCTTATTCCACAAGCTTCTCGGCTTTCTCTTCCCTTTCCATCGGTTTCGTTGCTTTGCTTCATTCATCTTACCCTTTATGAACGCAATCATTTCGTCGTAATCCCAATTTTTGCCTAGGTATTTATTGATTTCATCTTCCAATCTATCAGCGATGATGTTTACTGCTCATTATTTAAATTATTTCCTCCTATTGTACCTATTTCTGCATTTGTCCGGGTTGCGCCTCCAAAGTGCAAGCTAAACCGCTTGTGGTAGCTTCCTAAGCTGTCTGTTCCATTTTCATCTATCCTCATTTCCCGCAGCCTTCCGTATACTGTCTCGGATACTAAACTGTAGTTTATGCTGGACTGTCTGTCACCGCTTTCCCACGTTATTTGGCCGTCACACTTGCTTTCCGTGTTTACTATTACAAGCCGGTTTTCCTGACAGATCTATCACTAGAGAACCGTTGTTGTCTGTGTATCCATCCAAACCTTCTATATGGGCATTCATATCTCCAACTATGATTATTTCGCCCGAATCTTTGAACCCGTTTATATCTCTTCTCAAACAGTTTACCATTTCCTCATTTTCTTCCCTAGCACTACTTCCGGTCCACAGATACACTACTCCTAACCATGTATTTTTCCCCTCTATGGTGCCTCTAACCCATAGATGCTCTTTACAGCTTTCATGCACTCTCTGCCAGTCGGTTCCTTGTTTAATGAGCATGCCAACACCTCCCCCTTTCTTCATTTCTGTGGTCCTGTTGCAACCTTCCCAGACATAATTGTCTATGATAGGTGGGGCTTCTAGGTTCCGGAGGTCAGTTTCGGCTAAAGCGTACACGTCTATTCCTTCCCGTTGAAGTGGCTTCTTAAATTTCCACCCACTTATCTGGCTTTCTGCCTCCCTGCATATTTATTTAGCTGATTAAATATTTATTGCATTTGTTTTTTCGTTTCCGCTTACGAGGTCTGTTTTTGTCTTTTACAAAATTGTTTGCTCCATTGTTTCCACCTAAATGGCATCCGTCAACGCTCTCAGTTACGTCCGTAGGTTCTCCGTTTAGCTCTAGGCCTTCCTGCCTCCCAGCGTTGAGTGTGTATGTGTCCCCTGCTTCCCCTATGTCTCCTAGTTTGCCTTCCTTAGCTGCGCGGGGCCCCCTAAAAAGCTACCGCCCTCCCGCCTAAGCGCCACCCCACCTTGTTTCCTAGCCTGGGGCTGAAGTGAATCCCGTCCCACTGAAAAGCTTGCCTTTATCCGATGCTGCCCACTACCCTGTTCACGTCTATCACTTCAAGCCCAAGTTCCCTGCCGCACCTCATGATCTCGCTGTTAGCAGCGAGTACTGCCCGTTCGGTGTGTACGCCCTGCTTCATCACCTCCGGCACGGTGCAAACTGCAATGCGCACATTTGGGGCCGTCGCCCGCAGGTCCTTTACCCCCTTCGCTATCTCCTGGCCAAGTTTTCCCTCCTCTCCCTTTAGAACATCGTTAAGCCCCGCGGCAATCACCACAAGGTTTCTAGCTTTACTAGACAAGGCCAGCTGCCCCTTCGCTGCAGTCATCACCGTCTGCATCGATTTACCTGAGAAACACCCCACCTTTACACGCTTATCCCTCTTTACCCTTTCCACTATGGAAGCGCTGCTCCTCTTCATGTTAGAGTCACCCGCAATAATTGCCACAATATCATCTGCCAAGTGCCGCTTTTTACTGGTACCCGGGTTATCGACTGGTTTTGCTGTCCTATCTTGCAGCACGTGGGAGTAGCTGTTGCCTTTCGTTGCTTCCACCCCCGGTGTCACCTCGGTGCATGCCTCCGCTTCGCTGCATGGGCCCAGGTCTTCGTCATTGGTTGGCAAAATGACGCTCCTTTCTAGCTTCCTCTGAGCTGCTTCTAACTTTCCCTCAACGGCCCTCCGGTCATCGCGTTCGTTACTTAGCGGTGCCTCCAGTTCTGCAACCCGCTTAGCTAGCCCCGAGTTATCCGCTTCTATGCGCTCTAGCCGCGACACCCCTACGCTAACCGAACGTACCTGCCCCTTCCTCTGCCTCGCCGCCATCCCGCTGAAACTCCTCTGCGTCTACATGCCGCGGACAGCTACCACACTGTACCAGCTTTCTACGCGTCATCTCGTCATCTCACTCAAACTCACTCACAATTTTTTTTTCGAATCATCACTCACTCAAACTTAGACTCAATGCTGAGCAGCAGATCTGCGCCCACTCAAACTCAAACTCACATTTAACGCAAAACTCAGAACTCACTCGCATTCAAAACTCAAAATGTACTCAAACTCAAAATGTACTCAAACTCAAAATGGACTCAAAACTCATTTGTACTCAGAACTGAAAATGTACTCAAAACTCAATATGTACTCATACTCAAAACGTACTCAAACTCAAAATGCACTCAGAACTCAAAAAGGACTCAAACTCAAAATGTACTCACAACCTAAAACGGACTCAAACTCAAATTGTACTGTGAACTCAAAATGGACTCAAACTCCAAATGTACTAAGAACACAAAATGGACTAAAACTCAAAATGTGCTCAGAACTCAAAATAGACTCAAACTCAAAATGTACTCCTAACTCAAAATGGACTCAAACCCAAAATGTACTCAAACTCAAAATGTACTTAAACTCAAAATGGACTCAAAATTGAAAGTGTACTCAAAATTCAAAATCAACTCAGAACTTGAAATGGGCTGAGAACTCAAAATGATTTGAGAACTCAAATGGCCTCACATCTCTCGTGCTAGGAATTTACGGTGCTCAGATGGACTCTGATTTACTTAGCATTCAGTGTTGTCAAATTCACGCGTGGTAAAAATATTACGGATGGAAATTCGTGAGCTCAAACTCTTGCATTCGGCACGTCGGCACGACATGACACTGTAGATCCTGTGAGGTCGGAAACAATTTTCATTGCAGAATTAATACAGCTATGCCTGCTGCCCATGATGACTAGCGCTGGTTGCAAGCGATTGTACGTTTATGTTGGATACCAAACTCTTGATGGGGGCTCCGTGTTCGTGTTTATGACAGAGGTGGTCCAGACTCAATGGTGTGCTGGGTCCCTCTGTCGAAAAGGCAAGATTGGGCGAGGGGATGTGCGCTCACTGGTCCGTTCATTTATGTCGAAGCTGGTTAGGGTTACGGTTCCGTGCATTCTTGCTCTGCATCGTGAAAAAACGCCTTGCGTCAAATCGAACTGTCCCCGCGAATCTTCGAAGTGCGAGGCGTTCATGGATATGCCTTTTGGTTTTTTAATGTGTAGCATTCTTTGCCGTGTACCCCCCTCTCCCTACCCCCACCAGGATTGTGTAACGCCCTGCATTTACCCAAAAATACAGACATCACGGAAGTTCAAGCTGCAATAATTATAAAAGCGTAAATGAACACAATTGATCAAACTAAATGTTAAAAACTAAAAAAATAATAAGAAAAATATCGAAAACCGCGAACCGTGTAATATGGGAGTCATGGATAGTCTCAGATTGAGTTAAAATTCAGAAAGATGTAGCGCTAAACATTGTGGGGTATCAAATTGAGGGTCTCGAGGAAGGAAATCACGTGGGACAAACAGAAAAGTGCCTCGTTGTTTGCTGAGGCACTTGTATTAGTTTTTATTAGCATTTGCTAGATGGGATGAGCTCTCGTAGCTCGGCTCAGCACCACGCTATCGTTGTAAGCAATTACCGCCACCGTACCAGCTGTAAATTTCCAGCATGCACGCGTGTGCGTGTGCGTGTGCGAGTGCGAGTGCGAGTGCGTGCGCGCGCGTGTGTGTGTGTGTGTGTGTGTGTTGTGTGTTTTGTGTGTGTGTGTGCGTGCGTGCACGCGTGCGCGTGCATGTGCGTGTGTGTGCGCGCGTGCGCGTGCGTGCGCGTGCGTGCGTGTACGTGCGTGTGTGCGTGCGTGCGTGCGTGCAAACGGGCAGGCGGGCGTGCGTGCGTGTGTGTGTGTGTGTGTGTGTGTGTTCGTCAGTCATCTGTTCTTTCATTCTGTTTCAGATGTAGTCGTTGGAGAACTGCAGAGCCCGAGTTAATTCTTTTCCTTTACATTGTCATCATGTGCTGGTTTTGATATCTTCCGCTGATTTTTCATTGTAATAAAATCAGTTCGACCGCACACACAAACTGCGCTTGCGTATTTTTCTGAAGTGTTTTCCTTCTGTCGTAATGTCTGTTTAATGCTTGGTGGCTCTGTTGCCTCTCTATCTCCTACGCTCTAGCAAGGAGTTAATGTCTCACATGTAATTTGGCCAATTCTGGATTCGAGTGCACGTTGGTACACTGTGGGAAGAAAATTACGGACACGAAACGCGGCCGCAAGCCTTATTCATAAACAAATGTGAAATTCCCCTTTCTGATGAGCTATGATGCCCCCTGTTAACTATGGTCGGCCACAATTTCCACAACCCCATATGTGTCGAAGCATTTGCTTGTTTGTTGGGACTTGAGAAAATGGAGGAAGTAACGTTTGAATGGCAGCTATTAGCAGAGAGTTTTTGAGTCTGGTGATTTAGGTTGAGAGCTTGGCATGGCTTTTGTTCTTACCCCATGCCATCCTGCCTCGATGATTCAGCAATTATACGCCAATATTTTTATTACTATATACCGCATTGATGGAAACCTCTGGACAAGCCCTCGCATGTATATAGAACAACTGCCTTACGGGTTGGCAGGGAAGTTTGGTTAAACCCTACCCAGCAATAAAGAAAGATAGCATTTGCTATATCCTCATAATTATAAGCAGAAAGCATTTTTATATTTGTCCCCCGTGATCCCCCCTCGACGAGACCTTTAATTTCATACTCCACACACCCTAGCATGATCATATGGAATTCGTACCAGTCAAACTAACCATGACTCATGACTATAACCAGGACGCATTATTTAAATGTCTGACGTGATTCCCCTAACTCAAACCATCAATTTGACACCCATTTGCTTTAGCGGGCTCACATTGAATTTAACTCAATCTATGACTCATAATGACTATCTCATGATTAGAACCACGAAGCCTTTTTTATTTGTACCACGTGATTCTCCTCCTCAAGACAGTAAATTTGATACTCTACGCTCCTTAGGGGTCACTTCGAATTTTAACCCAATATAAGACTCGCAATGACTATCTCATGGTTATAACCAGGAAGCATTTTTGTATTTCTCCAACGTGATTCCGCCCATCAAGACCATTAATTTGATACCCATCACATCCTAGCGGGATCAATTTGAATGTTAAACCAATCAATGACTAACCATGACTATCTCATGATATAGCCATACCACATTTTTGTCCCACGTGATTTACCTCATCAGAACCTTCAAGTTGATGCCCCGCACACCCAGTTGTGTCATTGTGAATTTTAACCTAATTTATGACCCACCTTGAATATGTCATGATAATAATCAGGAAGCACGTGATTACCCTCATCAAGACCTTTAATTTGATACGCCACACGCCCTAGCGCAATGAACCTAAATTTTAACCGAATCTATGACTAACCATGACTACGTCATTATATAACCATAACTCATTTTGTCCCGAATGATTCCCCACATTGAGACCTTGAATTTGATTCCCCAGATGCCCTCGCAGGTCATTTTGAATTTTTAACCCAATTTATCACTCATTATGACTGCCTGATGACTGCAATCAGGAAGCATTTTTTTATTTACCACCCTCGCTGTGATTCCGTTAATCGGACCTTTCATTTGATACCTTACACGCCTTATCGTCATCAGTTTGACATTTCAACCAATCTAATGCGGTCATTATTATTCTTAAGGGGGCGTTGCCCAGTCAATTCAGTAAATTCATTTGAAACAGCAGAAGGGACAGCCCCCGCCCCCTTTTCCCCTCTGCTCTCACCTCTTCCTTGTGACCCTAGTATATCAAGCCCTTAACATTAGCAGGCGAACAACAAGCAAGCAAGTTCAGCGTGTGCTTTCCCTCACCACCTTTCCCAACCTCTAGTGGATCCTCATTAGGAAAAGGTTAAGACAACTCTTTTTTATGACCTCACGAGTCAATTATCACTCACGCGCCAGCCGCGAAAACTTGGTATACAGCAAGTGCGTAGGGTCCATGAAAATTCAACAAGAAAGTAAAAAATCAGGACACCCCCTCCCTCTCACCAATCATGGGATCGCTAATGGTGCCGTACCCGCAGGTAACCTGAATTCCCAGCCACAGGGACGCATGAAACTTACAGCCAACCATAGCTGCCTGCTAGGCTACTCATATTTACTCAACGCAAAATGGACTCAAAACTCATATTACTCAGACTCAAAATGTACTCAAACTCATATGTACTCAAACTCAAAATTTACTCAAACTCAAAAATGTATCAGCACTCAAAATGGACTCAACTCAAACATGCTTGGACTCAAACTCAAATGTACTCGAACTCAAAATGGATTCCTCAAAAATGGACTCAAACTCAAATTGTACTCAGAACTCAAATGTACTCAGAATTCCACTAGGTCTCAGGTGTACTCAAACTCATCGGACTCAAACTCAGTCGGGCTCACTCGGCTCAAAACTCACTTAAGCTCAAACTCACCATGCCACACTAGCCTCGCGCTTACTCAAATTCAAACTCACGCGTGAGGTTTGAGTCCAAATGAGTCTGAGTGAGTGGGCTCATGAGTGAGTTCGCCGACCTATGTTTAAGAGCAACCTTCAATACAACATACATCTTGGTTTTGTTTTAAAAGGAAGGTCTTCGATAAAACTCTACAACCTCCTGGCCCCAAAGATGTTCTCACACGCACAAAGTGGTATTGCAGCTCCAAATTTTTCACTTCACATTGTAATCAGTAAGATCTTTTCTGAGTTGACGAAATAGCGTAATCAGTGTGTTTGACTGCATGGTAGTATTCAGTAGCACAATGAAATGAAATGATAAAGCACCCATTTGGGGTGCAAGGCTGGAGACAAACAAAAGGTGAAGGTAAACCTAGCTTCTTTCCCCCTTGGATCCGCAGCCAATCTGGAGAATACACCGGAACGGCCTTTTAAAATCCGGCTAAACCTGACCTCACCCCTGGGCACTTGTGCAAGCCTTGCAAGGACATCGCTAAGTCTATCAATTCGTAGCAAAACTTAGCAACACCTGAACAAAGTAGGTCGACCCTCAGCTCCGCTGCTTTTTTTTTTAATGCGAATGCATTTCTTAGTCGGGCCATTGCAGGCGCCGTGCGGCGTCCACACACCCGCAGGTGTTATCTCTCCGCTCTCACCCCCTCTCCCATAGCAACAGCTGCGAGCGCGCGCGCTCCTCCCCTCCCCTAGCAACCGGAGCAGGTGGTGCGGGCGAATCAGCGGCGAGTGAGTGGAGAGGAGGAGCGCGCTCGGGCGTGTGAGGGCGCTCGCATCGCGGGAGCGCGGTGTTAAATAAATGGTTACACTACAAATCACCGTCTCCTCATTAATTATAAATTCCGCGCACTCTCGCGCAAAAGAAATGCATTCGCATTTCCTCACGATTCCCTTTGGGGAGGTGGGGTGAATTTTTTTTTGCAAATGAACACCTATTTCACCCCCTTTCAACACGCTACAGAAAGCCAAGCGTGTTGCAGTCTGTCAACACCCTTTTCGCCACAGATATATAGTCGTTTCGATTTTAAAAGTTGTAATTGACGTTGCGCATGCAAAAGGTAAATTGGGCCATGCAGGCAATTTTTTTTTGCTTTTGAACATTTCTTTCAAATAGAGGAGGGTATAAGGGGATGTCTTGCTCATTTCAGTGCGCTTATACATGTATGCATGGCCTTAATAAATGAACAGCTGAACTGCTTTTGCCCACTCTTCAATACCATAAAAAATAAAGGGTGTTGAAATTCATCAACACTCTTTTTTCTAAACAAAAAGGGTGTAAACAAATGAAAATGATGGGAGAATCAAGAAAAATGGTGCAATGGTCTCCCAACGTCATTTTTCTACTTATGCTACACCCTTTTTGGCCAAAAAGGGTGTAAAAAGTTAACTGTTTTATAGCGTTACGCCAAGTTTCATTTTGCTTTTCCTGAGTGCGTTGTTCACAGCGAAGTTGTAAACACTTTGGAATTACCGTCTGCGTTTAATGCATAGTCTACTGCGGGGGGAAAGTTATGGGGCAGTCCCATGCTTATCCGATGGAATTATATTCCAATAGGTTTTGTTTCGTCCATTTCTTCGACGGCGCATAGCTTCTTTGGTTTAACTTCTTTACAGTGTCGGCAGCGATTTTTTTGTCATATCCAGGAAAGGCACGCTAGCGCTTGGGGCCCTATTTATTAGGGGTTGCCTAAATTCACGGTGAACTCGCCATGTGTTTTGCGTAAGCAACACGCATACAATCAGTGGCTTGTTGCAGGGTGAAAAAGGTATGCCCGAGGCCGTCAGTGTCCTTTTTGGATCTGAATTATGCGCTCAGCTTTCTTTCCACCTAGTGCAAGAAATTCAACAAATGCATACTCGGCTTTGCTGATATTAAGCACGGGGCTGCTATATTTGTTAGGCCTAAAGCACTTGGGTTGGCTCTTCTAAAGGCCACTTACGCGCGATAACGTGTAAAGGAGAGACCGATATAATGAAGGGAGCCGTCGCAAAATGAAGTATGGTCAGGCCGTGTGTTTCAATGAACGACCAGCCTACGTGCGTCGGGACCTAGGGTGATATTCCAAAAGGCCCGAGATTAAGCGAAACTCGGGAGACACGAGCTCTAGCAACGCCTACGTAACGCACAGTAGAATCTCGATGAACGGAAATCGCTTAAACGGAATTGCCGCTTAAACGGAACAGTTGCCTGGAATTTGGTTGGTTTTGTATTCAGATTACGTAAAAAATTTCTCGGTAATCGGAACTAACATTTCCGCATCACCGTGCAAACGGAACCAGAATTGGAATTTCTTCTGAAATCCACTGGCATGAGAATCAGCTTTTTACGGTTCGGGCTGTTTCGTTCTTGTTTTTTTTTTCTTCCTCTATCCTTCTTTAGCCTGGTTGGCCTCGTAAGCCTCGTCTCGTAAGTGGTTAGCCGTGTTAGCGCAACGAATGCAACATCGCAGTTCTTGTTCCAGTCATTCGGTTTCGATTCTAGACGCCGAGGCTACAAGGCTCACCTCCTGTCGCCTCGTTCGTGCCATCGCTGTGCTATTCGTCCTTCATTACCACGTTGCCGTCTTCTAAATTCGATGCCTCGTAATCACTGGCGAAGTTGAGGCCTCTAGCCTCCGTGAAAATGCAGTTGCAAGGACTCAAAGAAAAATAATTGACGCATTTTGTAGTGCACAGCGACTCATTGTGGCCAAATCAACTTTGTGAATGTTGTGCCTCCGCTTCTTGTAGTTTTCTTGCTTTCTGAAAAGTATCATCTACAGTCACTTTCTAGTGGTTAGAGTTCCATGAAATGCCCTTAGACGTGTGTACGCACATAAATTTTGCACCTTAGACATTTCTCTCAGTAAACGGAACTCCTGTTAAACGGAAGTAATTTTTCCGGTCCCTTGAAGATCCGTTTATCGAGAGTCTACTGTAGTTGTAACATTTGGTTGACAGACAAGGTGACAATCAACATTTGGCTGGTCCTTTTCAAGACGAAAGACCCCCCGGCCGTTTGTTTGCTGCTTAAGTAGCCGGGTTCACAGCGGGGAAGGGGGAAAAAAGGAAGAAACGTAAAGCAGAGGGAAGGCGCTAAAGGAGAACCGGGTGATATCGCCCAGCTGAGACTGCCGATAGCAAATAGTCCGGTTTGTTACATTTTCTCTTGACACGTGTCCAAAACACTGATTTCTTTTGCACTCATTTACTTGATGGAAGGATGGCCCCTAGTGAAGGCGCTTCGGTTCGCTGCGCTGGCGTCGTGATCTGCGCCCTCCAGCCAGTGGGCTTCCTGGAGTCTCTGGGGAAGTGGTGGCGTTAGATTCATCAGCTGGATGAGCTGGTACGAAGACAACATCCCCGCCCCGAAAACGAAAAGGCGTAAACTAAGCAGGTAGAACGACGAAATTGGCGAATGAAAGATGCTGCATGCTGGTAACGCCCCTACAGCACCTGTGGGTGTTTCTCTCTTCTGCCCTTCAATCTGCTTCTTTAACGCAAAAATTGATTTGACTGCTTCGGGTCAACCTTGTCTAAAACAACTGAAATTTGACTGCTTGGCTGTGTACATGATGTAAATATGGTACATCATTTTGAATTTTTTAGATTTCATCCTGGAGTCTAGCTTCTCTTTGGTGGCGAGCGTTTGTGCCTGACTCGTAGAATTGCATGTGCTTCGTTCATTTTAAGCTCTGTTATGCTGTCTCTACGCGTATTTGTTTATTTCGTTGTGCTTCCCTTCTGCAGCGCATGTTTTTTTATCGAGAAAATGGTTTTTCTTCAAAAAGGTTTTATTGGCTTTTAACCCATCTGTTTATTGGCTTTAAAGCTGCCATAGCTTTTCTGAGAAAGTTAGTTCGCCACATTATTTTCCTCTTTCTTTATTCTGGGATAGGGGGGCACGAAGCCTTAAAAGGTAAAGAGCCCTAAAGTGATACTAAGTTACTAACGAACTCTTGCACTGCTACTGTCTTTGTGGTTCGAAGTACTGAAAGCTATAGTTACCACCAACCCAGAATGAAACTGCATGTTTTGCATGATACCTTCCAGTCTCTGGTTGCTTTGGTTGAGATTTGTTTAACGTGCTATCAAATACATAATTGCTACCTAAAGCAACCCAGCAGCAGTGATAACTAGGCTGGTGTGACGTCCCACAAGCATACAACCATTGCCCAATCTTCTAAGCTTATCTAGAAAGAGGAAAAATCTCTTGAGTGAGTTTCTTGATGCGCATAGCATAGTAATATTAGGCTTCTAAGGCTTGGGTATCCCATGTTTATTGAATCTAAGCTAATCCAAGGGCACTACCTAAAAGCATATGAACTGAAGACGAAAAGTTGACACACGTCCTTTAGGGGCCTCGGCGACAGGCATTTACATTATCTGAAAAAGCGTGTTTGTTTGGAAGAAAGTGCAATAACATTTCGATTTACATTTATACGCATTCCTTGGTAGCATTTGCAAGTTCAAAGGTATATTCGCTAGAAAAGCAAGCGGTTTTAAAGAGCACCTCAACGGAGCGCGAAGAGACAATCAGCTGGCGCATCATGGGTGAGTTAGGACATCAAAGCTTTATCTGATTGCTCCTCCCGACGGCTGCGCCCCCACTCCTACATCGAAATAAAGATTGAGAAAAATGTGCAACACCAATGTTGTATTTTATATCTGGAGCAGAATCTTCAGCCAGTCAATACTCACGAATGACAAATGACTCACAAGCGGCTCACATGTTCATGTTTGGAATTTTTTACACTGCCGCTTTGGGACGTATCGCATTAAACCACCTAACAAGTCAATCCTTATGATCATGCATCTGTACGCCAACATCTGTCGAAATGCGTCGCTAGTAATTTAGTTCCCTGGCGGCAAATTTCTTCACTACATATTTAAAGTCCAAAACAAAAGAGGTGTGAGATATTCCGACGCTACATCTTCTGCCCAAAACGGAATCATGTCTTATGTCTTCTGATTCGCGTTCAGAGGCCTCTAATGATCCTGAGCAGTCACCAATTGACAGATGGATATTGCGTTTAGATACCCGCTAAACGGGCCCACGTAAACATGCGTGCTCAAATATGCATGCCCACACAAAAATGAAAGACAGGTTGGAATCCACACAAACCAACCTTTCGTTAAAACACACGTAACTATTTCCGTAAGCCCACATTTACCACAACATAAAAATTGAGGATAGGTGGGTGCTGCATAAATGATTAATTGGCGGAAACACACCTACCTATGTCACAAAACTATATCTAATGTGTCGATCTAATGCGTAAATTTTAGCTGTATGCGTGGGCCACATAAAGCCATATACAATAACCGAATTCTCACCGGCCTCGCCATTTGGGTTAAATGCGTGCATTTTCACAGCGAGTCGTTGAAGTCAAAACACTGTTAGTTCCTTCCTAATGTTGGATAACATGTAAAACCTGTAACACTTCGTTTTTTCTAGGGACCAGTACAATTTCTACTATGATATGCAACACGGGAATCCTAATATTGGCCATGTGTGTCATTGTGGGTAAGACACTTTTAGCTGGATACGCTTCTGTCTTGTTGAAAGGGGGTTTGTTGATTATCGGTTGCTTTTGCTGTTTGTGTGATTACTGCATATGTGTTTATCGCTTTCCTCCCACTACCACCAGCCGCCAACGTGGTTAAGGCACGAATAAATTTTTTGGCAACTGTTTTCTTAAGTTCGGAGAATTATTTTTTTTTGCTTAAACTTTTATTTAGCTTGCTGACATCACCTGTGTGTTTTCTTATATTTGCATTAGCTGCTACCTACTGACCTATTTGCTTTTGCGATCCGCTAGTTGTGTGTCTTCTGCGTCCTATATAGTGTATAACACTCCGTCAAGCACTTTTGGAAAGCGGTATGAAACCTGCACAAAATTTTCTTCTAATTCAAGACGACAGAGTCTTATGTAAATCTGTTGTGCCATTACGATTAACCGCTCGGATAGTGCATAAATTATTGCACTGTTTAGAAGATTTTACGCCACACTGCTGCGCTTATTCAAACGTATGGAGAAATAGAATTATGCATTTTTAGTTTTACTTGGTTGTGTAGGGCCGCTTCTATTTCAACACGGCATGTTTATTTTCCCATGTAACCAGCATTCCAAGTACATAGTGTGCTTAGCCACAAAATTCTGCAAAACATTAATCATTCCTGGCTATAATCACGCATCGTAACCGATAGTGAATGCGGAAAAAGAATGCTGCGTAAATGCAAAAATGCAGCGCTCCTGTGATCAAGCTACAATCATTGCGATGCTGCGACATTCGCTGATGACACGACATTGCAGTAGCATCCATTAAAAGTTGTCAACCGTTAATCGTCAAGCGCAGTGCACACATTTGTACTGGTCAGTAAGGAATTCATGTGCTCCTCTGCGTTGGACCCCGATGGTACGCCAGGAGCACATCATTATGCGCAGTGATCTTAGTGATCTTGTAGTAGCAGCATGGTGTGCCGTTTAGAAAACTTGCCACGTGACGGGGCTACTTTTCTTCATTTCACACGGCCAACATCACTCGATTGATCTGATGCTTTCCTTCTAAAGCAAAGCTTTTTACTTGTACCCCTCAAGGGTTCTTTTGCGACCGTTGGTGTCAACAGAAAACTCCCGCGAATAAACAAAAGGAGCTAATGGCACCGCCAGTAATCGAACGTGGAACGAATAGGGTAATGGAGCCAGAGGCCGTTGTCTTACCGATTGAGCTACGAGCCCACGCGGAAATGGGGAAGACAGGCAATGCACTCACCAAGCACATATTCTGGGTTACCCCCTGCGTTCTCGTTCAAATCCACGTGATAGCGTCACGTGACCTCTCACGCCGCTGTGTGCTCCGCCCTCGATACGTGTAGTGGCCGTGTGCGCACCTTTCGCATGCGCTAGGAGTTACAAAAATTAAAGGAAGCTCACACCAACGCATGGTTTCCCACTTCACCTCCATCTCTAGCGCTTATCTCGTCGCCTCCATCAGCAGCGGCAGAGACGGAGAAGTGAGACCTTCTAACACCTGGTTTGAGCTGCCTTTAATTTTATAAAAAATGAGTTTCCACTTACGTGCTTCACCAATACAACTCAACCAACTACCGTTCATTATTCATGCATTCATTTAATCTCAGCAAAGGTTATATCTTTGCAGTAATAATGGGTGGGGTTAAGTGCATTTCGCCTGTCTCAGGTTTCCCTATTTGTAGAGCCACGTGAGTGAATTTAAGTGGCGTCGCATGGGTAGTCGTTGTGGGTGTCATTTAGAACTTTGATGATGATGGTTTGGGTTTAATGGCGCAAGGCCGACAAGGTCAAAGAGTGCCAAAGACAAAGTTATTAGATGATGATACAGATATACAACTAAATACTAAATTATCTCAGTAAAAACAAAAATGAACCTATTTAAAATCTCTCAAGAAGGCTGGTGTATAGGCCAGGATGATTATGCATGATGTGAATGAATCTGTAAAAACTTGACATCTGATAAAAACAGAAAAACATGCATCAGAGAAAGCATTGGGTTGTCGGGCAAGAAGTGTCATGGGTGTAGCGAGATGTATTGTCTGTATAGTTCGGAAAAATATTTGTGTCATGTGTTGTCGAGTGCCTTGTATTGAATAAGTATGTGAATGAGTGTGTTAGTATGAGTAGGGACTCTCCGCAGCTGCTTCACTGGGGTCTCGAAGATCCCGTGAGCAGATATGAGGGAGTCGCGGGGGCGTGCGCTATGCGTAGCCTAGCCAAGGTGACCTGTGTGTATCTGCGTAGCTGTATAAATGTACAGTGTATTTTATCGTGAAATAAAGTTCTATGTTTATGTATGTATGTATGTTGTATGTATTTTGTATGTTGTATGTTATGTATGATGTGTATGTATGTATGTATGTATGTATGTATGTATGTATGTATGTATGTATGTATGTATGTATGTATGTATGTATGTCACGTTTGCCGGTGGTGTATGGTCCCAGGAGTGCTTTTATTTTGTGTAATTTGTTGTCTCTCTGTTCACTCTACTCCTTTTGCCGTGTCTTGCGATGGTGTTGTCTTATGTGTGGCTTGAGGTCATTGTAGGGTACTGTTATGTGTGCTGTATTTAGGAGTGCGCCGCAGCGGCCATTTGATCTACGGGTTTATTTCCCGCTAACCCAGAATGGCCTGAAACCCAGCAGAAAATTATTGCCTCAATTGGTGCATATGCGGACATAATAGCCTTTAAAACAAGATTGATGAAAAAGTCTTTAGAATGCTTTTCACATGCAATCACGCGTACAACGCTAAGAGAGTCCGTGTACTTCGAACTTGGATAACGTGATTTAGGAGAATTAAAATACTGTATGATTCTGCTGTAGATATACAGTTACAAAGGTTCATTGTTTTAGTGATATGCAAATTTGGCCCATGCGCCGCACACGACACAGTAGTTGCAGTCGTGGACGCATCACTATAAACCTCAGCACACCCGTACATGTGCTAGAGTAAAAAGAAATGCTGCATAATCTCAATTCTCGGTGTCCTGTTTTTGTCAGATTAGGTGAGACAGGTCACACGACACAGGGCAGAGATACCATGGTGGGATAAAATCCATGAATACTGTCTTGTGGATATCTGAATCGTTTAGAACTTTGCTTTCCAACCACATTTACAGCGTGGATTGGCGCGCTTTTTTTACCAGACCGGGGATATAAAAGAACATAAATTCCAAAAGGTTCACAACTTTATTGCAGCAAGCAACTTAACTTCCCGCTGATGCGACTACCTAACCTCCCCCCCCCCCCCCCCCCCCCACAAAAAAATTAAAAAAATAAAGAGAAGGCTTCAATTATCCGGCCAAATTACAATGGTGTGTATTGGCTTTGAGATAAAAGGAAGGGCAGCGGTAGAGTGAAGGCACGAAAAATGCCCATTAGGAAGCGTGCTACACCCATATCCAGTGCATTTGTGCAATTACTTTGATATCTACAATTACGCATTTCAAACCTGGAAAGTACTCACGAAATCAATACCGTAAATTTCCGAGAGAACGCCCCCCCCCCCCCCTCCTCCAGGAAACATCGCCCACCCCCAATTACGGATAAAAAACCCCAAAGATCACCCACCCCCTCAAATCTAAATCTCGCTAGCTTGGACGCCTTCCAAAGCCCAAGGAGCTCCCTCCCCGAAAATGTCCCGTGGCCAGGAGCCCCGCCGATGTATCAATTTTGAACGAAATAAACACAACCTGTCCGGCTTGACTCGCACGATGAGCAGAAAGAGGTAGTAGATGGGAAGAATAGAAGAGCTTGTAGAACCCATCTTGGCATCGTGTAAGCGGTGCGGCATCTCGACAAGTCTTGACGTTTCTGAAGACGGTGAGGTCGCTCAGCAGCTGGCCTCAGCATGCACGGAACCGGCAAGGGGACCCGAAATTCGTGAAGGGCATGGTAGACGAAGCGCTACAGCTCGTGTTCGACTCGGGCAGTGACGCAAGGTTCAATGCTTTTTGCGATTATAAGTATATCATATATTAATCTTTTGAGGCTGTCACTTTACTTTCCGTACTTGACAAGAAAGTTCACCCATTTCAAATTTTTTGCTTGATATCTCAGCAGTTATGGTTGGCGCCGAAACACTTTTTACTGCAAAGCAGTATATGCCTAAACCCCCCAGTTTTCATTCCGGTGCCATCGATTTACTCGGCAGCGCTTCGGGGATCCTCCTCGCCACTATTGACACCTCTTTCAGAACTATTTTCCCCCTCGCCTACACTGATGCCCCTTTGGCAAGTTGCGCAGTCGGCAGCTAACGGCGGTAGTGCGGTTATCAGATGATTGCGAAAAATAATCAGAAGCACAGATGGGCGTAACAAATGCACCGATGGTACACTCCCTGATATGAAATTTGTGCGCAGCGCGAGCTGCAGTCTTCTCAGTCACGGCGCATTTCTGCTGCGTCTCGGGAAGTGTTCGCCGGTTCAGCGAACGTACGGCGGCGTGCGATACTCTGCTGCTACCTCGCAGTACGCCGCCGCCGCCGGCCAGCATGTTGCAAATTGTGTTTGAACCTCCCGCGAAATGTCACGTGGTTCTTATTAGCCCAGGGGCCCTATTCTCCACTGCACAAATTGCCGGCAATTCAGGCAATTTTCCAGAAGTCTTTTCTGATTGGCTTTCAATTTTGGTCACGTGCTTCCGGTTGACAAAGCGGTTGTGTGTGCTGTCGTCATTTTGACGTTTCATGTCGTCTACGGACACCAGTTCTAAAGTTTGCCTTATTTCTCGTTACTAAAGGCGCATAATTCTTGGCGGGCAATGAAAAACCAGACTAAATGCAGCGGACATGACAACGTAAGCCTGTCTTTGCTATTCAACAACAATACTGCTTGTAATACACACCCCCTCTGTGATTGGCTGAGAAGGCGTGACGTAATTTAAACAGTTGGCGGGAACGATTACGTCATGCATTGGCAGCTTCAGCCTGCGTAAAAGTGACGTAATGCTACGTAACAGCTTAAAAATGGCGGCTGTTTTTGTCGCAAAATACAAGCAAAATAGGGCACAATATTGCCCCGGATTACGGCGCCGCGAAATGTGCGGCAATTTGCAGCAGGCGCAGTTTCGCATGCGCGCTGTTTAAAGCATGTTTCCTACCGAAACAAATTATAGTTTCAACTGCTTCCAAGTCAGCAATCATGGAACATACAAATAACATGCAGTATTTGCTTTTATGTTTGGCAATGAAATAAAAATTATTTGTTTGGCGTAACCGCAACATAAGAGGGCAGTACAAGCCTCTCCATGACAAAGAGAACCCAATGCATGGCATTTGTCCACACTTGCCCTATAGTAAGCTGTTGGGTCACATGACCGAACTCAAGAGAAAAATAACAATGAAAAGTGACTATTTAGTTAATTACAGCGCTGATTGCAGTCGAGCTTGACGAATGAGAGAATCGGCGACATCGGTGCGCTCCGCGGTCATCAGGCGTAGCGCTTCGCTGCTCTTATGTGTCATAGAAGCGATGGTCGCGGCCGTCTTTTCTGTGATCACCCATAAACTTGCAACATAGCAGCAGACGATGGCGTGGCGGCGGTGGCGCAGGGAAGGTGATAACGCAACAAAGCTTGCATTGAAGCAGAGAGCCCAGCTATGTTCATAAAAGCGATTGAAAGAAATAAATAGATACGGTAAAAAATTGTGTGATGTTCTTTAGCTCGACGCCGCCTTTCACTCGCTTTTGGATCAACGTTACTCGACGCCTTGTGGTGTTGGCGCCAAATTTGACCTCCAGAAATGTTTTTCTTGTAAGCCTCAGCTACCATCTTAATTTTTATACTACTGCAAGTGTTTTTATCTTTCTTGCACAATATTTGATACCTTGGTAGCGATCTTTATGAGTGACTCGTCAAATTACACTGCATGTCGTCATAGCTATAGGTGCAGCACGTCACTGATTGCTTACGTCGTGCTTACGCAAAAAACATGGGCGAAATGCCGGCAATTTGTGCAGTCGAGAATAGGGCCCCAGGGGCCCTTTTCTCGACTGCACAAATTGCCGGCAATTCGCCCATGTTTTTTTGCGTAAGCAAAACGTAAGCAATCAGTGACGTGTGCACCTATAGCTATGACTACATGCAGTGTAATTTGACGTCACTCAAAAATAGCTACCAAGGTATCAAATATTGTGCAAGAAAGATATAAAAACACTTGGCATGTACTATAAAAATTAAGACGGTAGCTAAGGCTGACAAAAGAAAACACATTTCTGGAGGTCAATTTGGAGCCAACACCACAAGGCGATCGAGTAACGTTGATCCAAAAGCGAGCGAAAGGCGGATGTCGAGCTAAAGAACATCACACAGCTTTTTTACCGTGTATATTAATTTCTTTCAATCGCTTTTATTAACATAGCTGGGCTCTCTGCTTCAATGGAAGCTTTGTTGCGTTATCACCTTCCCTCCCGCCACCGCCGCCACGCCATCGTCTGCTGCTATGTTATAAGTTCATGGCGTGATCACAGAAAAAGACGGCCGCACCATCGCTTCTATGACGCATAAGAGCAGCGATACGCCTGATAACCGCGGAGCGCACCGATGTCGCCGATTCACTCATTCGTTAAGCTGGACAGCAATCAGCGCTGTAATGAACCAAATAGTCACTTATTTTTGTTATTTTTCTCTTGAGTTCGATCATGTGACCCAACAGCTTACTAGGAGAAGTATGGACAAATGCCACGCATTCGGTTCTCTTTGTCATGGAGAGGCTTGTACTGCCCTCTTATGTTGCGGTTACGCCAAACAAATAATTTTTATTTTATTGCCAAACATAAAAGCAAAATACTGCATGTTATTCGTATTTTCCATGATCGCTTACTTGGAAGCAGTTGAAACTATATTTCTTTTCGGTAGGAAACATGCTTTTAAACAGCGCGCATGCGAAACTGCGCCTGCAACAAATTGCCGCACAATTCGCGGCGCCGTAAGCGGGGGCAATTTTTTGCCCCATTTTGCTTGTATTTGGCGACAAAAACAGCCGCAATTTTCAAGCTGTTACGTAGCATTACTTCACTTTTACGCAGGCAGAAGTTGTCAATGCATGACGCAATCGTTCCCGCCAACTGTGTAAATTACATCACGCCTTCTCAGCCAATCACAGAGGGGGTGTGTATTACAAGCAGTTTTGTTGTTGAATAGCAAAGACAGGCTTACGTTGTCATGACCGCTGCATTTAGTCTGGTTTTTCATTGCCGGCCAAGAATTATGCGCCTTTAGTAAGGAGAAATAAGGCAAACTTTAGAACTGGTGTCTGTAAAAGACATGAAACGTCAAAATGACGAGAGCACACACAACCACTTTGTCAACCGGAAGCACGTGACCAAAATTGAAAGCCAATCAGAAAAGACTTCCGGAAAATAGCCTGAATTGCCGGCAATTTGTGCAGTCGAGAATAGGGCCCCCGCACAAGGAAGCAGCGACCATGTTGTTTCTTATCGTGTTTGAACCTCCAGATCAAACGTCACGTGGTTTGGTTTAGCAGAGAATGAAACAACGCCTAGGAAAAGTGTCAGGGGGAGGGCACTCCTTGGTGGCGACACATGAAACGTGTGAAGGAAAGACAGTGAGAAAGATGACGCCGTAGCCGCACGTGTCGTATTCCATCTCATCTTTCGGTAGACGCTCCTCTCCGTTTTCTTTATTTTGTCGCTGCTGCGTTTGCTCACTCGGTTACGCGGACATAAACACATGCCGCTCCCGCAAAGCCCAAATAACGGTGCCAAAGGGCTGCCCCCTGAAATGACCGAAACCCGCCGTCGTCGCCGTTTCCCCTGAAATTCACTTCGCCAAGTACCTGCGAACCCCGCCCCCCCAAAAAGAAACTTCCCCAGTCGGAACGGCGGCTTGAGCCCATATTTTTTTTTAGCTTGGAAGGCCTTCCAAGCGACATTTTCGGCGGTGTTTCACGCTAAGTATGCGCCATTACCGGTTTCCGGTTAATACGTGCATGGTTGGCGGGTAGAAAAAGGGGAGCGCACACGCACAGCTAGGCTTCATGTCACTACCGATGAAATGCCGGTTGTGCTGGTATTTAGATGTCGAAATTACATGGCTCAATGTGGCTAGTCGGCCGTCCTCTATCGAGTGGTTCGGGTGTGGGTTGATGTGTTACACAGACGTCTTACACACACAGTAAAATGCATACGAGGGGGAAGGAAAACGGACAGCCACATGTTTGTACGCGAGAATAGAGCTCAAGGGCTTCGACGTTTTAAATCGTTATGGGACGGGTGCATGTCGTTCGTTTGGAGGAAGAAGAGGAAGAATCGAAGCATTGGCCGAACACAAGCCGAATGGGTGCAAAAAAAACGGAAAGCTGCTTGCACCGTCGTTACCGAAGAGTTCCTGCTCGTGGAGTACCGGCGAATCCCTCCCGGATGAAGAGCAAATTGCCCGTTTAGAACGCAGGCGAGAGCCAATATTACGCCTTCAGAAGGCTTCCAGGGATATTTCGATGGGCGTCCCGTCACATCTAAGTTCGCACATGACCCCGGGGGCCGGTTTATGCGTGCCATTTTTAGTGCAGAATAGTTGGGGAGGAGGAGAGGCGTGCACGCCAGCTATAGGGTTTTTTTTCCCGTACTGATGGATGGATGTCCGTTGTGCTGGGCGGTTTAAGCACGGACTTTTAAAGGCCCAATGGATCCGTCAGGGTTCATTCAGCTAATTGATAGGAAAATGCTCCATCGCTAATTACGATAAACATTGTTTTGTCTTGTGCACTGCGTGGACTGCGACCAGCTTTGCAGGTCATCCTTCTGCAAAGAGTGGAAGGGCAGTAGTTTTCTGTAGTTTTTTGCGCGTGAGCGGAAAGTTCGCCCAGCTCGTATTTCTACTTTATATCTCTGTCGTTTGGGCTGGGGATCTTTCGGAGCGTTACCCTAATTCCGTGTTGGGTGTGTTAAGATAAGGACAGCCAAAGTGGTGCCATGACCATTTTTTGTTTGAGATGAAACTTTAATATTGTGTAGATTATTCTACCTTCATCATGGAACTGGTATTAGGTTGGCGCGAAAAACCATATTTGATAGTTAAAAAAATATTTATATCGCGATCGGGCCGGGCTACTTTCCACCTTGCTTGGTGTGGCAACTTTGGGGACCTGTAAAAAGAAGCAACAATTTTTTCCAAATTTTAATAATTTTTAAACAAACTTTTGCAAACTCTACTGCTGGATTCTCGAAAATTGAATTTGCTATGTTTATATTTTTTGAGAAAATATTTCTCAAACTTAGTAGCGAGAACAATGTCCTCCAAAAGTGGCACTTCTAAAAAATTTTTTACACATCACCCGAAAGGCTAAGCTTTCTGGTTTTTAGACGTGTTTACGAGGGGATGCTGAACACCTGATACTCTGCACAATGCTCTACAAAAAAAAAATTATCATAATGCCGCTTCGTAAAGTGCAACAAAAACTGAAAATTTTGAAAAAAGGCCCACCTGTTGAGGTTATTTTAAAAAAAAGTTTCTGGATTTCCGCGATATTTGCACAAAATACACTCAATTTCTTAGTATTCCTGAAATCTAAAAATTTGTTGCTGTATATTTGTTGCAACTTGGGAAAATGAGGTCACACTCAGCACACTTTTTAATGTCCGATCAAAGGTTGAGTAGCCGTTCGCAGTAAAAAAAGACAAATAATATGGCGGTGTTTTACATATTACGGTGTTTTACATATTACAACTAAAGCGACTGATACAAAGAAAACTGATCATAGTATTCATAGTTACCCATTGTTGAACTTGTTAGTTGCGGAAGGCATTAAATTTATTATGAAGTTTCTCAGCTTGTGTCTTCCACCAGTGTGAGGCTGCCATTTGTTCAGTATTTCTCTATCGCGTCGCCTTAGCTGTGTCAGATACCCTTATGTTTTATTTCTGACGCTCCTTACTCGCACATTATTGATCATTTGCGCAATTTATAAGCAAGTACCCGCGCTGCTTGCACTGAGAATATTTCACGTGCGATCGTCATGTTCAAGTGTGTATTTCCATTCTACCTGGTACATACAAAGTGCTAACTGCACAACAACTTCGCCTTCCCAAGTGTCCGTCTTTCAGGATCTCCGGTATAATAAATAGATGTGCTGGTTGAACATTTATTCTTTAGTTGCTTGAAAAATAAGCTTTTATTAGCCCTACGAAATCTGCCAACATTTACTTTGGACACTTCAACGTTAAGCGGAAGGTGCAGCTTTCTAGTTCCAAGGCCCTTCAAAGAGTCGACTTACAGTGGTAAGAAGCTTTTCTTGTACTGTAGGAAATACCTACTTCTTGATGGAGGTAGATGATTCCATTGACCGCAGAGGCAAAGAAGTGTGTTCATGTGCGTCGCGATGTCAATAAAGACAACACCGACTCTTTGCGGGAGCAGAGTCCTGATTCGGCCCATGCATGCTTGGGGTTAGTCGAAATCAAGTGACTGCTTGAAGAGCATGCATCAATATACCCTTGAATGATGTATATAAATAATGGTGGTGCCACCTAATTTAGGAACAAATATTTCTTCCTCGAGGTGCGCAGAAGCGAGTGTAGGGTGGCAAAGTTACTTTTCTCTGGAACCGGACATGACAAAAGTGCGTAAGATGCCGTTGGGGTCCTTGTGAAGCATAAACTGCTGTTCATATTTTACGTTTACCTTCCAGCGACGCCGCACAAAGTACGAAACAGTTCGTGGACAGCATCTTTGAAAAGTGAATTTCGTCGTGTTATATCTTGACGATGGCAATCTCACAACATTTGTGGAGAACAAAGAAGAGAAAAGCCAAAATGTTCCACCGGTACTCAGCATCTCCTATCCTCCCGGAAATGGCGAAATGAAACGAAATAAATTGAAGGTACACAAGATCTAAGCCGGACTCAGAGAGGCAGCGACGGTTTTCGCCTCTGCTTGTCGACACTTTGAAGGGCCTTGGAACTAGAAAGCTGCACCTTGCCCTTAACCTTGAAGTGTCCGAAGTGTGGTGACGTTTATTGAGACCTGCAAACGGTCACGTCGTCAAGTCAGGCAGAGTCGGAGCGAGCGTAGCGAAACCTCCTGGGCTGAAGTCTGAGCTGTGCGAGCACACACTTCCTATACTTCCGAAAGCGGTGCATGGCACATAACCTTCTCGGTAGGTTGTCCACCAACTGCTATTTTATGACAGGACATACCTACTGGGAAAGTGTGCATCCCCTGGTGTTCAGGTTCTTCGCTACAAAATTAAAGGTTGGCAGATTTTGTAGGGGGATAAAAATTTATCCTTCCAACAACTAAACACTAAATGTTCAAGACGGACACCTATTTATTATACATGGTAGCCTGAACTACGGACGGTTGCGAAGACGAAGTGGTTTTACAGGTAGCACTTCGCATGTACCAGGTAGAACGGAAATACGTCTTTGACCATGACGATCGCATGTGAAATATTCTCAGTGCTAGAAGCGTGATTACTTGCTTATAAATTGCGTAAATTATCAATAGTGTGCGAGTAAACAGCGTCAGAAATAAAACATAAGGGTTTCTGACACAACTAAGGCAAGGCGATAAAGAAATACTGTTCAAATGGCAGCCGTACGCTAGTGGAAGACGCAAGCTGAGAAACGTCAGAATTATTTTAATGCCTTCCGCAACTAACATGTTCGACAATGGGTAAATATTAATACTATGATCAGTTTTCTTTATACCAATCGCTGTATTTTTGAAAATATGTAAAAAACAGCCATAATTATTTCTCTTTTTTTTTACTGCGAACTGCTACTCAACCTTTGTCGGACATAAAAAAGTGTGTTCAATGTGACCTCATTTTTTCAAGTTTGAACAAAAATATAGCAACGAGTTTTTAGATTTCGGGAATACGCAGGAATTGAGTGTCATTTTGTGCAAATATCGCGAAAGTTGAGAAACATACTTTTTTAAAATAACGTGGAAAGGTGGGCCTGTTTTCAAATGTTTCATTTTTTTGTTGCACTTTACGAAGCGGAATTTTGATATTTTTTTTTGTAGAGCATTGAGCAGAGTATCAGTTGTTCAGCAGCCCCTCGTAAACACGTCTAAAAAACCAGAAAGCTTAGCCTTTCGGGTGATGTGTAAAAACGTTTTTTTAGAAGTGCCACTTTTGAAGGACATTGCTCTCGCTACTAAGTTTGAGAAATATTTTCTCAAAAAATATACACATTGCAAATTCAATTTTCGAGAATCCAGCAGAAACGTTTGCAAATATTTGTTTAAAAAATTATGAAAATATGGAAAAATATAACCTTCCTTTTACAGGTCCCCAAATTTGCCCCACCAAGCAATATGGAACGTAGGGCGGCCCGATCGCGTTTTAAATATTTTTTAATAAATCAACGATGATATTTCGCACAACATAATGCCATTTCCGTGGTAAAAGTACAATAATCTACTTTTAATAATAAAGTTTCATCTGAGACAAAAATATGGTCATGGCCCCACTTTGGCTGTCCTGATCTGAACACACCCTGTTGAGCTTTCACGCCACTAACACCGGAAAGAAAAACACAACGTAAAAAGCGCCGTGTTGGTTCACAGGTTCTTTCACTGCCATAAAGGGAATATAAAGTAGTTGATGCGAAGCATCGAATGTTAAACACCTTAAGCACATCCTCCGTTACTTTCCGGTAACTTTTTAAAAAGGCGCTCCTCCCCTCCTCTCCAAAACTACGATGTGCCCTCGTGAGCAAAAACGTTTCTGTTTTATCAACGGCGAATGCCAAAGCCGCAGCTAGCTTAGATCGATAGGTCATGCTAACATTTCAGGAGCCATGAGCTGCAGTGATGTTCCCCGATGAGCCAAACTGCCTGCTAGAATCTTCTCTCCCTCACAACGGTAACACTGAGGAGTAAATTCGGTTAGCGGATTTGGCGTTTGTACTTCATCTGATAGAGTGTTTGGCCTTTCTGCCGTTTGGGCGTCGTTTGATAGGGTTTGTTATGCGCTTTTCTGAACATGTGCGTAGCGTGCCTTTGGCACTGGCGCAAAAAGTACACGCGACGAGCATCGTCAAGGCTCTTCCGTTTCTCGATATTTTCGGGTCTGAAAAACCTTTCGTGATTATTTAGGCTTTGCCTGCCGCAACGCAGAGCAACAGGCTAGTCCTCACTACCTCCCAGATAGCGAAGTGCCTACACAGCAATTAGGTGCGCTGGCTTTTATTGTCGCCGGCTGCGATGAGCAGGTAGGTATTTGTAAAGCGAATCGTAGATATGCCATTTACACACCAGTACAACTTGACACGATGCGCGCAGCGTGCTTTTGGAGTAATCAGATCCTTATTTTTTAGAGTTCGCTTTATAACACATTTGGGACAGCTACTGGAAAGCCGAAAACGCCAAAAACTCCCTACATTTCCCAGACGCCTTTTTGAGATGTAGAAGACCGCCAGCGGTGTCAACCTTCCAGATTCCTTATTTCTCTCAAATACGTTTCTGCAGCCTCTTAGTTTCGCGACGAGGTCTCTGCACACAAACGCAATTGTTGCTCCTGGAAACCTGTACTATTTAAGAGCTCCACCGGTTGCGTGACGTGATTCTCGAAAGATTTATCAAGAGCAAGGCGCATTGAGTTTATCGTTATTCTATTGTTAATATTTTTGAGTTGGCTGAATTGTACGTCGAAATGTCATTTAACAGATTGCGGATTATTCATGCAGCATACATTTTCATGGGTGTTGCATGTACAGACGTCCAGTTAATATAAGCGCTTTTTTAGAATTCTGCGGAAAACTAAGCGCCTTGGACTGTTTCTGCAAACGTTAAGAAGACGGTCGGCGGCACGACATTTTCTATGAGGCTCAACGCCTTTTAAAACAGCAAGGTTGTCGTCAACGTACCTAAATATCGTCACTACTGTTTTTCAGTCTAGGTAGAAGGGAATGCGCTTGTCGAAATGCATAGAAATCGCGACCATTCAGAGTTGTGCAATGCATAAAACAATACATATTCCTCCGCTTGGTAGTGCTTACTCATCATTCAAATGCACCACAGTATAGCAAATATAAAAGGAGTGCCGTTGCAAACGTTCTCAAGAGGCACCCTTCCAGAATTATGAAAGGCCACCGGTCGTAAGTCTTCTATGAAGAAGAGTATAATGAAGGTTTCCTTCTTACATTTGAACTGGAATAAAGAAGCGCACGGGGGATGAACTGCATAGCATGATTACCGTACTGGACAAGCAGAGCAGAATCGTGGGCCTGAAAAATATTCTGCAGAAAACTAAAGCAATGTTTAATAACCTCGGAAGAGCACAGCGGTTTGAGATAAGTGTCGATGCAGTGTAAGTGGTAAGAGAGTGTATCTATTTAGGCCAAGGGGTAACCCCGGATCCCAACCACGAGGCCGAGATAATTAGAAGGATAATAATTGGGGTGGAGTGCATTCGGCAGGAATTCTCAGAGAATGAATGGCAGCCTACCATTGTTCCTGAAGAATTATGTGTATGATAGCTGCATATATTACTGGCACTCACCTACGGGGCAGGAACTTGGAGGCTCACTAAAAGGGTTCAACTTAAATTGAGGATGACTCACCGAGCAATGGAACGGACGATGATAGGGGTAACATTAAGGAACAAGAAGAGAGCAGAGTGGGCCAGGGAATAAACGCATATAAAGGACATATAAGCATAAATTAAGAAGAAATGGGCGTAGTCGGGGCGCGTAATTTAGAGGCAAGATAACCGTTGGTCAATAAGAGTAACGGAGTGGATCCCTAGAGAAGCCAAGCGTGCAGGGGGCGGATGAAAGTTGGGTGGGCAAGTGATATCAAGAAGTCTGCGGGGATAAATTGGTCGCAGTTAGCACAGGAGCGGGATAATTGGAGATTAATGGGAGAAGCCTTTGCCCTTCAGTAGGCGTAGATAGGCTGGTGAAGATGATGATGAATATGGATGTGATGATGAAAGAAGCGCACATGACAGGACTAGAAAACAAATAACACTGGCACTTACAAAAAACCCGGGGCGTTTGTGTATTACAGAAAATTTACACAAAAATTGAAGTAAAAAAGAAAAAAAAAACTGATATAGAGCTTGGTATAAAATTTCTTCAAAAGATTTGTTAAGGCGGCCAGAACATTTTAATCCTCTGAATTCTGTAACCGCCAATCGCAGCCGATCTCCAATGAATACAGATTTGGACAAGAAACAATGCTTACAAAATATAACGTGTTTTTCGTGAGTTCTCCTGCAGACGGTCATGACGTAATGCAGTTGTGACGCCTGAAGAAAATGGGAAAACAAACTGAAGAAATAGATATACCAAAATAAAAAAGGATATTAATTTCCAAATAATAAGATTATCTCACAAATCTATATACGTCTGTGTAGTTCAGCACCCCACCAATATTAAGTTAATAAAGAAACAAAAAACAGGTCAGCGCTTCCGAGAGGTTTGTGTTGTCAGTGTTGTGGACAAAAATCCCAATGACTGTCCAGGTCAAGTTAAGTTTGAATTCGAACGAGTAAAACATAAGAAATAAACTTTTTTTGCTACCCGAGTCATAGTATCAGCAATTTCCGCATTACCTTGCCGCACCAAAGGCCTGTAAAAACTAAGTATTTTTCAACAAAAACCTGGGATTGTTAGTAATAAGCATCAAATGGGCGTCATTCAATAATACGACATTTAGCCTATGACACAGGCGGTTATGACAGTGAACTGCGAGTTTATTTTGCTCCAAAAATAGTCGGTTACCATGGGACATGTTCCCTCGTGACGGGCGTTTTTGTGTATTACTTGTCACAACAACGCTCAACTAAGTGACAGCCGCAGCCTGGGTGCGGAGAAGGCCAGGTGAGGAGAAGAACAGCCGAAAAAGCGCGATGGAATTTTTCAGCATATCTATATGTGTAAAAAATCCCAGCCTCCCAGTTTTCTATTCCATGTGGAACTGAAACTCGCCAATTCGTTCAAGGTATCAAAATTCATAAAAATAAAACCCAGGACTCCGGACCTCAACATTTCGGTATGTCATGCTCATATTACCCTTGTAAAATTGTCTTCTCAGCTATTGGTTTTAGAGACGAAGGTGAATTTTAGGAGATCGGTATAATTTCGGTCTTTGTATGCTCCCTTTTCCACATTTTGTGCTGCGCATTGAAGCATCGTCATCAACGGACGGAGTATGGAGCACATCTCCACACCACCGCCTCTTGTCTGCCACGCGCGGTGTCTATCTTCCCTCTTCTACTGTTTTGTGTGGTTCGATCGAATGAGGGGTACATGCGTTGGCAGGATTCATGGGGTCATCACTGACAACCCCCTTGGGCAATGAAAATATTTGCACACGGACGCATCACGGCCCGATGCTACCTGACTTCTGCCCTCCTTGGTAGAGCTGCTCGGATTGTGTTACGCTGGCATCAAGATGAATACAACCCCGGGTGCAAACGGACAGCCTGATGTTTATCCCCTATAGTAAAACTGTAGTTCATAAAAGGTTTATGAAGCTAATTAGCTAGAAAATATGCCCAAGGAAAAATTACAAACTATCGTGTTGTGTTTCCTGCACTCCATGAACTTCGCCCAGTTTCACTATTCATCCTTTTTCAAAGAGTGGAAATGAACATTTTTTTAAATCCGGTAATTCTCCTAGGTATTCACACTCCGGCTGTACTAATTTGGGCATAAGTGGCTGTCTCTTTATAGTATGTTGTACCGCAAACGCCCACCGCGTAATACCGGATCAGCACACAACACTGTGCCTTCCGTGAGCACTTTAGAAAGCCCATAAGCCGCGTTTCTAGGCGCGCGTAGTTAGCTCAGACGGAACAGCGGCGTGCGGCAATCTAACTAGCACCGCTGTATAGACTATCCCTGCCCTGTAAAAAGTGTCACGCCCTGTCTCACACGCCATCCGGGCGGCGATTAAACATATCAGACGGAGGGGCAAGGCAAGTGTGAACGTACCCCCCGACCGCCGCTCCTTAGATCACAACGGCGCTCCTACGCGGCGCAGCGATGCAGTTTGGAGGCCGCTTCTGTGCCTCGTTTACTTCTGCGTAGGCCTGTTATATAGCGGGGAGCGGCATAGTGAGCGGCCCCTGCCTGTGGGGAGCTGGCCCCGAGCGTGTCGAAGACACCAAACACAACGGCCGTAGTCAAAAGAAACGTTGCCGTTCGCGGTTGTGTGGGGTCATAGCCGTACGCGTCCACCACCGGCTCGTCATATTCGGACCCCTACTGCGGGACCACAAGTGCTCCCGAGACCATCCGACCCGTCCTCTGCGCGATCTCGGCAAGTGCGCCGGGGCAAGCGGCACATTACCACCCCACATATATGCAGCGCTAGGCTACCAGAATTCAGTGGATAAGTTTCCAGTAGGTATTTACTACGGCAAGTAGCTCTCTGAGCGACTGCCGCCTCTTGGGTACGTGGCCGCTTCGGTGCCGAAGTGGGCTTTGCTGTTTCAGCAGATTTCACAGGCGTGGAACTGGCTTTTAGTTTTTTTTTTCTGGGGCAAGAAACCATGGGAACTCATCGACCTTTTGTGTTTGAAAGACTTAATAGTGCTAATTTGCTGCCGCAAATGAAAGGGACAACTTTACAAAGAATGAAAGTGTGAATATCTTAAAAGGTCTAATTTGAACCCAACCGCGCCAAACTTTTATTCAACAAGGTACTATTAAGCATTATAAGCGCTTACAGTTACTAAACATCAGGAGGTTGAAAATATCTCTTTTAGGTCAGGCAAAATTGAACGTTTATTAATATACTTTGCGAGGAATTACGGATAGTAATGAATATCTCACATCGGCAAGAATGTCTTCAAATTACGCTAGTAAAAGTAGACTGCTTTGTTTAAGATTTTTTATTTATTTACAGGTACGACAATACCTCCCCAATGTAAACTCCACAGAGATGAGGGACATGGCTCAGATGACTACCACGCATGGTGGTATAACAGACATAGCGGTCGATGTATTCATTTCTACTACAGAGGCAGTGGTGGCAACGACAATAGATTCAAAGATCCAACGTATTGCAGAATGTGCTGCTATGGTAAGACTCAAGATAAAACGAATTGTGAGCT
Source organism: Haemaphysalis longicornis (assembly GCA_013339765.2). NCBI lineage: Eukaryota > Metazoa > Arthropoda > Arachnida > Ixodida > Ixodidae > Haemaphysalis > Haemaphysalis longicornis. The sequence goes on from CM023452.1 coordinate 204,209,800, forward strand.
ATGCTACAATGGTAACTAAAATACGAATTTAGATACGCTGCGAGTTCCACACTACAGCTAATTGTTCCCACTTGTTTCAATGGTAACCAGGACACGCTCTCTTAAATTGCAAATATGCATGTATCCTTAAGTATAACAAAGGAAAGCTAACAGCACAGAATGGCAAGCAGGGTGTGGAGATAGCAGTAGAGTGCTTAGCGTAGGAGAAGTAATATAAAGTTTCTACAAAAAGACCGTAAACAAAAACGTGCTGTCAGGGTGGCTTCGAAACTTTAACCGGTAGTTGTACTATTAGTAGTCTTACCATAACCTATTGTTTCTATGCGGCCGAAGGGGCCTTTCCTGGCCAGGTGCTCAGCAAGTTTCCGAGTGCTTTACGTCGGCCGTCTTGTAGTCCCCCTGGAACACCTCGTGATCCTGGATGTAACCGACTACCTCGTGTTTACCTCGTTAAGAACTCCGTTATCCGTGTTTAGTATACGTTTAATGACGCCAGTTGACCTATCGCAGCGCGGCTTTCCATCAAACTAGAACTGGTCTCGTTCTGCGCACACGACGAAGTTGCGCTCCAGTTTTGTCGTGACGACCGGTTCATCCTAATCCCTAGTAGGGCCCAGCCATTTTCCACAGCTTCGCACTGAAATGTTCAGTTGCGACTGTCGAAAAGCAAAAGTTAAGGCGTTAGAGAACTGTGTATTGGCGTGCCGGCCACTTAACGAAGAGCACCTAGCCCTGTTCCATGCGCATGTCCCGAGTCGCTCCCTATTGCCAAGCTGTCTTCGTGATCCAAGCAGGTAAAAGCCAAGAGATTGCCTATCCAGTATTGTAAGGTAACATTTTAACACATTAGGTGTTCCGGACGGGCGGGCAGGTTTGCTACTTCAGCCCTTGAAGAAATGTTCGCAAATAAAATTCGAATTCAGCAACTTTCTGTAAAGCTTGAGACTGAAACGACATGGCACTAAAAAGCTTGGCTCGCCCAAGTAGTACGTAAATAAAATGAGATATTCAGTTTTCTCTCTTCACTTAAAAGCAATTTTAATGTATGCATTTGCCAAGCATTTTGAACAATATATTTAAATTGCACAAAAGAGTTGATACTGTTTTGAGAGCAATAAAATAATTGTGACGTGAGCGTGTAGCATCAGTTCTTCATTCTCACGAGTGGTGGCACTATCGCTGTTAAAAGAATAAATAATTGTGGTATATATGTTGGGCTTCAGAATTGAAGTATTCGGCATTTCATAGACCATGAGGCTATACAACTGTGTTCTGTTTTGTAGATAACTACTTAATACATTTTATGCTGTGCAATGTAGACCGTAGCACGGAAGCTTTCTGAAAAGAACATCCCGTTTACCAGAAAAGAAAACGCTACTGAAACCGATAAGAACAACAAAGGTGGTAGCGACTTTTTATATAAATATAACTGTTTTTAGTGTTGGGAAGGGCTGCTCTAATTGATTCCTCATTTTGGAGGCCGTGTGATTTTCGGAGAGTTGACTTGTTTGCTGAAGGATTGCTATTCAACATTCTTAGAACACTTTCTCAACTATTTTCGATACAATCGGCTGTCCAGATACCAGTCTATGATTAGAAAGATATTCTTTGCTCCCACCTCTTTATAACACTAAGGCATTGTGCTGGTTTAAGAGCTATCTGCCAATACTCATAACGAGTATACGACAAAATGCCTTATCATGTGCCGGATTTCGGGTCTCGAAAAGACAAGCCCAATGTTCATCTGACTCTTCCATCAAATTGTGCCTTTCGACACGATTAGGACGGCCAAGAAATGTCGATCGCTGCCAGATGAAAAAAGTATTTCAGAACTATTTCAAGAATTCCGTTATACGCACCCTAAATAAAAGTTAACAGATTCAACTCCACTGCAAAGAGTTTGTTTCAAATCCTTATCAGAACTTCATATTCTTGTTTGCAATAGTGATTGCTTTACCTGACAAATTTTTAACGGCTTGTCATGTTTTACAAACATTAAACAAATTACCATGGTATAGATGGCAATTACCCTCACAATGGTATGCGCGGTTTGGGAAAACCGCTCGAGCCACAAGGCGGATTGAGCAAAGTAGTGGGGGGCGGGAATGACAAACCTGGCCTTCTAGACGCACCCCACGTGACCTTGTCAACGTCATTCACGGTGTGCGTATTTAGCTAGGGTTTAAATCAACGCTGTATGTTTCACTCATTCTCACATGTAAATATATTTCGCTCAAAATTTAATTTTAGCAGAACAGAGGCTTTGTAAAGTTGTCGCCACCGTTGGTACGCCAGCGCTGTATAAGCAAATGGCGGCGCCCTTTTGTTACACTACGAGTGCTCGACAGGCGCGTTTGGCAGCATCAACACAAATGCTTTTTCGAAGGCATTGCACTTTTTAAAGCTGTGGCATACCTAATGCTTTCATAAACTGAAGAAAGCGTATTAGATCAACACGGGCAACTGCGCGTTTTTTGATAAAGCCCTTAGATTCTCTTCGAAATAACGTGATGCACCTGCTAAGCTGTTCCTACACCGACCGCTTCCCGCCTGTTGCTGAAGCAAATAGCCGATGTTTCTTGGCTCTTGAGCACACCAAATGACACAGAGGCGTCCACTTCAGGCACGCGTAATCCGTTGTACCTTGTCGAAGCGGCTCTTTTGTACAGGTGCGTTTAACGCTGTTTAACTCCGTTTAACTCCGGAGTTTTAACTCCGGACGTTTAACTCCGGGTCGTCTAGAAAGTCCGAATGGAATGCAACAGGTACGACCTTTCAGATTATAGGTGCAAAGTTCGGAGCGGGTGGGTTAATTACCCTATAATTTTGTCATTGATACGTGCAAACTCATCAGCTTGTTAGGTAACTTACATCAGTCGACAAGAGTTCACTGTGTATACATATATAACACGCATAGACAGTGATATAGTCATGTTCTCACATGCTAGAAATAAAGCCACAGTCATGCTTTTTTACAAATCCCTCACTATCTCTTTAGAAGTTTCTTTGACTATGCCGCAAATGTGAAACATCCTAAGCACATCTAGTGGTTTTCTTACATTGCACCGATTTCCTACATGCCTTCGTCATGCTCAAAATCATTTTAGCAAATAATTATCCTTTATGAGAAGTAGCGTGAAACTCAGTAAAAGAGAGAGTGAAAATCTCAATTCCTATTATCGAACTTTTAGATGCGAAGCATCTCATGCTCGGGGCTGTGTCCCTGCCTGCCTTGTTGTTGTCCGCCGTCCACACCCCCATTGCGCATGCCTGGCCAGGCACTGCTGATGATGACTGTGGCAGGATGCCCCTAGGGACTGGCCAACCAAAGAATACATCACGAGATAGCTTCGCGTTCAACCACCGTCGTCATCTTCCCGTAGGGGAACCCTGAGTAGTATGCGAGGCATTCTTCCTCTCCTCTCCGACACTCCTGTCCTCTTCGGCATTCCTCCTCTCCTTTCCCCAAGCTCTTCTCCTCTCCGGGATTGCGCAACGAATGGCAACAGCTGCGACTCCGCGCGCGATAATGCGGAGCAGCTTAGGGTTAGGGACGCGACGGTAGCCGCTGCACACTCCGCTGGGGCGCCACTGTAGCTCCCCGTAATAAATGACGCGCGCGCCCACTTCGCTCCATAGGGTTCCTTAGTAAGTATACTAGAGAGGAAACTGCGCCTCGTAAGCCATGTCGTCGTGGGGGTTCATGGGAAAACATCCTTTTTGGCTTGGGCTTGGCATGACAACTGGATTCTTAAGCGGTTTTTGGCATTTGCTTTCTTCACTATGTATTAACGCGTTTACGAGCTACAAGGAAGCCGAAATCCTCCCGTTTCTGTGGTAGCCGTATTCAGTAAAACAGCAGGCAATGCGTGATCGCACCTGACGTTGCTTATGCCGCAGTCGAAGGACGTATGACTGAGCGGGCAATATGCCACCGCGAAATTTGTAGCCGACGAAAAGAAGAAACAAAACGTACTTCGGCGAAGACAAGATACGCCAGATACGGGCGCTTGTATGCGCCATATCTTCTCATCGTCCACGACTGTTTAACGCCACGTTTTCATTTTTCTTGTTAAACTAGCTGGCGGTCGCGGTGCACGGGTTCACCACGAAGGCAATGTTTTCATAGGCACGCTCAAAAAACTTTCGAAACTCTTCAAACAACTTATTTTTTGAAATAAAGTTAAAATTAATAAAATCACATTATCTAACGAGTTACCCCCCCAATAATAACATTGTTCGTAACTACAACCTTGACCTGCGGAATAGCAGGCACAACCGTTCCGGCAAAAATACGCTTTACTTCTTTTTTTCTTCTTAGTTTTAAAACAGCCTGTTTTTATTTTCCACTTACATAATTGAACACTACTATTCACGTTTTTGTTGCACTTTGTTTAAATTTGCGGTCACTAAAACGTTTCAATCCAAGCCAATGATGAAACTAAGGCGAGCACGATGTATAATGGCGGCCCATGACGACACAGACGACCTTGATGTGAGCCGCATAGACGCTAGCGCCAGATTCCACTCTAGTGTATACTGTAAGAAACTATGCTTCGCTCCCCTCATTCTCCTCCCGCAACGCCACGCTCGAACTGAAAACGAATGGGAACTTGATTCGACCCCATGGCCTATTCGCATACTACTCAGGGTTCCCCCACGGGAAGATGGTGAAATTTTTTGCACTAGTACTCCTGATTCCACTACGGCAAGAGAATGGTAGGCAGTAATCGAGCCTTTTATCATGTACAGGATGCTTTAGCAAACTCCTTAGTCCCAAAGACTAACGAACGTTCTCGCAATTCCGCACTACATAAAGCGGCCACATTTAAGTGACAGTGGTGAAAAAGTTGTGCGGCACCTTCACAACCAGTAGTAACCCATCGGCATTCTTTTACTTTGAAGACAAACCGTTGCGTCGGCTGACTATGCTCCATTTGAATTTGAATTTTGAATTTGAATTTATTTCATTTTGTGTTACAACAAGAATGTATACAATAGAAGATTTAAAAAGAAGGTCCCAGAGTCAGAGACTGAAGAGGGGACCTCCTGTTATTCAATAAACATGCGGGAACACACGTTATAAGCACGAATATATCAATCAACGAAACACAAAATAATATCAGCAAGATAAATTACGGTATATAGGTATACAAGAACATAATAAACTAGAAACGTATTAGAAAGGCATGTAAAAAAGAAAAAAAACTATCTCGAAGATAACAAATGGTACTTATGAAAGAACGTAAGAAGCAAGAAACGTAGTAGCTATGCATGAAAAAAAGAAACAAAACTAATATCAGCAGCAGTGTATAGGCAAGAACATCATAAGCACAAAGCATATTATTGATGCCCGGAATAAAGAAACAAAACTAAACATGGTACAACCAAGTTCCATTATTCAGGTTGGGAAAAGAACGCCCGCAAATTATTTTTAAATGTATACACGGTACGGCATGTTTTAATAGAGAGCGACAGCGTATTCCAAAAGTGTATAGCCGAAAAATTAGTTGAAAACTTTCCGTAGTTCGTTTTTACTTTTGGCAATAAATAGTTCATATTTAAAGAAAATCGAGTGGAGTTACCACGAGGAAATTGGGCAGTACTAATTAACTGAAGGGGGAGGTTTCCATTAATGAAATGATAAACTAATAGGCCATGGGAATATTTAACAAGTTCTGAAACCGACAAGATATTATGAGCACGAAGCAAGGAAACGGCGTTCGATTGGAAGTGGCTAAAGGTTATGATTCGAATAGCTTGATTTAGAATATGTTGCAGTGGAGATAAATGAGATTTGTATGCATTTCCCCAAGATGATATGCCATATGCTATGTGACTGTGTAAGAATGCGTAGTAAAGTGAGATAAGGATGCGTTCACTAAAAAAGGAACGAACTTTATAGAGCACTCTCATACCGTAAGCTGTTTTTCTTGCTATTGATGCGATATGGTTGTTGAATTTTAAGTTCTCAATTTCTACGCCAAGAAATGTCACACTGTCACATGGAAAGAGTAGTCCAGAATCAAGGTTAATGCAAGGACATCCGGGAACGGTCCTTTGTTGTGACGTGATGATCATGAAGTTTGATTTGGCAGCATTAATGCTCAACAAGTTATTTTTACACCATGTCACTAAATTAGATGCATCTGTATTAAGTTTATCTACTAATGAACCAAGGCACTTATCTGATGCAAAATTGTTGTGTCATTAGCGCAAAGTATGCTGTTAGAATAATTGAGACAAAGAGGAAGACAATTAATGTAAATTAGAAACAATAATGGGCCAAGTATTGACCCCTGCGGGACACCAATATTTGTTATCTTAGTCCGAGAGTAACAAGTTGACACACATACGACTTGTTCTCTATTGAGCAGGTAACTTTGAATAAATTGAGGGTAGGGCCGGTTATACCAATTGAGTTCAGTTTGTAAACAATATCGTATGGTTAATAGAATCAAACGCCTTTGAAAAATCAATACACAATGCACCAAAAAATTCCCCCGTATCTACTGCCGCTTTGATTTTATCGGTTAAGGAAATTAGGGCGAGGTCCGTTGAGTAACCAGCCCTGAAACCAAACTGATACGGCGAGAGGATATCAAATTTTTAAGTACTTCATTATTCGTTCAACTAGGAGCTTTTCTATTATTTTACTAAAAAATGACAAAATGGCAATTGGGCGATAGTTAGAGGCATGGCACTTATCACCTTTCTTGAAAACAGGAACTAGTTTAGCTTTTTTCAAAGCGGACCCGAAATAGGCCTGTTTTGAAGATAAGGTTAACGATGTATGAAAAAACACCCGAAACATATTGTGCGATAAGTTTGATATGGCAAGAGTGGAAGTTGTCAAGGCCGGGGCCAGTGTTCTTCAGGGTGCGTATGACAGCACAAACTTCCTCGGGCGTTGTAGGAAAAAGAAAAAACTGTGGGGGAGGCGGGGGTTATTGGACTGCAAGATTTCATCAGAATGAGCTTGCTTGAAGGCGAAAGCATCAGCAAAAACGTTTCCTATGTCCTGTGGATCATTGTAACTGACGTTCTCAGTATTAACCATGGTTACTGGAGCGTTAGAGCGATTTCGGCCCAAGAAGGTATGTATAATTTGCCATTGCCTTTTAACGTTGTTTCCAGCAGGGTCGATTGCATTTTCAAAGCACTTCCTTTTGGCTTCCTTAGTAGTGCTCTTAAGACGTTGCAGTACAGTTTGTAACGTTTTTTAAGTCTTAAGTTATACGGTTGTTTTTTTTGTCTTTTTAGACATGTTTTCTTTCTTCCGCATGGATCTAAGAAGACTGTTTGTCATCCAGTCGTTCCGAGGACCAGATAACCTATCTTGGCGCGCAGTGACGGTTGCTGACTCTAGTGCACGAGCAATATTTTCAGAAAAAGTATTAAATGCATCATCAGAGTTCTGTCTGGAAGTTACTGCGCCCCAATTCGAATTACCGATGAGTTCAACAAAAATAGATGCATCTACCTTGCTCTTTGTTAACTGCGTGTTATCTATATTGACGGAGGAATTGATTCGGACAAAAACAGGGTAATGATCAGTTATGGAAACTTCGAGTACGCCAGCACTGGGGGAAGTTATCAAGTTCGATAATGCGTGGTCTATGAGCGTACCCTGTCCGTTATCGACACAGCGTGTTGGAATGGCCACGATACATTCGAACCCATGACCATTGAGACAATTTTTATACTCATTTCAAGGGCTGTTATTTTCGAATAGGTTAATGTTTATGTCTCCCATGATGATTGCATTTTTGCGTTCTGATGATAGTGCATGCAATGTATCATTTAAAGCTAGGCAAAACTCGTTAATGGAAGATGACGGCGAACGGTAAATGCATCCGATGACTAAGTTTTTTTTTCTCCTGTAAGAATATCTGTTCATTGAATTCAACGCAAACAGACTCGCAGTTGGCTTGCTTAATTTCCAGATCAAAACGCCTGCGGTAGTGGAGTGATAACGAAACAAATATGGCTGCGCCGCCATGGCTGCTATTGTCGCGATGACAATATTCAGAAGAATACGAGGGAAAACTGTACAAGTCTCTATCATTTGCTGTTAACCACGTTTCACTGATGCAGATTACCGAGAAGTTGTGTTTTATGGACGACAGAAGTTTGGCGATATCATCAGCATGCTTGCGCAGGCTACGGGCAATAAAATGAACGAGTGATCTGCAGGGAACCGAGAAATATGAAGCGAGTTCGGAGGGTGAAAGGTAGGATGTTATTGTGAAGCGATCCAATTGCTAGCTAGGCCCACAGCACGAAGCTAGGCAAAGATCCTTAGGTCAGACTCGGACATGATGCGGAAGACCTTTCTGTCTTCAGATTGACGGGCTTTGATTTGACAGTTTTCAGTCCAAAGAAAACGCCAGTTTTTCTCCTTTTTGAGTGCCACCACCTTTCCAAACAATCGTTTTTTATCAGGTGATAGGTGTACGTTTATGTACACGGGCGTTGGGTTTTCTCCTGGGAAATCAAGACTTTGCGTATCCAGCCAGGCCTTACGAGCCATCTTACCCGCCGCGGTGGCTCAGTGGCTAAGGCGTTGCGCTGCTGAGCACGAGGTCGCGGGTTCGATTCCCGGCCGCGGCGGTCGTTTTTCTGATGGAGGCGAAAAGCAAAAATTCCCGTGTGTACGAGATTTCGGCGCACGTTAAAGATCCCCAGGTGGTCAAAATAATACGGAGCTCTCCACTACGGCGCGCCTCATCGACTGCGTTGCGTCGGCGCGTTAAACCCTACAATCAATCAATCTTACGAGCCATCTTCACAAATTCGTTCTTCATTGCTCGTGAGCAAAAGCGGGCGATTATGTTGCACTGTCCTGATTTGGCCAGCACGTGATGAACGATATCTAGATCAGAAGCCGAGATTGGGCCCTTGGCCTGGTTGCCTATCGCAACAACAATCGCGCTACAATCCTCGCCCTGCGTTGTTGGAACCCCCTGATTTCCACGTTGTTCAAGCGCGTGTATTGTTCCAAGTCGGCAACTCTTTTCTTGAGCGCATCGTTCTCAGTCCTTAGGTTTTTGTTTGCCGCGAGAAGTTCCCGCTGCCCGTGTAGCGTTTTTTTAGTGATTTCATTGCCCCATAGTGTCAAGAGAAGCATCTGTTTCCTGTTAAGGCTGAAAGCATTAGGACACAGACAAAACAACCGTAAAAGATACTCATAATATTCAGGCAACAAGCTTGGACAAGCCCAGATCTTGCCTTTGGAGGATCAATGAGGGTTCCTGCAGGTCAGTCAAAAAAAAAAAAACAGCAGCAACCAAGCATAGCCATTTCATGGACATTGTTGGTGCCAAAACCCATTAGCCTAAAAAAACTTGCTTGATTTCAATGATGGCACGATTGTGATATGCATAAAATTTCAAGATTTTTTACATCTAAAGTTCGATGTTATACTTCTAAGTTGCATAGTTCGTGTTTGCACGTGGTTAGGGGCCACACATAATGTGACCAAATTTCCCAGATGATAAACTGAGACTGGGAGGGGAGGAAAGGCGGGCACAGTTTTTGTTGAACACACGTATTTCCCATTTTTCTGCCATTAGACCGCTGTGAAAAAACATAAAAAAATTATCATGTTTCATCGATGTCTTCGACCACAACATGTTACACCTTTGGGTCCGTGTTGGGTTTGCCCAAGCCTTGAGTTACTGGCAAGAGCTTCTGGACCACCAATAAACTTGTTTAACTATTGCTAAAGCTTATTGGCAACCGCTGCAGTAGTATGCAGATCTGGTGACACCCAGTTCAGGAGGAAAGCTGGCCTTATCCCACCCAGAATCGAAGCCACGGCCGCAGGTCTGGCAGCTGAGTGCTGCAGAGAGTTCCACAGTCATAGCTCAAGCCTGCTCTGGGGCCAGAGAATGGCGGCTTTTTTGCAGCAAGAACGCTGAAAAAAGTTTGGATGAGTATGGTTCCAGTCTGTAGCCAGGAGCATGTAACTTGCAACCAATGAGTAGCAGTATTGTAGGGAAGTCAAAAATATCAACAATGTTGGAGGTGCATAGCTACGTCGTCGCTGCTTCTCGGAAGCTGCATTACGGCAGGGTCAAGCTACTAAGTGTGTGTCTGTTTTCATTTAACGGATTGGAGAATTTCTAAGGTGGGTTTGACTGCACGAAGAATAGTACTGCGCATGCTAGTCGATTCGCCCAAATACCCGCCGCGGTGGCTCAGTGGCTAAGGCGTTGCGCTGCTGAGCACGAGGTCGCGGGTTCGATTCCCGGCCGCGGCGGCCGTTTTTCTGATGGAGGCGAAAAGCAAAAACGCCCGTGTGTACGAGATTTCGGCGCACGATAAAGATCCCCAGGTGGTCAAAATTAATCCGGAGCCCTCCACTACGGTGCGCCTCATCGCCTGCGTTGCGTCGGCGCGTTAAACCCCACAATACAATACACTTACGATTCGCCCAATCCTAATCATGGGCAAAGCCGCTTGATCTACCCCTTTTGGTGCAGCCTGTCGTGTCGTCTTGCGAACAAAAGAACGTGCATGAAGGGTGAACTCGACTCACTGGGCACGGTTGGAGGGGGTGGCGCTGCTTATCGGCGAAGAAAGATTCTTGCACCTGCTTGAACCACTTCGTTTGAAGGTGGAGCCCTTTTCGCTCTGCGATCTTTTCCCGTGCCGTCGTCTGCTCACCATGTAGGGTCGATTTTTTTCGAGACTTGTGTTAGGTTTACCAGTCTGTGGAAGAAACACACTGCACACAATGCCTAAAAGTTGTCTGGGCCGCTTTGCAAATAGAATGCCTCATAAAAATTTAAACTGCGTAACCGTGAGCTGCCACCCAAAGAATACTTTCAAAATGCCTGGATGGGGAACATTTTCCTGACACTAGAGTGACAAGGGCGGTTAGTGGCAGCCACGCTCCAGGAACGTTGCGACTTCACTTCACCGCAGACGATTACAAGGTAGAGAGGAAACGCAAGGTGCTGCTTCTAGCATCCGCGCAGACTCAGTTTCTGTGCTACCCAACCTACATGTCGTGTTCCTGTTCCAAAGAGCACAAAACTCTCCTTGGCGTCCCACGTGATCTATTCACAAGGTGAGAACTTCAGGGCAACAAGCGATAGTTGCATAATGAAAAAAAGGAGAATACCATCGAATGGAATAGCCTGACGTTGATTGCGCCACCGGTGGATAGCAGGTGCCAGAAAACATAGCTTAAGGAGCGTCTGCATATAATCAGATACACTTCGAAACAGGATTGAAGACTAGAGCATGTCAGACGATATTTGACCTGGCTGGATGTACTGCAGTGACGGAAAGAAGTGCACACCCTATTAAAGCAAAAGAGCAGACACTAACTAAGCGCTTGCAAAAACTTCAGCGAACCACTGATAAATTCAGGAAACAAAATTGACCATCTTCCCGTAGGGGAACCCTGAGTAGTATGCGAAGCAGCCAAGGGGTCGACTCAAGTTGCCATTAATTTTCAGTTCGATCGCGGCGTTGCGGGAGAGGAATGAGGGGAGCGGAGCAAGCAAGCGCGTCATTTATACCGAGGAGCTACAGTGGCGTCCCCAGTAGAGTATGCAGCGGCTACCGTCGCGTCTCTAACCCTAACCTGCTTCGCATTATCGCGCGCGGAGCACCCGGTGTTGCCATTCGCTGCGCAATCCCGGAAAGGAGAGGAGCTTCGGAGAGGAGAGGAAGAATGCCGGACAGGAAAGGAGTGTCGAGGGGAGAGAAGGAATGTCTGGCATGCTACTCAGGGTTCCCCAACGGGAAGATTACGACGGTGGCTGAACGCGAAGCTATCTTGTGATGGATTGTTTGGTTGGCCAATCCCTAGGGGCATCCTGCCACAATCACCATCAGGGGTGCCTGGCAGGGCATGCGCAGTGGTAGTGCGGACGGCGGACAACGACAACAAGGGAGGGAGGGACACAGCCCCGAGCATGACATGCTTTGCTTCTAAAAAGTTCAGAGATATTGAACAACTCATCTGTGAAATCTCTGAAGACCCTTTCAGAATCCCTGCAACGTGCGAAATTTGTCATCAGACTTTGATAAGGCACAACCTAGTTGGCAGGAGCTCATGCTACGGGAATGTATGTTGCGGAAAGCGACCTCTTGTAAAGGTTATGATCATGTTCGGGGAAGAAACCTGCTGAGGCTGCCGTGTCGAAGCACGCTACAAAAGGTAATTGGATCTTCGGCAGGAGAGACTGGCGTAACAAGCCTAATAAAGGAACGGCTTTAAGTGAAGAGATAATACTTGCGCTCAGAAAAACAGCTATACTGCAGCCGCCATTACTCACAAATGGAAATCTTTGCCAGAATGAATCAAGAATTAGCCTGAGGCTTGCCGCGTGAAAGGTGTACCTGACACCACCGGAAACACGATGCAGCAGTGAAGAAGTGTGATAATCGCTGGTCATTTATAGAGAAGTTTTTGGAAATCACTCTCATAACTGCTGGCACAAGCCTAAATATCTAAAAGGCTTAAGTGCCTCATGAATTTTTTTATTAACACTGAAAAGATTATTAATATTGTTACATGCTGCATCAAACCATTCCCGGCAGAGCTTCCGCTCTCAAAATCTGTGCACAATTTCACGTCAATTTTGGATTTCACGAAGTGCGTTCCTCCCTGCAGGTTACCCTTGGGAAGAGTCACGTGCTTCTGTGACCTTAATGTGAAATAAGGGGCCGCGGACGGTTTGGGAAGGAATTAAGTGAAAAAGTATTTATTGTGCACGGATTTTGCGCCCGTGAGGCTTTGGGGGTTTTGCCTCACTGCTGCGTTATCCAAGGCATGTTGCATCATGTAAATATGTGCAATCATATCGCAGCAAAATAATATATCCAAGCAAGCACGTCTCACACCCACTAAAAAAGTGAGTTTGTCTAGTGATACTGAGACATCTGATAGCCTTACCTAGAGATAAATCTTCATAACATTTTGGTATAATTTACGTTAACATGTTTGGATGAATTAAAAACCCAATAACACTAACCTTTAATAAAGCAGCATTTGCTTTTCAGCGTGCGACCATTCTCGCACAGGAGCGGGAACACTTGCTTGAGTGTTGAGGTGTCGGTTAAATTTTGCCCTGTAATATGCCGACAAGACAGATTTTAGCTACAAGTAACCCTTCGCCTCAGCATAAATGTGAATAAGCTGTGACAAAAGCACATTTACGTGCTTAAATAACTTGCTGCTTTCGGCAACAAAATTTATTCCTACTAAAAGTTACTATAAGGCTGTTGTGCAACTATAGAGCTCTCTCAGCAGGAAACTGTGTGCATTACTTCATCCATTAGGTATACATCATTTTCAAGGCCACAAAAAGATTACCAGCTTTTAATAATGGCACCAGCATTGTCTGTGTTGTTGGTATGTTTTTTTGCTTTACGTCCCAGTATACCTTAGCGGCCATCACTCAGAAGCCGCGATGCTTTGCGCCTCGCCAACGCTTTCGTGACCAGTCGGATCCTATATTCGACACCCTACCTACGTTTGCGCAAATGTGATGTGCACACGCTCGAAGGCATTCTCCGCAAGATATACAAGCGCGCCCTCGACCTCCCGATCTCGACGTCTAACCAGCGTCTTGCAGATTTGGGCATGACCAACACGTACGGAGAACTCAAAGAGGCCCATCTCCATAACCAGTACCTGCGGCTTACCAAGTCGCACGCTGGGAGATGCCTCTTACAACGCCTCCACATCTCCTACACATATCAGGCAGAAGAGCGAACCACGATCCCAGAGGACTGGCGTGGTGCGTTGGATATCCAGCCTCTACCCCAAAATATGGCTAGGGGTACTCACGAAGGCAGGCGAACTGCGCGGGTTACAGCCTTGCAAGGACGCTATGGGTCCCGGCCTGGAGTATTCTACACGGACGCGTCTGGCCCTCACCACGGGGGGTGGTACACGGCGGCCGTAATTCATCAAAACGTGCCTGTTCAACGACTCACTTTTCGAGCACCTGACATTTCTCATGCGGAGGAAGTCGCCATAGCTCCCGCCGCAGCAGACCCCGCATCTCGGATCATTATTACCGATTCGCGGAGTGCGTGCCAAAATCTTACCAAAGGTCGCATCACCATTCGCGCTGCTCGAATCCTCAAGGGCTGTTATTATATGGACCGCCCAAATACACGTTCCGTCATCTGGACTCCAGCTCACGCAGGACTAGGTGGTAACGAGGCTGCCGATGCCTCAGCCCGCGCGCTTGATTCCCGGTACCCTCCTCGCCCTCCATCTCTTGACGATCCAGAACCTAACCCGGTCAGCTCATTTCGCGACATCACAGCGATGTACAAATTGAACAGGCTCCGATTTCCGCCTCCGGCGCCGGGCCTGACTAAGGCTGACGAGCGCTGGCTCTTACGGCTATACACTAACACGGTATTGTGCCCGGCGATACTCAAGCACTTCAATCCGGCCTTCTCCGGGGAATGCCCACACTGTGACCATCCGTTTGCGGATACTTTTCACATGGTGTGGGCATGCCCATCCAACCCGGCGGTCCCCCCAATCACGTCCCCTTCCCCCCCTACCCGTGAGAGCTGGGAGGCTGCCCTGCTCGGCTGCTCGACCTTGGAGGGCCAACGAGCCCTCGTGGCCAGGGCGCGCGCCGCCGCGGAAGCCACAGGGGTCCCGGACTAGGGACTCCTCCTAGAGTTTGTACAGGGTCGGCCCTTAAGGCTGCCCCTATCTCTCACTTGTATATAGACTTAATAAATGTTTTTCACCACCACCACCATCACTTTTCAGCACAGTTGATTTTAAACAAAAAATTCTTTTTCAACGCAGGTATGTAGCATCGTAAGAGTTAACGAAGTTGCCCTCCATGGCTCGAACCGGAAACCGCGAAACCTGCTTCCGTTGTGGCCGAAATGTAGCCCAAATGTTTATTTTTTATTTTTAGTACATACTCCAGAACACAGCAGGGGGTCCTATGAGTACAGGCAATCGCAATGAGCAAAACAGTAAACTGTTACAACACGAACTTATATAAATAATAAAATGAGCACAATGGGGCAATATACACAATGCTATCTGGGCTAATGTTACTCAATGCTACAAATATACACATGCTATACAAGGTGATCGCGCTGTGACAAATAGTTTGATTGAGACACTGTGAGCAGTACGAATACAAATTTAAGGGCATCTGATGCTGCAAAATAGAGTGTAAAAACCTTGGCTGGTGATTTCGTGTATTTCTCGTTGACAGAGGGGTGCATACAATGAAGGGTCAACAACAAATGTATGACTAAGCAAGGAATTCAAGTGGAGTTGCCTTCTTCTAGATTGAAGTAGTGGAATGCTGCTGGCCGTCATTAGTTCCGATGGGGAGTCCATGGGACTAAATTTAGAAATTATTAAGCACCCGCCGCGGTGGCTCAGTGGCTAAGGCGTTGCGCTGCTGAGCACGAGGTCGCGGGTTCGATTCCCGGCCGCGGCGGCCGCTTTTCTGATGGAGGCGAAAAGCAAAACGCCCGTGTGTACGAGATTTCGGCGCACGTTAAAGATCCCCAGGTGGTCAAAAATTAATCCGGAGCCTCCACTACGGCGCGCCTCATCGCCTGCGTTGCGTCGGCGCGTTAAACCCTACAATCAATCAATCAATCAATCAATTAGAAATTATTAAGCACCCACTTTCCTCTTAAATCTTTCCACCTTATCGATATTATCGATAACTAAACTAAGGGTGGCGACCGGTGTGCGTCGTCTTCCTGTGAGCGGAGAGCTCCTGCTTCTACTCGTCACTTGGACATCAAAGAAGAAGGAAGGGAGGGGGGAGAGGGAGCCGTCGTGTTCGTTTTGAAGCGTGAACTGGATGTCGGGGTGGAGGGAATTTGATGCTTTTCCGAAACTAAACTTCGGTGGTCTACACTACGCAAAGACTTCGTATGTCTATGTCTTTATATTGTTTACATGTCTGTACGTCTGTATTGTTGTCTGTATTCTTGTATCTACACCATGGTTGTGTCTATACTGTTGTTTTGACCTTCCCCTTACGTAACACCCCGCAAGAGCTCCCTGAGGGAAACCTCAACGTTGACGATGCTGAACAACTCAACGGTTCTGCACAAGAAGTGAAAGTGTGTGGTACTCTTTTATTGTACAGTTTATTGTTGTTTTTGCTTGTTGGCTAATGTTAGGCCCATCGCTGTTGTTCCTGCTGAAATTGTATGAATGCCCACCTGCTATGGTCTCGCCCGAGACTGGCAGTATTGAAAATAAAATAAATAAAAAATATTACATTCTGTGCAGGGTTCCCATACTAGCCTGCTTACTCTGATTTCGGTCTGATGTTCGATCGGTAACAGAGAAGTTTTACATTTGGTAGTGAATTGCAAAGCTTGTGCCTTAACAAACACAACTTTCTGAAAGCAGACGAACAAATGTTGTCAACGAATGAATCCCACGCAAGGTGATTAAAGTGAATTTTCACGCATATAAAATTACTTTTCCCGGTACATATATTTTTTTCTTTCATTACCTCTGGGGTGTGAGCGGCGCGGAATTTATTGCACGGCGCTCCATCAGTTTATTCTAGGCTCAAGGATTGGGGACGCGGGAACAATTTGATGGCGCCCGGAACCCCCACTTACGTGAGATTTGGTGGAATCACATGGTTAACCCTCTCTCACGTCCGCAGCAGTGCTGATACAGCCGGTTGACGAACTACGACACTATTATGCTACGGATCTAGGAGGACCCACAGCTAGGTGCAGTCATGTGGTTCACCCTCTCCAAGGGCACATGAAGTAGGCAACAGCACTACCTTCTAGTTCGGCAGTTCGGCAGCGGTGCACATCGACTGCGTGTTTCAATTGCACCTGCTTTTGGAGTTCGTTTCGGGGACCAGCCACAGCGGAACCTGCGCGCGCACAAAACGAAGAGCTTCGACTGACTCAGGAAGGTGCTGCAATCTACTAGGCTGCGATCTACGCCCGCCAGAGGCCAACAAGCCGTCCACTCTGACTGAAAAGGAGCTGCGACACGCCAGCTTTCCGCAGTTCGGTGGCGGTGCATATCGACTGCGTGCTTCAATTGCATCTGCTTTTGAAGGTGAGGCATTCAATTTGAACTAGTTCGAATAGTCCTGTGTGGGATTTCCACCGCTACAGAACGCACTTGTTCCCCTTGTCGTTTGTCGTTTTTTACTGTACATGACTGATCATTGTTTGCCCTAGTCATGACGAAGGACGATACTATGAAAGCAGTTGATTATCTCCGGCGGCACATTCGAGCGGATCTCCGGGCTGTAAAGGACGGATTGAATGAGATAAATAAGATGAGAGAGATGATACAGAATGTTTTGAAAGAAAACCAGTAAGTGAAGGCTGAGAATTCCAAGCTGTCCCGTAGAATTGAGGAACTAGAGCAGTACCAGCGGCCGAATAACTTTGAAATAAAAGGCGTCCCCCTCGACGGAGAACTCATCACCGTGCTAAAAAAAACTGTCGCACTCGCGAAGGTAGAATTAACGGAGGCCGACATCGATGTATGCCATATAAGTGCCCACTTCACGGCATGACCAGTAAAGCATCCTCGTCCGCTTTGCCAAGCGGACAAAAAGGAACGATGTACTCGCAAGGGCTAAAAAGGTGAGAATGACTACCAAGGATCTCGGTTTCGAGTGATCTTTCTCTTCATACGTTAACGAGCACTTAACGAGACAGAGCAAACAGCTTCTTGGTTGTATGGTCCAGAAGAAAAAACAGGTGAATTGGAAATTTGTGTGGACCACTGAAGGGAAGGTGTACGCGCGGAGAGACGAACAGGCTCCCGCTTTGCGTATTTCTAGCATGGCAGACATGGACAGGAAGACCTCGGTGCCGGGGTAAATGGTTTTCGTTGACATGACGTTGCTATTACAGTGTTAATTCGCAAATGACAGTTTCTGAAGCAAGTGATTATCATCATGTGTGTGCTCTAAACCATTTGTTTAACGAACGTCCTAAGCAGTTTTCTGTGTTTTATTTAAACGCGCGGAGCCTCAGGAACAAACAAGATGAATTGGGCAGTCTATTTCAATCCATTTCCTTCACTTTTGATGTCTTTCTTTTTACGGAGCCATGGTTGTGTGATGAAAGTACCCCAAGTTTCCTCAATTACGTATATAACGGGCTGACTCGTTCACATAGCAGGGGTGAGCGGCGTTGCCATTTATGTTCAGCAAACAATACCTCATGAGATAGTAGCAGAAATTTCTTTTATCAACCCTGACGTCGAATGCTTCACTGTGAATATGGGTATCTGTACCGCTGTTGTTATTTATCGCCCACCCGCTGTGAGCAAACTTCATTTTTTTAAGTTCTAGAAGACCTCTTTTGTCACCTTTGCAGCAACCGCATGTCCTTTGTAATTATGGGTGATTTAAATATAAATATGCTGGTAGATGATGCTCCATCCCCGCAGCTTACTGAACTTGTTAATTGATTTGCTTGCACAAGTCTTATTACTAAGGCAACAGGACTCACTGGGAAAACCGCAACGCTATTGGACTTGGGCATTTCAAATGTGCATCCACCTAATATCGTTGCAGGTCTCTTATCGCTTGACATAAGTGATCACTTGTCCATTTCTTGTTTCTTTGTGGTATTACGAAAAAGTGAAAATAAACAACATGAGCTGACACGTAGGATTGATTAACGCAGTTTGAACCGATTTCGCTTACTTGTATGCAATACAGATTGGAGGCGTATACTCATTAAAAACGACCCAAACTCTGCGTACAAGTTCTTTGAAAAGCTTTATATATGTTCTGACTTCGCATTTCCTCTCACGCGAAGTAAAGCAGTCCTTAGTAAAACACGAAAGCCCTGGATTAGCGCACATTTGTTGAAAAAAATTAAAAGGAAAAGTAACACCCATCACTCTTTCGTAAAAACTGGCGATAGAAATAGGTTCAACTCTTCAAAAAATTGAAATCAGTTAAACGCTGAGATAAAAAAGAGAAAACAACATATTATAAAAACTTATTCTCCAAAACTAGTGATGACCCAATGAAAAGTGGAATGAGATGAAAAATCTGACTTCAAGAAAGCATTGTAGCCTTACGCTTAATATAGAAACGCCCACTGGAGTGTTGACCGGTGACAGTGCTGTTTAAGCAATGAACCCATATTTTGTAAATAGTGCTAATTACGACGAAACACGTCTTGCTGATGTTGATGTACAAAGACTCTACTTGACAGAGTTTGCGCTGATGAATTCAGTAGCCATAACACCTGTCACACCATCTGAAATTGAAACAAGCATCAACAACATTAGGAATAATGTTGCCGCCGGTTTCGAAGAGATAAAAGAAATCTCTATTAAATATGTGTCTGACACCATATCTCCAAATTTAACCACCATCATAAATGCAACTTTTGAAACTGGAATTTTCTCCGACCGTCTTAAAATAACCAGAATATCGCCTGTACATAAAGGCGGTAACGTAAAGGAATTGTCAAACTATCGACCGATTTCAGTCCTACCTGTCTTGACGAGAGTATTGGAGGGCGCCATAAAGAACAGATTAGAGAATTTTTTCAATAATTATAAGATAATTAGCAATATTTAGCATAGTTTTCAAACAGGAAAATCAACGGAACAAGCGCTGCTAAGTATCAAACATGACATTATTCTTAATTTTGAGAATAGACTGTACACTTTAGGGCTATTCGTTGACCTATGCAAAACATTTGATTCTGTATGCCACGATGTTCTCTTGACTAAATTACATTAATACGACATAAATACGGTGTTCGAGGTGTTGTGTTAAAATTAACTGAAAGGTATTTAGCTAACCGCAACGAATTTTGTAAAAGTGAACCTTGCGTCGTCATCAATGTTAGGCATAAAAATGGGATCCCAGGGATTTATACTTGGGCCATTGCTGTTCATCATATACATAAATGATCTGTGCCGTATTCCTGACTCCCCCAAAATTTACTATGTATGCCGATGACACCAATTTATTTTTTACAGCATCTTCGCTTACCCCACTTCAAAACATAGTGAATGCTTATCTCAAACAATTATGCGTATTGCTTCACATAAATAAGTTACAGCTCAACGCGCAAAAAACCAAATACATAATCTTTGCACCTATTAACAAAGCACTGGATAAAAATATTAATATTGTCTTTCTTGGAGCTGAGCTTGAGCGTGTAAAAACGGAAAAATTCTTAGGCGTGTGGTTCCAGGAAAACTTGAGTTGGAACACTCATGTCAATAAACTAGCTGTACAACTTAGGAAATCGATTGGTTGCTTATACAAATTGTCGCGACTTATTCCTTTATAGTGAAAGGAAGTTCTGTATCACACGCTGTTCTATTCTAAGTAACTTACTGCACGCTAGTATTGGGTACCACGACCTACAGAAACTAAAACAGACTAACTAAACTCCAGAAAAAGATTTTAGGCTATTCGAATAATATACAGGCCCACCTCGACTTCTACATACCAGCCCACTGTTTAAAAGAAATGATATATTGGAAGAAACTCAATTTTACTATGTCAAGTTATTACATTACATCAGTAGCAACAAATTCTACGTTAGCGACACTTGCGCTCCAAGTCTGCCTTATACTTTAGGTAAACCACAATTAAAGAGACTACTCACTTGAACTATGGGAAGCTACACGTAAACTACCAAGTTCCTACCATTCTAAATTAGGTTGGCCACCTCATCGACCTTAATATTATGAGATCAAAGAAGAAATGTGAAACACTACTTATAAAAATGACATACAATTGTCGTAATGTTTCAGATTGTGTATATAAACAGCATTCTCAAACTTGTGTTTTTTCTTCAGCTGCTTCACTTTTCGGCACAATTTGTATTTTTTGGTTGCCTACATGTACCATGCTAACATTGTATGTTTTGCTTTATTACGAGATGTATGCTTTTTCACGGACTTTGCTTTTTGTACTAGTGTGCAATTCTGAAATAGTGCTTTGGTGTACATCAAAGATGTGTACTGTGTAACGTTTTCTTAATATGTGCTTCTTGTAAATGCATAGCCGTGCAAGACTGCCATCAGGGGAAAAGCCTCTGTCAGGCTTCTAGCCTTTTGCTTTTCCACCGCTCTTTCCGTCATTTCGCCCTGTATGCGGAAAGAAATAAACTTCAACCTTCAAACTAGCGGGTGTTGGTTGGTTAAGCTCACCGGAAAGGAGGGCCCCACGCCAGTGTAATCACGTCATTAGCACAGTCCTAGGGAGCGCTTGTTTCGCGAAGGAAGGGGAAAGGTCAGCCGATCGTCGCTCCAAGGCTCGTTTCTCCGCGTCGACATGGTTCCATTTATTCCCGGCTTGCTTCGCCCGAATCATTCCACCGCCGATGTCCTATCTCCTTAATGCACCCGTTTCACGTGGAGGAGACAGACGCCAGACCTCCGCTTTTGGGATTGCTCTTAGCGCATGAAATCCTGCAAAGACGCCGGTTAATCGGTTTGGCATGCGCAACCTCCTCAGCCGTGGCAATTTGTGGGAGACGCATTGTAGAGAGAGGTGTGGAAGAGGCGGGGTAGATCTAGGTTGCAATATAGCGCAAAAATAGCCACACGGCAAGAACTTTGACATTACCTCAATGAAAAAGTAGCCTAAAATGTGGCTATTAACAGTCTAATCGGGTAACCCTTAATGTTAAGTACACCAGCTGTTTTGTTTCGTCCCCGCACGGGGCACCTTGAGCAATCTTGGTGAAGGTACTAGCGACACCGCGGACCCTGAGCTCCCACACTCACGCTGTGACCCACCGTGGCAATGAGTCGAAAGGCGGATGGATAGAAGCCTCTAACGGTGGCCGTCGGAGCCTTGGTCAAGCTCCGGCCGATGGGCTCACTGTCCGTTTAGCGTGCGGCGAGCTCCGGGACCTCTCTGGTTATCAGGGTAAGGCTAGAGAAGAAAGCACCCCTGTTCCCTGCTCTATACTATTCCGCATGGTATTTTCTAAACCCTTTTCTAAACCTGATCGGGCCCCGAAGAGGACCCGCACCGAAGCCATCTTCAAGCCAGTTTCAAACCTTGTGTTCGCAAACCAGGAGAACTTCCCACGATTTTTGGTCATGCAATCAGTTGACAAAGAAACACCAATCACCACCAAGTCCGTGTTCCTGATCGCAAAGTTTATCGAAAGTGTTGTTGGAAAAAATTACGAGGCAAAAAAGCTAACCTCTGGTGACATGCTTATTGAAGTCAAGAGTAAAGAACAGTCTTCTAACTTACTAAACCAAACAAGCACTGGAGATCTACCGATCACTGTGACACCCCACCGTACTCTCAATAGCTGCCAAAGAGTTATCTCGTCAGTTGAACTTCTTAATGAAATTGATGCTGATATCCTCGAAGGCCTGCGTGAGCAAGGCGTTACGGCAGTCAGACGTATCACAATGAGGCACGATGGAAAAGAGATAAGAACCAAACATATAATCCTGACGTTTGACCGTAGCACCCTGCCAGAGTCCGTAAAAGCAGGTATCCTCCACTGCCAGACGAGACCATACATCCTGAATCCGCGACGCTGCTTTAAAGGATCCATGAAGAGAAAATTCAAGTTGGTTTTCTCCGAAACATTTCGTGTTTTATAGTACCCCCCAGCGCTTGTCCGGATACAAACGGTGCTTTATTCACTGAGAAATTAAACAATTTAGGTTAAAATTTTGATTTTCGCGCTCAATCGTGCGTTTTTCGTGGCCCCAAATGACATCACAGGAACCGACCACTCTGCAGCCTAGAGCAACTTCATTCACGCATCCGCCGTACAGGGTAGAGACACGTAAACGCTGGCGCCGCCATTTTCGGTTGCTCGCTCGCCGCCGAAGCAAGTCATTGTGTCAAAACCGCGCTAAAATTATCGCCGCAACGCGGTTTACTGAAGAAGTTTGAATCATATTGTCTGTTTCGCGTTGCTAGGTCTCGTGGGAAACGAAAAGAATAACGCGTTGAGCCTGTTGGCCCAATTGCGGCGCACGGGATCGTTCAAAGGGTGTCTCCACCCTGTACAGCGGTGTTGGTTTGTTCCCGCGTTTCTTTACGTTCTGTAACCTAGATGGAGCCACCATACCGTGGCAAGCGTTTGGTTTGTTTTTGCCCGCATTTAAACCTGGCTTGTTTTTGTTCTGGGAGAACATATTCGTTCCCTGAAACAGTGCTCGCTCGACAAATGGGGTCACGTAAGACACCGTTGCTTGCGTCAATCGGCCAGTGTCGTCTGAGACAACCCCAAGCCCCGTAGTGCTGTGCAGCTAAATCAAGCATGCTGTGCGCAGTACGAACAGCAGAACGCACCAGTACTTCTATGTTTACATGTGCTTTCGTAACTCCCACTGTTTGTCCCATCATTCTTATTGCTTTGTAAAGAATGTGCCCTAAATTTAAGCGCAAATCGCTCGTTCGTCTAGTTTGTAAGCTCTACCTAATTTGCGTCTGCTTCTGCCAGCCTCCGCCAATCGCAGAGCTTAGCTCATGTGACATCATAGGTTCTGTTGCGGGAAATGAGCTGGTGGGTCGCATGACCATTCCCGTTTTTCCTAATTATGTAGCTTATTTGAGCGAAGTTTACGTTAAAAGTGGTGTCAGTATGATTCTAACGAGACAATCTTTTGAATGAACCAAACTTGTGTTTTCTCTTCATGGCTCCTTTAAGTGTCAACGGTACGGGCATGGTATTAACAAATGTCGAGGCCAAGCAAGATGTGCAAAATGCTCAGAGCACGATCACAAGACGGACGATTGCCGCACAGCACAGTTCAAATGTTGTAACTGTGATGGGCCTCACGCCGCTTACTCTCGGCCGTGTCAGAAGTTCAAAGACGAGAAGGAAATAATAAATCTTTATGTAACTGGAAACATCTCATACCCAGAGGCTCGAAAAAGACACGCGATGCTTCCTTCGGGAAGCTACGCCGACGCTGCTCGCCGGAGGCTGGGGCAGCGTCAGGTTTCGGTGGGAACCCAGTACAGCACCTCTGACCTGGTCCCGCCACTGCCCCCCACCGTGCTGCCCACGGCAGCCAACGCCACCACAGTGCCTGTGAACTCCGCAGTCACAGTGGCGACAAGCACGCTCCGAGCTGGTGTCGCCTCTCCTGTGCCTGTTCCAATGCCCCTCTGTGACTCTGGGGGTACTGCGAACTCTGACATGGGAGCAGCGGCTGCCGCTTCGTCATCCGCCCCACCGCGGCCTGCACATGGGCCAAGGCCACCAAGCGTCCCTCGGGGTACCCGTCCGAAGGAACGTGACCCAATGGCAACTCCAAGGGCATCAGATGATAAAATGGATATAATGCCATCCTCACCGGCATCACAGACGACCAAGGAGAGACGGCACTCTGTTGAGCGCCAAAAAAAGCAGCCACTAGCCAGGGTAACAGCTCCTACACAGAACACATAATACGCACATAAAAGACCCCTTGAATAATGGAACTACTCTACTAGCAGCATCAATTTTTTTTGTAGACTTTTATGGCAGTTCACAACATTGTCCAATGGAACTGTAGGGGCCTAATGAGGAACCTCGATGAGGTCTATGAAATCCTGCACAAACACCAGCCAAATATCATGTGCCTACAAAAAACACATTTAAAACCCACACAAACCATCTTCCTTACTCAATACGCAGTATTCAGGAACGACAGAGACAGCTGCACTCACTCGTCTGGTGGTGTAAAAATTGTCGTGCAAAAATCTGTTCCGTGCCAATCTCTTCAGCTACTTACTCCCCTCGAAGCAGTGGCTGTCCGGGCAATAATTTTTAATAGGTTAGTTACAGTCTGCTGCCTATACATTCCTCCTGACTATCACCTGTCATGTTCAGAATTCGAATCCCTCATTGGCGAGCTTCCGGAACCTTTTCTACTAGTAGGCGACCTTAATGCTAACTGTGAACTCTGGTGGTCGGAACGCACGGATGCCCGAAGTCACTTACTGGAAAAGTTTCTTTTATCATCTGGAGCACGCCTATTCAATAAAAAACAGCCCACATATTACAGTACAATACACCACACATACTCGCACATCGATCTGGCTATAGGATCTTCTATTTTTTTTCCGCTTGTTGAATGGGGAGTGGACACTAACCCATACGGAAGTGACCACTTCCCAGTCACCCTAAAATGTCGAGAATCTGGCCCCCACAGTTCAATTCTACATATAAAATTCAGAGAATGTGATGCCGACTGGGGAAAGTTTAGGGAAAAATCAAAACTTCCCTACACTACCATCAGCCATTTAGGCATTGGTGAATCTTGTAGCTTCCTCACATCGCATATTCTTGAGTCTGCCGAAAGCGTCATTCATTCCGCAGAGCTCGAGTGGTACTCGTAATCTTGGAGGCCTTTGGGGAATGAGGAATGCAGACTTGAGCGAAAGGCCCAAAATAAGGCGTGGGGTGTCTTACGCAGATATCCAACGGCTGAAAACTTAGTAGCCTTCAAGCGATCAAAGGCACTGGGTAGGCGCACTCGCCGGCAGGCCAAAAGAGAGAGCTGGCGTTTTTTTTTACTTCAATAAATTCGTATATAGGTGCGCGGAAAGTATGGAATAGAATTCGACAGTTCAAAGGACAGAAAACGCACAATGTACCTTGAGTGTGTGCTACTGGTGACACGCTTTTAGACCAAGGAAATGCACTTGTACAACATTACGAATACATATCGTGCTCTGCCCATTACACAAATACCTTCATCCAATACAAGAAATCTGTGGAACGCAAGCCGATTCGGGATAACAGACAATCAGAAGAGCGGTACAACTCTGAACTAACTATGCAGGCGCTGATGTTTGCTCTCGGCTCGTGTAAGCCTTCTTCACCTCGGCCAGACAGCATCACGTACACCATGATCCAGAATTTTCACCCAGACACCCTAGAAACACTTCTTTACCTTTAAAACAAATATGGCTAGCAGGACGCTTCCCTACCTCTTGGAGAGAGGCAATTGTAGTGGCTATACTAAAGGAAGGGAAAGATGCATCGCTCCCAACAAGCTACAGGCCAATTGCCCTCACCAGTTGTCTAAGTAAGGTATTTGAGAAAATGATAAATAGAAGACTGACATATTTTCTTGAGTATAATGGAATCCTGGATAACTGCCAGGCAGGATATTGGTCAGGTAGATGCACAACAGACCAGCTGGTAGCGTTTGTCATATGTTAAAGATGCCTTCACACATAAACAATATGGTCTCTCTCAATTTTTGACCTTGAGAAGGCATACGATACTACTTGGCGCTACGGCATTCTTCGTGACCTCAAATCTATTGGTATATCAGGAAATATGCTTAACACAATAGAAGTATACTTGTCAGAGCGGACATTTCGTGTAAGGGTTGGGACGGCACTCTACAGAGTGTCTGTTCAAGAAAATTGGGTGCCTCAGGGAGCTTTACGTTATTCATTATCAAAATAAACACGCTCAGAAAGTCGTTTCCACCTTCAATATCATGCTCCATGTACGTTGACGATGTACAGATTAGTCACAAGTAGTGCAACCTCTCAACGTGTGAAAGGCAGATTCAACTAGGTATAAATAAACTCTCTAAATGGCTTTAAATTAAACCCACAGAAAAGTACCTGTATCCTGTTCTCAAAACGTCGTGGGCTCTGTCTTGAACCTGACCTTACTTTAAATGGACTACCACTAGCTGTCACAAAAGAACACAAGTTTCTGGGCCTTGTCCTTGATGACAGGCGACGTTTATATCACATATAAAGAAGACAACATTAAAATTCTTAAGAACATTACACATAGTGAAAGTCCTGTCTCATCAGTCCTATGGTGCAGATAAGGAGTGCCTGTTGCCTCTTTACAAGCTTGGTTAGGTCCCGCATGGACTATGGAAGCGTGGTATACGGCTCAGCCAGCAAAACTGCTTTAAAAATGTTAGACCCAGTTCTACTCCTCGGGATCCGTCTTGCGTCTGGCGCTTTCCCTACAAGCCCTGCTGAGAGTTTGTATGTAGAGTGTGACCGGTGGTGTTTGGAGTACCAGCGCATGTTTACGAACCTAACGTATGCTCTTAAGATGTCTTCAAATATAAGGAATTCGTGTAACACTATTATCAAAGACACATCCACTATGAGCCTGTTTTCAAACCGTCCTTCACTTTCTCCGCCTTTCGCTTTGCGAGTGAGAAGACAAGCTGAAGAACTAGGGATATCCTTCAATGCACTCTATGAAACCAGTGTAACAGACCTCACTGAACCCTAGGATGTGTCATCATTTGCCTGCGACCTTTCCTTTAGAGAAATCGTTAAGAGGAATGCACCAAGAGAGCTACTTGTACAACATTTTCTACACATACAAAACAAGTGCCACCAGTACAATGCTTTCTATACAGATGGCTCGAAAAGTGCTACTGCTGTTTCATGTGCTGCACATGGCCCTAACTTTTGCAGTGTAAAAAGGATAAATGTAAATTCCGGAATTTTTATGGCAGAAGCACATGGAATTCTTCTAACACTACAGCACATTACACGAACAAAAACAGAGCAATCAATTATTTTTACAGATTCTCTGAGCGTCGTCAGCTCACTACACTCACGAAAGCATAGCCGCAATGTTATCGTGAACAGAGTCAGTCAGGAAATGGAGACAGCACGCGCTCTAGGGCTGAAAATAATAGTATGCTGGGTTCCAGGGCACTGTGGCATACGAGTAAATGAGATCGCCGACAAAAATGCTGCGCTGGCCGCTTTGCGCAGTGATGTCGAAATCTCACAGGTACCATACGAGGACCTGAAACCAGTAATACGAACACGTCTCCGCGAACGCTGGCAACAACACTGGGATGAACAAACACACAATAAACTACACACAATAAAACCACAGATAGGCAAATACATGACAGACAAACAAAATAGGTTCAATGAAACATCCATGTGCAGGCTTTGAATAGGCCATACACATGGCACACGTTCATATCTCCTGACTGGTTCATTACCCCGAGTCTGCAGCAGATGTGCGGAGCGGCTTTCAGTAGTACACATATTAATCGAATGCAAATCCTTAAACGATGTGAGACAGCGACACTTCCCTGATTTATACAAGTACATAATTCCCCTTCACCCCTCTTTATTTTTAGGTGAGAACCAGTGGTCACGAACAAATGTGTATTATCATATCTCGCTGAAGCCCATTTTTTAAATCTCATCTCGTACCACATGTAACTTTCGGATCTCTCACCATTAAAGGGACACTGAAGTGATATGTAAACATTGCGGGATTACTAGCGCAAATTGTAGTCCGGTGTCCCCAGGCCATGTTTCGACAACTCTAGGCGTGTTTACGCGATTTTATTTCGTAGAAAAGCTAATTCGAAAATGCTGTCCTCCTCTCTTTACGCTCGCCCATTTTCAGTGACGTTTTCATGTGACGCCAGGAGGGGATGAGCTGGCAATTGGCTGCGATACTGCACGGCTCCCCGGCCTTCAGACAGAGTCAGTCGGCCCAGCGTTTCGTCTGCCGGCCGCCGGCGGGTCGTCGCAATCAAGGAGGTTAAAAAAAATTGCTTGGTCGCAATTCGTTCGCTTAGTTGAAACGAAGCCAGGACACGTTTCTGAATGGAAGAATGTGCCCTTCTTTACTTGGTTTGTTTGTACACGGTATCTAGCTCCAAGTCAAGGTCGCTTCACACAAGCGCTGCACAAGCGCACATGCGACGCTTCGCTGACTGGTACGCCAGTAGGAAAATATAAGGCCTCTTGAAGGCGGGAGAAGATTCAGCGAAGTCAATATAGGTACTAAGGAAATAAAATCAACTGATATTTTTACCCTACAGCGTAAAACTAGGGCGCGGGAAGCACTTTTTTGCGCTGGGCGAACAAGCACAGCGGTCAGCAGCACGACTACGCATCTGCGAACGCTTTTCCGTCTACGAAACGCAATTGCTAGATGTGAGCTACTGTGGAAACTAGGGCGACGCTTACTGCACGAGCGCAGTACAACAAATAGTCACCTAAGCTGCTTGACAGGCCAAAACTAAATAAAAGTGTAAACCGGTTGTACAATATATACCCTATATTAGCCAGGCCTTCGCAACCCGCTCCGTGGCTCAGTTGTCTAGGGCGTTAGGTATGTCAGCGCAATTGTTTTGCAAGTCACGAGTTCGAATCACCGAGGGTACGTCTTTTTTTTTTGTAAGTTAACTTTTTTGTTTTCCGCCGATGTTTTCTATATTGAGTTCACCTTTTTTTGGGCCGCAACGTTCATGGCTAGACGAACTAGTTGACAAAACGCGCGCAGGCTGGCACTGGCGCGCTAGCGAGTTCTCGTTGCCGTGCTGTTGCCATAAGCACCGACTGCTTGCAGGCAGTGGGCACAGGCCAGAATGAACAGACCCTTGGCCTGGTGCGAACACGCTTTTTACGATACAGGCATGAGGGAGGCAAGCTCCAAATATGGGGGAAACGCGCATGACATTTGGGCGTCTGCGGGTACGCGGAGGGCGTTCATGCACTGCGTAGGTCTCGGCTAGTGAATGCTACGACTACAAGCCGTCCTGGGAGGCTTATCTTGTGCATTTTACAGCCGACAACATGGCAGAAGCGCGGTACGATGATTACGGAGATATTGAGAATGTCCATCCAACAACGCCATTGGTTATGTTTTACAGAACCGAAACCGAAACTTGTTTGATTGCTAACCTTGGGCATCGTCCAATCACGGCGCCCCTCCTCCCAACGTCACAGCCTTAGTTGGTGCGGCCGCCGGAAACCGCGCATGGTAGTTTTTCTTCTTTCGCGCTTTGTAAAATAATTACCGATTTGTCAACCGGATAAACGATGAAAAGTGTGCTAATTTGATCCAGTCTACGCAGTGCAAGCAAAAACGGGAGCTTGACAAATTCACTTCAGTGTCCCTTTAAGAGAGCTACCGAGGGTTATGCACCCATCATGGTCACCCTCATCCATCATTATGACTATGTTCATATTTTTAATATCAGGGCCCCTTACACACATCTATTAAGCTCTTTCATATATTAGGATCATGCTCATACCATACACATTTTAGACACTAAAATGACAGCGAAGGGCCGCTAATTATTATCTTGGCGCTCTTTGGCCTTGGCTGCCCTTGCGCCATAAACACCCACATACTACTACTACTGTTTTGTTTTGTGGGCACAACTTGACAGGGAGCCATCATAACAACTCACGTTTTGGACTGGTACTCACTGTACCTTCACATACAAATGTTTCAGCAAAATCTCACACACATACAAAGTTTCTTAAGGCCGCAACGCAATTTTGCACTGATTTCTGACTATTGTTTTCTGACTTGAGACACATAGCTGGAGCGATCCTATTGACCACGTCATCCACGTACATTCAAGCAGAATTTTCGTAAAAACAACCTACAGCTCCACTGTTTCAGCAGATTTTACACTCGGTTAAACTGGGTTTACTTGTTTTTTGTGTTATTGAGCCATACTGCAAAAAAAATGGCCTGAAATAAACACGGCAGGCTCATCCCAGCTCACGAATTCTAACCACAGGTATTAACTTCCAATAAGGTTGAGGCGAAAGCAATTCTAAACTCAAATACATAGGCAATATTCGCTGTGAAACGACGCGTTTTTTGCAAGCGACACACCATCAAAATAGCGGTCGCGGAACTTTTGTCTCCGACGCGGACCTTTTCCTTCTGATCTGTGAGTGTTGTTCTTTAATACGTTTATAAGGAAACAACAAATAGGGGCAGGGAGATCATTTTTACCATGCATCATAAAGCCTTGGCGCTTGGTTGCAACAAAACACTAATATAACCTCGGTAAAACTTTTAGGCGCGAGAAAATCTAAATGCAGGACGTGAACACCTCGCAGCTACATTTCTTAGCATTTTGTGAAAGTCCCTTTGAAGCATTGGGAGCGAATGTCCCTGCCCTTAACGTCTACCATCTAAATATTTTAATATCAGTTAGCTCACAACCACACGTTGGTAATATAACCGCGTCTACAGACATTCTAACAATTTCAAGCTGCTATCCACGCCATGACTGAGCTCAGGCTAACCTTCTGAAAGGGATCAATGCATGAAATACTATGCTCGTTCAGTTGCGGAAGAAAGGGCGCTGAATTGTATTAAAATATAGGCAGCAAGAGAGTGCGCCCATGTCTACAGCGGGAACAGAAACGTTTTCCGTTTTTTTTTGTTGATTCAATCCTTCGAGTATGTGATTACCCAGCTGTCGCAAGCTGACCGGCAGGGCTGCGTGCTGTAGAAGACGACGCGCGCCTGCTCCCGCATGACGCGGTCAGTGCGCATGTGCCGGCTGTGTCCATTCTCGCAACTTCTCGGCGCCAGCGTTTCGCGGAAGGCTGCGGCAACGCGCTCGTTGGTCCCCTTTAATAGTGGTCCGCACTGTGCATTTCAAAACAAAGGGCAAGGTACCACTCCGCTAAGAAAAGAAAAGAGGCTAGATAAGTTTATTTTGCTGAAAAAAGCGCTGAAACAACAGGGAGGAAGACAGAAGCAGTCAACAAGTCGTTGTTTGAGCGCTTCTTCCACCTCGATAAATTGCAAGTAACCCAACGTTCTTTCCGTACTGCAGCAGAGAAGTTGAGCAGCCACATATGACACACTGCATCAGCCTTACAGTCAATCCCAAGGCGTTTTTCTGAATTCTGCCTCCGTGCACATTCTTTAAAGACACGTTTATATTGGTTGTTTCATTCGGCTTCATAAATATGTGTTAGTCGGCTATTCTAACAACCTGACAGCAAAAAACTTCTTCGACTTGCGTGCGTAAATCATGAGCGGAAGTTAACCAGCCACGGAAGCGGCGGTCAAACCTAACCGATGCGCCGCCTGGTTGCGCGGCGCCTGCTGTCGAGGCCACACACAGCGCAGGCGTGACCAACCAGTAAAGCACACATGTGCCCATTGCTCGTTTTTTTTTTTTTTTTGCTATTGCCTCACGCTAAGATATATTCGTGACAGGGGAACCTCGCGGCCCATTGGCTGTCTGCTGGTCAGCACATCTGTGGGGGACTGGATGCCCACGCAATCGGAGGCAACCCTGCTCCGCTCCCAGAGTTGGCGCGCTGCTGATTATCTTGCACCTGTACGTTTTTTTAGATGCAAAGCATCTCTTGCTCAGGGCTATGTCGGCCGGCGTCCGTCCGCACCTCTCTCCCTCTCCCCACCAGCTGCGCGATAATGCCGCTCTCTTCCTCTCCCTCTCTCCACGCCAGATGTGCGATAGCGCGTGCGCTGCTTCTCCTCTCCCCCTCTCCCCACCAGCTATGCGATAGCGCGCGCGCTGCTCCTCCTCTCCCCTCCAAGCACCACTCCCTCAGTTGCTGTTTGTCCGATGAACTGAATGGACGAGCCGCTTCGAAACGTCGACATCGAGCAGCGGATGCCAAACTTCGCGAAAGTGAAGCCGCTTCGAAACGCCAGCGTCGAGCAGCGGATCCCACACCGCGATAAAGCGAAGCCGCTTTGGCACGCCAACGTCGCCAAGCGGATCCGGGTGCCGCTCGTCAACGCGACCGCGCAGCGAGAGCGGCCGCGCGCGCGACGGTCGGCGCTGACGAACGCTTCAAGCGCGAGTTCCTGGACCGGAGCTTCGGACACAGCTGCAAGGTGTGCGACAGACTCTGGTTCGACAACACTCTCACGCGCATCGGCAGCATCCACAACGATCGCCAACGCACTAATGCCATAGAGGTTCTTTCGCGAGAGTTCGGCGAGTGCAACGACCACGGCGAGTACGCGGTGTGCGCGCCGTGCTAGGACTCGGTGACGCCAGGCAAGATTCCGTCCATGAGCGTCAGTTACGATGCTTTGCATCACCAATAATTTCCTTCGGGGAGATGGTGTATTTTTTTTTCAGATCCTCTGCATCATATTTTGGAGCAGAAAATGAAAAAGAAAAAAATCATTGTGCAGTCAAATAAAAGAATGCACAATATTTGACCTCAGAGGCAACTCTGCTGACTTTCTTGCACACTGCTAGTTACGTCACGCTGGACTTATAAACGTTCGGAAATATAAGCGATTGGCGTTGTTTCAATGAACAGGTCTAGTTCATAAGTCACATTTTTCAAAAACCATTCCAAATCAAATTCTCTAAAGGTTGGTGGCTTCAACGACTAGTCAACAACCGGGAGCTTTATCTCAGTCGGCATCATAGATAGTTAGTATATAGTCGATGTTTAAATATGATGACATTAAGGTAGCAATTTCGAATTTTTTTTTCGCGCAACCTCACGAGGTTCGAAGTAACCATATCGAAAATTGACTTGTAGCCGCTGCAGTTCTGTCTTCTTGAATTATTCTGTAATAACTTCATACTTTACAAATTTTATTCCCACAAATGTATGATTAATGCAGACTAACACCTGACCGCGTTTAGAATCTCCAGCTAATTTGTAAAATACCTTCATCAAAAATAGGAATCCCTGAAGCCGTTATTGCACGTCCCACATCGTTTTCATATCAGTTCATAAAAATAAGAAATAAAACAACGTGGACACGTCAGCTTCGCTAGATGCCTTCTTATCGATGAATGAGTGGGCCTACTTTTTTTTGTTTTGATATCTTTGACGAAGTTATTAAATGCTCGAAAAGCAAGATGTACTGTGTTTTACCTGAACAATCACCCGGGTGGAATTTTTTCTTTGGCTCAAATAGTGGAAAATATACCAACTGCCCGAATTACGCGCACAAACCTCAATTTGGTCACGAATAAGCTGTTCGAATCAGTAAGTGTCCTTTGCGAAAACCTAGGTGGTATAACAAGGTATCAGGTGAACAACTGCGGGATCTGGTGCCGAGGAGTGAGGGGTTGTGGCAGCTGAATAGAATAGGATTCATTGTAATACAAGGGGAATCTATTTTATTAGGGGACATGCTTTTCCTTCAGCAGGTGCAAATATAGCAAAACAAGAAAAAAATTCACCATCTTCCCGTATGGGGAACCCTGAGTAGTATGCAAAGACGCCATGGGGTCGCCTCAAGTACCCAGTAGTTTTCAGTTCGATCGTGGCGTTGCGGGAG
The DNA here is from genome assembly GCA_013339765.2 of Haemaphysalis longicornis. Taxonomy (NCBI): domain Eukaryota; kingdom Metazoa; phylum Arthropoda; class Arachnida; order Ixodida; family Ixodidae; genus Haemaphysalis; species Haemaphysalis longicornis. The sequence goes on from CM023452.1 coordinate 204,243,802, forward strand.
GATAATGAGGAGAGCGGAGCGCGCGCGTGCGTCATTTATACCGCGGAGCTACAGTGGCGCCCCCAGCTGAGTATGCAGCGGCTACCGTCGCGTCTCTAACCCTAAGCTGATTTACATTATCGCGCGCGTAGCCGCAAGTATTGCCATTTATTGCGCAATCCCGGAGAGGAGAGGAGCATCGGAGAGGAGAGGAGCGTCGAAGAGGAGAGGAGGAATGCCTCGCATACTACTCAGGGTTCCCCTACGGGAAGATAACGACGGTTCCCTAAAGTTCCCATTAGTTCAGCTGCGCGACCCCTCGTTGCATCAGTAGCAGCTTCTTGGCGGCGTTGACGTTTCCTTTCGGCTTCGCGAGCCCGAAGTTCAGGATCGGCCTGTCGCCCCTGCCTCGCATACTACTCAGGGTTCCCCTAAGGGAAGATGACGACGGTGGTTGAAGGCGAAGCTATCTTGTGATGGATTCTTTGGTTGGCCGATCCCTAGGGGCATCCTGCCACAATCATCATCAGCGGGAACTACTCAGGGTTACCCTACGGGAAGATGACGACGGTGGTTGAACGCGAAGCTATCTCGTGATGGAGTCTTTGGTTGGCCAATCCCTAGGGGCACCCTGCCACAATCATCATCAGCTGGGCCTGGCCAGGCATGGGCAGGGGGGGTGTGGTACTCAGGGTTCCCGCACGGTAAAATGACGACGGTGGTCGAACCCGAAGCTATCTCGTGATAGATTCTTTGGTTGGCCAATCCCTAGGGGCATCCTGCCACAATCATCATCAGCGGTGCCAGGCCAGGCATGCGCAGTTTGGGTGTGGACGCCGCACAACGGCGCCCACACAACAGTGGAGGGAACAGGCTCGACCATAAGCTTCGCATCTGAAAGTAGCCCGTATATCATCGTGAGCTGAGAGAAAGGACCCATGTTGGCTGGAAATTTTAGATGCAGAGCATCTGATTCACTCGCCTTGTCCCTCCGGCGTCGTCGTCGTCGGCGGCGGCGTTGTCCACCCCTCCCCCATTCTCCTCGCCGCGCCAGCTGCGCTCTCCGCCGCTCACCCCCTCTCCTCTCCCATAGCGAACACTCTCTGGCGAGGGGCATTGGATTGGATTCGATTGGATTGGATTGGCTTGGATTGGATTAGCATGGATTGGCTTGGCTTGAATTGGATTGGATTTGGATTTAATTGGATTAAAGCTGATTGTGTTGCGTCATAGCCGCGGCATGTTGCGTCATAGCCGCGGCACACGCGCTGGGGCCGGCGCATGTGCAGTACTCTCTCTTCCGCGGTTTCCTCTCCTTCGGGCGCGCTGCGCATATAACCGGTGTGCCGTTCTCCGGTGAAGCAACATCCACGCTTGGCTCAAACACCTAGAGTGAACGCCGCTTTACAATTACGCCAACGTCGTCATCGACTGGGACCGTCTTACGCAGTCCCCTCAACGTTATGCGCGCTATAAAACGCGGTCCCTTCGCCGCTCCGCCTATGCGTCGCATCTACACAGGGGTTCCCGCGAGGGGAGGTGGGAGTTTTTGTTCGGATCTATTGCTGCAATGTTTTTTTCGCTGAGACCTTGTGATACAGAAGAACTAGTACAGGGCTACAAGACCAACGCAGCCACAGCACACTAGGTGTGACAGCATAGGACAATTGCGGAATATGAGATGAGTCCCACTGTTTTCATATTTGTTGTTGTTGCAATCCTTTGTTTCAAAGGGAAGGCCATGCGACCACAATAAGGGAAGAGGGGAGATTCGCGCGAAGCTAAGTCCGTGGTACAATCTTGTTGATAAGTAGGGGGATGGTTGACTGGGTAGCCTAGTTATTTTAGTGGTGTTTACGTATAGGTGAAAGAGGCAAAAGAGAGCGATGTTGCGGTGAGTGATTAAGGGTTGAAGTGAATGATTCTTTTTAAGTTGTGCTACACTGGAACCGTAATCTTAATTGCGTAAAATGAAACCCACAGCCCTGTATTGAACTCTTTCGAACATATTTATAAGGTAGTTGGGGTGAGGTGACCAGACTGCTGTGGCAAACTCAAGTTGGGGGCGGGCAAATGTTTCGTAGGCTAATTTGCGGATATTAGACGGAGTAGAATGTAGTTTACGGCGTCGGTATCCTAATGACCTTGAGGCACTGGCGCAGATGGTAGTGATGTGAGAGCCCCTTAAAGGTTATATGTGAGATGAACTCCGAGGTAATGGTGTGTGGACACCTGGGAAAGCACTTCATTATTTAAACAGTAAGAGAAGACGGACGGACCATGCATGCGACTAAAGGGGATTGTTTTACATTTGGATGCCTTTAACGTCATTGGCCATGCATTACCCTATTTCATAACAATATCAAGGTTTTTCTGTAAGGCATAATGATAATTACCATTTTTATAGTGTCGTACATTACACAATCATCGGCAAATATGCGTATGCACGATATTAGGTCCTTTGCCAAGTTATTACTATATATAAGAAACAGAAGTGGAACAAGGACGCTGCCCTGCCGCACCCCAGAGGTTATATAAGACACAGGTGACGAGTCGTTATCGATGACAGCGAATTATTTACGGAGTTATAGAAAATTCCGTATCCATGATAAGGTTAGCGAATCTTATTGGATAGCAGATAATTTGGAAATTAGGTGGCAATGAGGTACACGGTAAAAAGCTTCCCAACAGTCTAAAAAATTGCAGTCTGAAGATTGTTAATCATATTAGTGTGAAGGTCAGTTGTGAATTCAAGAAATTGTGTTGTGCTTGACGAACCCTTCCTGAATCCGTGCTGATTCAGAGGACAGAAATGGTTTGATTGAAGGTGGTTGAATCTATGGGAAGCGATGATGGGCTCCAGGAGCTTGCAACAAATTGATGTAGGTGAAACGGGGCTGTAATTTGGGGGCAGGTGCTTGTCTCCAGATTTGAAAATAGGTATAACTGAAAATTTTCCAGTCATCTGGTAATTTACCGGACGGTAATTACTGCTAAAAAATGAGGCACAAAATTTTATTTATCATCGGAATGGTGTTTTAAGTATTTTCGAAATAATATCATACACGCCGGCTGAGCTTGACACCAACTTATTTATGAGGTATGAAATACCTTCGATTGTGATTTCGGTGGGCTGCAGTGTTGCGGAATGGGCATCCCAATTCCATTCCGATTCCATTCCGGGGAATTAAAACTTGTCGGGATTCCATTCCTTTCAATTCCTCGGAATGACAGAAGTTGGCCCATTCCCACTCCTGGAATGGACGGAAAGTTCAATTCCATTCCTTTAATTCCTCAACGTAAAAACTGCCTCAGGTGCTCTGTCGAGTGACCGAGAATGAATCTGACGTTATCATACCCGTTGAAAACTGCAAAAGTATGATGCAAAATGTGTCACATGTCACCGAAGTTGGGAGGTGGTAGAAGGTTGGGTGAATATCTCGTGCAGAATAACTACCCATTAGAAAAAATTACAGTGCCTTCCTAACGAAATTGCAGAGAAGCGCGAAAGCTACAAGTGCGTCCCACTTTCACTGACAGTGCGTCTAGACCGATCTTCTAACATTCAAGCACCCAAACCGCAAGCGAAGAACGAACCCATGCGGCGATTTTTCGCGCACTAAGTACACACAACTACGGACGATCTAAATGTTCACCGGTACATGGTTTATAAGGTAAAGGTATACTATTGTACTCCATCATGATCGACGCATGTGTAACCTGATGTAGAACCGTTTGTTTCTGTGACTTTCAACAAAGCATTTTAACGCAATGTTAGCCCAGTTTTTGCGAGAGAGTGAGTGTGTGTGTGTGTGTGTGTGAGAGAGAGAGAGAGAGAGAGAGAGAGAGAGAGAGAGAGAGAGAGAGAGATTTAATTTGCACTCCCCGGTTTAACGCATGCGCCGTGTGTTCAGAGACCATATCAGAGCTTTTCGGTCGAGCAACCGGTCTAAGGGGGAATGTATTAGTTTTTTGACAGAATGAGATAGGTCACACTAAAAAATCTTTCGTTTTAAAAAGGGGGAGTGTCACACTGCCCATTTTTGCATAATAAGTAGAAGGATCCCACTACTTATTATAGTACTTGCATGTTAGCATGTTTTAACGGTTTCTTCTTGCGCGACGCGATATGAAGCAGCTATTACATTGATGCCTGCTTTTTCCGTTTTGTTGCACAGTCTCTGGCGTGCTACCTTGCTGTCTGGTTTGCGCACCCTCATACCAGCGTAATTAGTATGCGGTGGATAACTCACAGGCATGTCGCGCGGAGCTCGCTCACATGTACATGCATTTGAAATGCTTACTTGAATGATTTCAAGTGACTTAGTTTGATAACAGCGCTAGGACAGGACACAAAAAAGGCAACACGAGACTGGGCGGCGCCCAGTCTCGTGTCGCTTTCTTTGTGTCCTGTCCTAGCGCTGTTATCAAACTACGTATGTAACAACAAGCCCGTATTAGCAGTTTTTCGATTTCAATTGAATTTACAGGATTGAGCGCTAACGCTACTGTACCAACGCGAGAGATGGGAGGGCACCCAAAAGGAAAACAGTTAACAGTTCTTGCATTCAGCGTAGGGAAGTTGCCACCACTACCACGTTGACCTCCGTTTCGCTTGTTTATTGCCCTGGCCTTACCTCGGCACAATCTATTCAATACAGGACACTATTTATGACCCCCTAATTTAAAGTGACAGGACCATATCGTGACGGGAGTCATAGCAAAATAAATAAGTATGGATGGGCAGTTTCTTTCCACAAACGAGCAACCTATATGCACAAGGACCTGATCAAAATTGTGAAATGGGGCCTTCCTACTTGAATAGTGGCGATACTCCAACTTTCAAGCCGAGGACTAAGGCTTCGGTAATCAGTTACATTTGTACCCAGGTGCAAAGGCCCCGTGAATAGAAGCAAAGCAGCCAAACCACGAACAAGTTTGGCACAACTGGAGGAGAGGGCCGCAAAACCGGATCGAAGCAAAGCACGGTGTCACACTGCTGGGAGCTGTCAAAGCACTCGAAAAAAAGGGCGCTATTTTAGCCGCAACTGTTAGAAACAAACGCCTTTCGGCAGGTGTGTGCTGTGCATTGCCTTACATAATATCTAGTGTAATCGTATATCCCAGCTGCCCACTACCGTAGCCGCTGTAGTAGAGCGTGGAGAAAGCTCAGTAACATAACCGAAGCCCGCTTCTTACGCTTACGGCGGGTGCCGTGCACACAGGGCCCTCGCCCACTATTTTCTTTTGTTTCATTGATTTTAATTTGCTGGAGCCCCGGGGCCCCGCTGAAACACACGGGTCGATAGGTTGACGTCGTATTCCCGCGAGATGCTTTAAAGGCTATTTATTGCGTGCCGGGAATGGAGGGTGGGAGGAGAATGCCAAGCAGACTCGTTGGTTCATGTTTCATGCGCAAACGCTTTAGATGGTAAGCTTCAAGATTTTGCAGCATCAGCTCGCGGTGAGAAATACCGCGGCTTCGGATGAGCACCATTCGTATCCCACCCACCCCTCCCTGCTTGTCGGTGCTATTTCCCCACTGCTGGCCTGGGTCACACGGCACCTGCCACTGAGAGAGACGCCGGTCAGACATCGGCGCCACAGACAGTTGTACAGAAAAAGCTATGCCTCAAAAGCCTGCCGAAGCCCGACGAGTCGACCTAACGGCGCCACCGGCCAGACGCGCTTGCGCCGCTCAAAGTTAACTTTCACACAAACTGCGGCAGACATGCGCGGATTCAGTTACTCGAGATGTCGGGTATGCGCTCACGTTTTTGTCACCGGTGACCCCTTTGAGATATACCGATGCAGTCGTCGCCAGAGACTAATTAAAGGAGCCATGTAGAGAAAATGCAAGTTTGTTTTATTCGAAAGATTTCGTTTTTTATAGCGCCCCCAGCGCTTCTCCGGATACAAACGACGCTTTATTCACTGAGAAATTATTCAATGTAAGTAATAATTTCGATTTTCCCGCTAAATCGTTTGTTTTCGCGGTCTGCAATGACATCACAGGAACCGACCGCTCTGCTATGGTAGGAACCATAGCTCTGCTCTGCAGCCTGGAATACCTTGATCCACGCGTCCGCCGTACAGGGTAGAGACGCGCATACGCTGCGCCGCCATTTTGGGTCGCTCGCTCGCCGCCGAAGCAAGTCATTGTGTCAAAACCTCGCAAAAATTATCGCCGCAACGCGGTTTACTGGCGAAGTTTCAATCATTTTATCTGTTTCGCGTTGCTAGGTCTCGTGGGAAAAGAAAACCACAACGCGTTGAGCACGTTGACCCAATTGCGGCGGCACGGGACCGTTGAAAGAGTGTCTCTACCCTGTACAGCAGTATTTCACGAAGTATTCTACTGCAACCTAGATGGAGCCACCATACCGTGACAAGCCGTTTTCTGCCTTTGGTTTGCTTTTGAACGTATTTAAACCTGGCTTGTTTTTGTTCTGGGAGAAAATAATCGTTCCCTGAAACAGTGCTCGCTCGACAAATATGGTCACGTAAGACACCGTTGCTTGCGTCAATCGGCCAGTGTCGTCTGAGACAACCCCAAAGCCCCGCGGCCCCGCAGTGCTGTGCAACTAAACCAAGCACACCCAACAGCAGTACGCAACAGTACTTCTATGTTTACATGTGCTTTCGTAACTTCCACTGTTTTTCCCACCATTCTTATTGCTTTGTAAAGAATGTGCCCTAAACTTCAGCGCAAATGGCTCGTTCGGCTACCTTATACGCTCTACCTAATTTGCGTCTGCTTCTGCCGGCCTTCGCCAATCGCCGAGCTGGCTCGAATGACATCATAGGTTCTGTTGCGGGAAATGACCTGGTGGGTCGCATGGCCATTCCCTTTTTTCCTAATTATGTAGCAATTTGAGCGAAGTTTATGTTAAAAGTGGTGTCAGCATGATTCTAACGAGGCAATCTTTTGAATGAACCAACCTTGTGTTTTCTCTTCATGGCTCCTTTAAGTAGCCGGAAGGCGCTAGTCATGGTGACGCCATCGTCTAAAAATCCTCATTCCATTCCCATTCCATTCCAGGCAAAAGGCGCTTAATTCCATTCCCATTCCATTCCTCCAAGCGTTGTCCTCATTCAATTCCCATTCCATTCCGGCATCTCGAAAAGGTGGAATGAATCCGGAATCATTCCAATTCCGGAGTGGTAACTCTGCAACACTGGTGGGCTGCATGTATTTGTAGTCATAATCCGGTATGTCAGGAAGAGAAAATTGATCTTCCTGAGTGAATATGGAAGTGAAAAAGGTATAAAAAGCAGAATAGCCCTGACAATTTGCAAGAGGTTCAGGGTTATCATCATATAGCCTTATACGATTCGTGTCATGATGACGAGATATGTCCTCCCAGATTTTTTTTGAATAGTTTTTAGAAGAAACCCCAGGTATTTTGAAAAATACTTCGATTTGGCTGATCCTTGAAAACCAGTACTCCACCAAACATTGCTTGTAAGCGGTGCAAGAAGTGAGTGTGCGTAGGCGTTTAGCTATTTGGTGCAGATTTTTTTGTATTTATTATGTGGCTCTGACCTAATGAACCAGAGGTTAGATTTGGCGTTAGATATAGAAATCAAAGGAACGTACTGGTTATCAGGGCGATCATCTGTTCACGAAAAAGGACCGAGTTATCCTGTACGGAACGGTTATTATGATGATGATGGTTGGGTTTTTTGGCGCAAGGCCAGCTGGGGCAAAGAGCGCCAAGCAAACTTATATAAGAGAAAACAGTGGCTACTAAAATTTTTAAGCCAGAATAACAGTAAAGTCAAATAAAACCAGTGGAGATGGGTGGTGTATAGGGCCAGTGTTGATTACGCACGATAGGATATGAGGTTTAAAAGTTAACATCAGACAAATATTTAAAAACGCGTTGCACAGAGACCATGGCATTGTCACTCAAAAACAAGGAAGGGTGTTGCGGAATGTGTTGTCTGTATAGTTCCTTGAAGTGTCTGTGTCTTGTTGTGTCGAGTGCCTTGCATGTAATTAAGATGTGGACTACGGATAGGCCCTCCCCACACCTGCTACACATGGGTCTTGGAGAGCCAGTGAGCAGGTGTGAGTGTGTTGCATGTGTATGGCCTATCCGCAACCTAGCTAAGGTAACTTCAATGTGTCTGTTGTGTGAGTCAGTAGTGTATGCTCCCAAGTGTGGTTTTATTACGTGTAACTTGTTATCTGTCTGTTCACTCCAGTGTATTTGCCATGCGTTGCGAAGTTGGTGTCTAATGTGTGGCTTCATGTCTGTGTACGGCACTGTTGCTATGTCCACTGTATTCAAGAGTGTACCAGCAGTGGCCATTTGATCTGCGGTTTCATTCCCGGCTATTCCACAGTGGCCAGGAACCCAACATATTGTTATTCCAAGACTTGAGGCGTATGCCGACATAAGGGCCTTAAAAACAAGATTGATTACATAATTTTTTGAGCGTTTTCTTGACAAAAGTGCACGTACAACACTAAGAGAATCTGTAAACACTATGGACTTTGAAATTTGATGTTGAACAATGTGATGTAAAACAAGTAAAATGCCGTGGGCTTCAGCCGTAAAAATGCTGTTGTGGGAGTTCATTCTTTTACACACGTTCAGGTTCGGCCCATGCGCAGCACAAGACACAGCCGTAGCTGTCTTTGATGCGTCGCAGTAATACTCTGCGCATTGATACTTCTCCTTCAGGAAGAGGAAATGCTGAATAATGGCTACCCTTGGTGCCCTGTTTTTGTCAAATTGCAGAAAGGACAAGTCACAACAAACTGCCCGGAGTTGCCACGGCGCAATAAAATCAGTAATGGGTGTGTTGTGGATGTGTGAAAATGACACAGCCAGCTCAGAAGCTTCTGCTCTCACTCTGAGAGGGAACGGCATGGAAATAGATGGACGATTTGCAAAGAGCTGCTCTGATGACGCATCATGAATGGTTGAATTAAAAGGATGATTTGTCATAGACATGATTTTAGAGGCATACAAGTTAGTGTATGTCCTCTGGTAATACAGGGACCATTTGTGACACTCTGCATAGAGGCTTTCAACGGGGCTAGTGCGAAAGGCACCACAGGCAAGACGAAGCCCCAAATGAAGCACCGGGTCAAGCATTTTTAGCGCCGTCTTCGTCGCGGACCCATAAACAACACTGCCATAATCCAAGCGAGATCCTACCACTGGAGTATAAAGCCGCAGGAGGAGCTGCTTGTCAGCACCATAAGATTGGTGTGACAGGACTTTAAGAATGTTCATTGTTTTTAGGCATTTGTGTTTAAGGTGTTTCAAGTGAGGGATAAATGTGAGTTTACTGTCGAATATTATTCCAAAAAACTTCTGTTCCCCTCTGACAGGGATTACTACACCATTAATAGAGATATCAGGGTCCGCATGAATTCCACGCTTCCGGGAGAACACAACACAAGTACTTTTTACAGGGTTCAGTTTAAAACCGTTTGTGTCCGCCCAGCCAGCAAGTTTGTTCACCCCAAGCTGGACTTGGCGTTCACAAATTTAAAAGTTACACGACTTAAAAGATATTTGAATGTCATCTACATAAACAGAACAAGAAATGGTTGGTGGCCATGCCTTCTGGAGCGAGTTCATCTTAACAATGAATAGTGTGCAGCTCAGGACACCGCCTTGAGGAACGCCATTTTCCTGCACATATACATTGGAAAGTGCACTGCCAACCCTCACTCGAAAGGTCCTTTCCGACATGTAGCTAGCGAGGGTGTTCAGCATGTTGCCGGAGACACCAAACGACTTGAGGTCACTCAAGATGCCATACCGCCAGGCAGTGTCATAGGCCTTTTCCATATCAAAGAAGACTGTTATGCAAAACTGATTATGGATAAAGGCATCTTTTACATATGATTCCAGCGCAACCAGTTGATCGTTGGTGGATCTCCAAGCCCTGAAGCCAGCCTGGCAGCTGTCGAGAAGACCATTGTACTCTAAGAAGTACATGAGTCTCCTATTGATCATCATCTCGAACAGCTTACACAGGCAGCTTGTGAGGGCGATGGGACGATAACTTGTGGGAGAGGAAGGGTCCTTCCCCTCTTTCAGAAAGGCCACTACGATGGCCTCCCTCCATGATCTTGGGAGGTGCCCCGAAAGAAATATTTTGTTGTAGAGGTGAAGGAGGGTTTCAAGTGTGTCTGTGTGCCGGTGTTGAATCATAGTGTATGTAATGTTGTCTGCGCCTGAAGCTGAAGGTTTACATGTACTAAGTGCGATCTTCAGCTCATGCAGTGAGAAGGGGGTGTTATAAGATGACGTCGACTTATTACTGTCTCGCAAGGACTTCTTCTCACAGGATGTTTTGTGTTTCATGAAACTGTTGGTGTAGTGCGCTGAACTGGACACATGTTGAAAGTGTTGTGCGAGTGCGTTAGCCTGGTCTTCCAGTCTGTCCCCTGTTGTACTAACCAGGGGCAGGCTGTGTGTCTGTTGTCCTTTTAGTTTACGTATTCGTGTCCATACTTTTCGCGTGTCTGTGTATGAGTTGATGGAAGTGAGGAAGCTGCGCCAACTTTCCCTTTTCGCCTCACGACGCACTCGCTTCCCAAAAGCCTTTGCCCGTTTAAAAGAAATGAGGTTATCTGACGTGGGGTACCGGCGAAGGACACCCCACGCCTTATTCTGGGCCTCTCGCGCCCGCCTACAGTCCTCATTCCACCACGGCCTCCTTTGGTTACGCGGAGCGCTGGAGGCGTGGGGAATGGACTTTTCGGCAGCTTCGAGGATGTGCGCCGTGACGAGTTGGGCTGCTTCCTCCACTTGTAGGTGTTTTATGGATGTGTGGTGAAGTTGAGATGTTTGTGTGAATGTGCTCCAGTTTGCTTTTGATTCATTAAACCTTTTATGGGAAGATGGACTGCAAGGGCCTTTACCTATATATGTTAGGGAAGTGGTCTATACCATATGGGTCAGTGCCCACGCCCCACTCAAGACATGGAAAGAGAATTGCAGAACCAATAGCCAAGTCGAGATGTGAGTATGTATTATGTCCTAAGTTATGGTATGTAGGCTGCTTTTTGTTGAAAAGGCATGCTCCTGAAGATGTAATAAACTTCTCTATCAGGCGACCTCGGGCATCTGTTCTGGAGGAGCCCCAAAGAGAGTTGTGCGCATTAAGGTCGCCTGTTATTATGTATGGTTCGGGCAGCTGGTCGACCAGCGCCTCGAAATCAGAGCTCGAAAGTGCATGATCAGGAGGAATATATATTGAGCATACCGTTATCAACCTATTAAATAATATTGTTCGAATTGCTACAGCCTCAAGGACAGTGTTCGGAGTGACAGGGTGGCAAGCTAAGGATTTCCGGGCAATTATGGCCACACCGCCAGAAGAGTGTGTGCAGCCATCCCTGTCCTTTCTGAAGACCATGTAACTATTCAAGAAATTTGTGTGCTTGGAATTCAAATGTGTTTCCTGAACACACATTACACTTGGCTGATTAGCATGCAGTATTTCGTATACATCGTCAGGATTTTTAAGAAGGCCTCTACAGTTCCATTGATTTATGTTTTCTCTTCCCATTATTTAGTGTGAGAGCTACTGGAGTGTGTCTTTTTGTTTATGTGTCGTCTTTCGGGGCTGTGACTCTCGCCTTTTTTGGCTTGTCGGGAGGCTTTGGCGTCGGGACGCGTTCCTTGCGCTGCGTTGCAGGCAGGAACGGCCCGACATCCATCTCTTCGTCGGATGTCCGAGGGGTGCCCGACGGACCGGGCCCCCCGGACTTGGCCCCCCTCGGGAGCCCTTCGTTTGAGCCGCCACCGCCGAGGGCGTCCGGGGCGCCAGAGGAGGCACGGGCGGTGCGGTGGCGGTGGGAACCGGTGCGGGGCCCGTGGTGTCCATCACCTCGGTACCCTCCAACGCACTGGAGGACGGGGAGACAGAGGCGGCAGCGGCACCGGTCCCGACGGAAGAGGTTGCCACCACAACCGCTGCTGCCTCAGCAAGCGGCGTGGTGGTGGGTTGGGCTGCCAGAGGCAACCCAGGGGGGGGGGGGGCGGCGGAGGGACCAGGTCAGACTCGCTGAACTTGGTCCCTGTGGAAACGAGACGCCGCTCCGCCCCCCGGCGAGCTGCGTCGGCGTACCTCCCCAGGGGGAAAGAGGCGAACCTCTTCCGCGCCTCTGGGAAGGTGATGTTCTCAGTTACCTTGATGTTGATTATCTTTTTTTCAGTTTGAAATTTTTCGCACTTGCGGGAGTAGGCTGCATGCTCCCCCCCGCAGTTCACACAAGTGAGGGTGTCGGATGTACAGTTGTCACTCGGATTGTCATGCGACGCGCATTTCGCACACGTCATTCGGCCACGGCAGGAGTTTGTACCGTGCCCGAACCGCTGGCACTTAAAACAGCGCCGCGGGTTCGGAATGTAGGGACGGATGGAGCAACGGATAAAACCTACATTGATGTGTTGTGGAAGAACTGCGCGGTCAAAGGTCAAGATGATGTGCTTGGTGGGAATCTCCTTGTCGTCTCTGCGGATAGTGATGCGTCTCGCGGCAGTGACGCCCTGATCCTTCAAGCCGGCAAGGAGATCCGCATCTGTTTCGTTCAAGAGATCCGTCTCGGATATCACACCTTGCGAGCTGTTGAGGCTCCGAAGTGGTGTGACCCTGATGTCTAGATCAGCCAGTCTAGGCTGAGCTAGAAGCTTCGTGGACTGCAGTTTTTCATTTACGTCGATTTGTAGTTCACCAGTCCTTTGTTTTTTGCACTTATATGATTTTCCTATTATGGCTTTAAGAGATTTTGCGATCAAGAAGACTGACTGCGATACAAGAGGTTGGGTTAGATTGAGCGATTCCATCACAAGAAATCGAGAAAAATTCTCCGGTTCAGGAAATGTTGAAGATGGCAATGAAGGAAAAGATAGTTCGGTGCGGCCCCTTTTCAGGGACCGATCACGTTTGGGGGGGGGGGGTTTGTAAGTACCATAGGGCATACTATAAAAGCAGGGAGACTGGGGTACTTTCTACTTTGACCTTACCCTGTTAGTCAAAGAGGTCCCGGAGCTCCCTGCCTGGTAGACAGGCAGGGAGCCCATCGGCCGGAGCTTGACCAAGGCTCCGACGGCCACCGTTCGTGGTTTCTAACCCTCCACCTATAGACACATCGCCACGGTTGGATCCAGCTTATGTTTGGGGGCTCGGGGTCCGCGGTATCGCCAGTACCGTCACCAAGATTGCTCAAGGTTCCCCGTGCGGGGGGAACGGTTATTAAAAGAGGGTGGCAATACCTGATGAAAAAATATTTCAAGTTTATTGTTGAACGCTGCAATAAGATGCAATTTGTTTTATAAACACAGTGATGCCGCCGAGGTACGGCACTCGCCTTGTATATGGGGGTTGCCGGGTTGGAATCCGGGCACCGCAGGCCACCCACCGGTTTTTTATTGGGTACAGGCGTCCCTGGTCGAGTGCGGTCCTTTGAAAAGGGAACTCACACCTGAAAAGTTGCCTTCACTAGGTTATCCACATTGTCCAAGCACATTTGGGTGTGGAAATGTAAATGGACTGATGTTATTTTTCTCCCATTTGTCGTGAGATCATGTCTTTGCAAATTTTGTTTTTTTTTTCTGTTTTCTGACTTCTCGGTTTTAGAAAATTTGGTAAGACATGTACACGAAATATTTTTACATAAATTCAAAAGCCCTCGTTGCCGTATGCCACCGCCCTACAAGTGGTTTACTGAAACCTTTTTTTATATTTCTTCGGGATATTTTTTATTTTGTCAACAATCAGCTCACTGTAGTTTGTGGCGTGGGTGTTAATATTAGCATGCTTGAAAGTGATTCGTCGCAAATTAAGCTGGGTGTTGCATTAAAGTGGATCGGCTGATGATAATTTCGCAACAGCTTCGTTGCCCGCCCGGCTACAAAGGGCCTTGTGATGTTTTTACTTTTGAGAGCAGATGCGAAGAAAAAGTTCGGTCGACCCATATTCAGGGAAATTATTGTCAAGCAAGAGAAAGTACGTTGCGTGTAGCAATGCACGTCATGAACCCCCTTGTCATTCGAACAAGGCTAGTTTTACAGCAAAGCTGTTTATACCAAGGGATAGATCATTTTTGTTCTACGAAAGCAAAAAAACTATGTTCCCGAATAATAGCCTATGTTCCCGAATGCAGCCGTCCGCGTCAGCTATGTTTACGTTCGCACCACCGTCTCTTGTCCACGTTCCAAGGACTTGCTTTTGGGCGTTCCAAGAACTACTTTTTCTCTGACTGACTATTTGATGGCGTCTATTTTGAATTTCTCTTTTCAACTGCCGTGCTAATTGAAGGTTCTGTGTGTTCCGGACTCCAGATTCACTAGTCGTCCACCTTGAAGGAGTGTGATGGTTGACGGTTTCTTTTTATGCTTTACTCTTCACTCAAATTTCATGGCTGCCGAACCTTTCAAGGGCTAAAACCAGTGCTTAAGCACCGCTTCTTCATATTTATTCTTACAAAAAATGGCAATATTTCTTCACCATAACATTTCTCTTCATTTTTCTTATAGAGCAAAACATATCTCGTTAAAAATCGGTTGGGAGCCTGAAGTACACAAAATACATGTCTCTTATGCTATGCGTAGGGCCGTATTTCGAGTGATGCCTCAGCTCCTCGCATTTCCTCGACTCAGCTGAGTTGAGAAAGCCACAATGCATTTAGCTGCGAAAATTTCTTTCAAGGAACTCCGCTACCGGAGCCTGGGCTGGAGAAGCGGTTGAGAATACGGTGGTGAGTCTCGTATTCTGAACCTCTCCCTAACTTAAGCCTCTAGTTGAAGAGACCTTTGAAGACTTTCACATTTAAAAGCTTTGGGGTATCCTCCACTCAGCCGCGTGGAGGAAGCGCGTGGAGTGGAGGACATACTCAAAATACGTCCATAAGTCTTTTGGCCCTTAGCAAGTAAGCGCCGAAATGATGTCGAATATGAATATGACTTTTTTTTATTTTTTAATGCGGTTTAAATACGCATAGCCAATTGTTAAAACTCGTATACCAACATTTTTTTGCGTTACTTAATTACGCAAGCCGCACAAATATTTTTTGTATTCAAACTAATGTTATTCTTGTTTTCTCTTCCCAGGGGACAATTCCAGCAGTCCGTATTGCAGACACGCACTACCCAACCAAGCGAAATGCATACCGTAAATACCAGTGAAATTAAAGACGAATAAGTGTTCCAAATTTTTCTACTTGTTTTCTGATGCCTGGTTCTACACATCTAGAACGGCTTTGACGTGCGCAAGGCAAAACGCACTTTTGTCAGAACACCCAAGAAATGAAGAGAAAACCATGTACCTCGGGTAATATGTGCTACAAAACATGGGCCTAATGTTCGCGAAAATAGTGAAAACAAAAAACAAAAAAATGTTCTAGACGTTCCACCTGGGCCTTCTCTACTTAGAAACCATATATTTCTCTGGGCCCGAGCTACACCAGTGTCAAGATGGGGCAATTGCTTGGATGTTTCGCATGGTAGTAAAGTGATTCAACGATATATGTTACAGAGAACTCATAAGCATATACGCCCAAAAATATGATGACAGCAAAATGTACGGACCGGCTAAGGTTGCAAAATCACAAGGACGATCTGATAACGTGCTGATAAAACTGTCGCTGTTTTTAATTGCGTGCATGCTTGGGCGCACTTGCATGCCTCCTGAGTAGGACCCCTTTTGCATTTACAGAATTTTCAGAAAGTCCAACAAACTCGCGATAACGTGGGGCAGGACGTGGTCATGGTTTCAGATTATAGAACCACCAGTGTGTCTGTACAAGCTGTGTACTTTTCCAGCGGTGAGCAAAGAAGGTTTCGCTGGCACATGCAGGTAGCCGAAATCTCGTCGAACGGTTTACGCCCTAGCGTATGTGCCCCGCCGTGAAACAGGCATTACAGTGCCTGAATCTATACCCAATCACAACGCGACGTAATGAAACACCTGCAGCACTCCATGGCACTGGTTGAGAACACCAGCACGTAAACGAGAAAGTAGAGCACTGCCACTCTCGGCTTCCTATAATTTCAAGCTAATAATTTGGTTCCGCAAAGGTTGACGCATGGTGATGAGATGGTCCAATGGCAGAGATAACGTCACGCTTTAAGATATGACCTCGGAATGCCTGCCGCAGGTCGACGTGCAATGAGTTGGACGCTGCGTAGAACGTTTTAAGGCCCTAATTGAACTGTTAATTTAGCTTAAAGGCTGCACTTTAACTAACACTCAGCTTTGAGGTTAGGGGTACTCACTCTGGCCAACGTATTTCAAGGTGTCCGTAACAGCTGCCTCGGTTGCTCATGCACAAGAAGAAACATCGTTTGAAGCAGGTGACTTAAAGGGGCACTGACACAAAATTTTGAAGGCGAGATAACTTCGGAGATAGATTGGTGTGAACACATATACATCATCTGCAAAATATCAGCGGCGAATACAGCCTAGAACATATTTAAAATCAATTTTAAAGTGTGCGAAACGCAACCGAGCAGCCAGCAGAGGACCAGGCGCAATCGACATCCCGATGATATTGTGTAAATAAACAACATCTAAACACGTCACGAGTTTGTGTTTGCCGCTTCCGCACTGCCAGCGTTTTTCGCCGGCTCGCCCGGCTCGCCCTTCCAGTCGGAGGGCCGGAGGGCGGAGCGTCTGCTCTCGACAACGAACGACCCGATCGTTGGCGGCGGAGGCGCCGTGATTTCGTCAGCTCATCGGGCAGATGGCCGCGACCAAAGTTCTACAGCGATTCCAGGCACTCTGTTTCTATTACTTTTTATTACCATTGGATGCGAAAACGCGCCGGAGGCACGAAAAGCCCACTGAGGTAGCCGCACAGTCGCTGTGCAGGCGGCGGCCACGGCCGCGAAGTGGCCCAGGCCGGCGCAGGTAGCTCGAGTGATAGCTTGTTACCACTGCACGAAATTGTCCCCAAGTCCCGACCATGGTGGCTAACATGCGAAAGGAGTTAATGATGCGATGGCGGGTTGCATTAAAAATTGTCATCTGCACCGCTTACGAGAGCGGCACTCGAATATCCGCCGCAGCTCTAAGCCGAACACATTTGTAGGCGGACCTGTAGGCAGACCGGCCGGCTGCTCCCAGCGCGCGTCTTGGGCCACCCACCGTCTCGAGCGTCGCGCGTCGTTCTTTAGCCGCGGTAGCATTTGCACTCGCAGCGCCTGCGTCACATCCACGGTCGCTTTTTAATTAAGCGCCTCACGAGATCAGTACGTGGGGGCATTCGCAGAAACTGCCGTCGGTGCGGATTCGACAGTGCTACGGCGGCTCTGCTCTGTGATATCCCTCCGACGGTGACGTGGTCAGCTTTGTTCACACAAAATCCATCGTTTCGAGGCACCCGCTGAAACCGAAACTGCGACTGGCCGAATTGAAACTGCCTCTAATTAAACAACCGTCCCACGCTGAAGCAAATGAGGTTTCTACAGGTTATAAGTAGGTCACTAGCTACTTATCGCAACCAAAAAAAAAGATGCAAATCTTTTGTGTCCGTGCCCCTTTAAGGTGAAAGTTTCTTCAAAAGTCTTTCAGTTACTGATTTATTTCGCGTCTGCGTGCGCATAACATAGTTTTTTTTCACAATGGTATTTATTTTTATTGTTAGCTAAGTTACGGGCACGTGCTTAAACGCGGCGTGAGCGTTTCCTATGATGGCAAAATCCTAGGATCGCAAAGCCCAAAGACGCGCATTCGATCCCTTCCCCGATGACTGCCTTTTCGAGTCGAGAAAGAATTGAGCGTAAAAAATTGAGTGCCTACACTTGGCCGCAAAAAAATTGAGCGCAAACACGATTTGAGCCGATACAATTGAACAGAAGACTCAGACCGACCAGACTGGATTAGCGCTCTAGTCTAGTACCTTGAGCGCTCGTCCAGTCTGGTAGTTCAGTGTCATTTGTCGAAGTGTTTGCGCTCAATATTTTCTCGATTCATGAACCAACAAGTCGTACAGCAAGGTTTATAATTTATGCTTTTTTAAAGGTGGAGAAATGCGGACACACCGGTTTGTCAGGATTTCCATGCAGGTTAAACATCACTAAGTAGTCAAACCAACTTCGCGATCTCTAGTACGGTGCGCCTCACAGATCAGTCGTCGCTCCGGTGCGTTAAATCCCACAATAAATCCCCGTCGTCTGACTGAAAGACCGTATTGAACGACACTGCTAAGCGGGCCGAGCCAATAAGGATGCGTGAAGAAAAGAGCGCAGGGGACCGGACAGGAGAAAAGTGATCGGGGCGGGTGCTAAATGACCACTACGTTTTATTGAAAGACGCAGAGAAATATGAAGCAAGATACGTTGCAAAAACCAGAAAGGGAATAAGAAAGGTTACGATAAGATTCCTACTCAGTGGAGTCAGCCGCTTCACTCACGCCGCCTCAATAGCTTACCTCCATAGCATGTAGAGCGATTGACAGCACGCTATTGACGCGGTCACAAGAGTGTCCCATCACAATAAATTGTGAACGCATCCGCATCTTCACGTGGGCGTTGGTCTTGGTATACATTTTCATACTAAAGACTGGACGGCACCCTGGCGCTCAAATCTTTCAACCAACACGGAGCACGTTGTATGACGTTGACCTGTGATTTCCGAAAATGACTAAACTTGGGGCTTGGCGATTGTTATGTGGACTCGGATCCGGATTTCTCTGTGCCGCCAGTTTTCGTTTCGGCGTCGAAAGCGGCGATGGTTCCTTCAGGGGCAGCATTGTGTTTAGCGCCCGATTCCATGGGCTGCAGTGATAAATTACTGCATGGTTGGAATTAAATCGATACGGAAAAGCAGTAGCATCGCCCTTTAGCCGCTACTCTAGATGCAGTGACGTGTTCAGCATTTCTCAAAATGAAGGCAAAGTTAGGATTCCGCGCCAGATTGGCGGTAGAAGCCGCTGTTCCATCCTACTTATGTTCATAACGACGCTTGCGAGAACAGCACGAGCGCGGCAGTGGTAATCCAAATAGATACATTTTACCAGCATACAGCTCACCCTTATAGCCGGCGAATTTTTTAGATGCGACGCATCTCTTGCTCGGGGGGTATGTGCCTCCGGCATCGGTGTTGTCCGCACGCTCACTGCACATGCGCAACTCTCCTCCGTTCTTCTCGCCGACAGCTGTGTGCGCACTCTCACTCCGTCTCATTATCATAACAACAGGTGCGAGTGTGCGCTTCGCTGCTCTGGGTGCGCGCACTCCCCCCCCCACCCCCTCCCCTCGGCTCTTCTCCTTTCAAAAGCGGGAATATAAGCGGGGGAGCACACGGCGCCGGATCAGTCCAGCGCTCGCTCTCGCACTTGACTTGACTTTGCTTGACGATACCTCCGTGCAAGATCTTCCGATGAAGACGTGATGGAAGCGACAGTCCCTTCAGCGAATGGACTGACGCAATCCAATAACAGTGTCAGTCCCAACGCTACCCCCTGATGCGTCGCATCACATCAGGGTTCCCGCAAGCGTAATTGTTTCATGTAACAACATCGCGGGCAGCGTCGAGCTGCGTATCGGCAAGCACCTTAGCATGGAAGAAAGTGGTGAAACAAGCGAGGGTACGTCGCGATGCACAGACCAATTCCGCCAATGCAGTTGTCGTCTTCTAGACACCAGGCTATACGCCAGCGACGCTGGAGCGGGCAATGTGCCGACGTCACAAAGGTTGCTTGCGATGTTCCCCCAGTAACAAAAGAGGAAGTAGAAGAGGTACTAAAGGAGCAATGAAGACAAAATACAAGTTTGTTTTATACGAAAGATTTCGTGTTTTAAAGTGTCCCCAGCGCTCGTCCGGATGCAAACGATGTTTTAGTTCACGGAGAAATAATTCGTGGTCTGCAATGAAATCACAGGAACCGACCGCTCTGCAGCTTATTGGAAAGCCTTGTTCATCGTTAGTGAACCTAGATTGCGCCACCATCCCATGGGAAGCGGTTTTCCTCCTCTGGTGTCTTTTTGATCATATTTGAACCTAGGTTGTTTTTGTTCCGGGTGAAAATAACAGTTTCGTGAAACAGTGTGCTCCCTCTACAAATATGGTCACGTAATACACCATTTCTGGTGTCAGTCGGCAAGTGCCGACTAAAACTACCCCGACGTCCCGCAGTCCTGTGCAGCTAAACCAAGCATAGTGCGCGCAGTACCAACAGCAGTACGCATCGGTACTTCTATGTTTATGGGTGCTTTAGTAACTTCCGCTATCGTTCCACCATTCTTACTACTTTAAAAAGAATTTAGCCTAAATTTAAGCGCCAATAGCCAGTTCGGCAAGCCTATAAGCTCTGCATAATCTGCGTTGCCTTTTGCCGGCCTCCGCCAATCACAGAGCTGGCTGGTATGACATCATAGGTTCTGTTTCGGTAAATAAGCGAGTGGGTCGCATGCTCTTTGCTTTTTTCTTAATATACAGCTTATTTGAGCGAAGTGTATGTTAAAAGTGGTGTAATTATGATTCTAACGAGGCAATCTTTTGAATGAACCAATCTGATGTATTGTCTTCATGGCTCCTTAAGGGCATGAAAAGAGGCCAAGAGATTTTCTGCGCTACGTGGACGACTATTCTTGCGTATGTCGAAGCAGCTGTTTGGGTTCGCTCACTACGCACCTGAAAATTCAGAAGAGGCCATCAAATTCAATGTACAGACAGATGTCGACAATAGACTCCCAGTATTGGACGTGTTCTGTCAGCAGAGGCAATGGAGCGCTTTATTCTAGCGCGAACCGAAAGGACACTCACACTGGCTGCTACCTAAAGTTTAGGTCTGTTCATCCTGGCGCTCACAAAAGGTCTGTTGGTGCCTTCCCATTCAACCATGTGAACTTGGTTTGTACTAAAGCAGACGACCGTTTCACCGACTTGTACACGTTGCTAAACGGTCTCTCGGCAAGCGGCTTACCTACGGCGCTTTTTAATGGCGGGGAACATTGTAGAATCCCGTCCGACAGGCTGATCCCCCACGAAGAAACCTTGGTGCCATACCCTACATCCCTGGTATAAGGGAAACCTTGCCTCGCGTTCTGTGTGGTTATGACGTTGAAGTGGCTACATGCCTGTGTTTAAGCTGAGGCACATACTCGTGGGTGGTAAGGAAAGGTTTCTGAGAGAACCACTTTCCGGTGTGGCCTTCAAGATTACCTCCGCAGATTGCGACTACGCATACATAGCTGAATTAGGCAAATTCAAACAGAGGCTGAAGTGGCATCCGGGCAACGCCAAAAGAAACAAACTGCGTCTGATGCTCTAGCCGAGCACGTGGATGCGACGCACGACAACGGTGACTGGGAAGACTGAATTATCATGATCATCATCATCACCAGCCCATCTACGTCCACTGCAGGGCAAAGGCCTCTCCCATTATTCTTTGATTACCCTGGTCCTGTGCTAACAACGACCAATTTATCCCCGCAAACATCTTCATCTCACCTGCCCATCTAACTTTCTGCCGCCCCCTGCAAGACTTGCCATCTGTAGGGATCCATTCTGTTACCCTTAATGACAAACGGTTATCTTGCCTTCCCACTACATGCCCTGCCCACGTCAATTTTTTCTTAATTTATACTAATATGCCCTTAACACGCGTGTGTCCCCTGACCCACTCCGCTCTCTTGTTGTCCCTTAATGTTTCACCTATCATCTTCCGCGCCATTGCCCGCTGATTCGTTCTCAGTTTAAGTTGAACCCTCTTAGTGAGCCTCCAAGTTTCTTCCCCGTGGGTGAGTACCAGTAAGAAGCAGCTGTCATACACTTTCTTCTTTAGGGACAAGGTTAGGCTGCCATTCATTATCTGAGAATGTCTGCCGTATGCACTCCAACTTATTCTTTTCCTTCTAATTATCTCTGCCTAACGGTGGGGATCCGCGGTCACAACTCGGCCTTAGCAGACACGTTTGTCGACCAATTCCACTGCCTCGCCACCTAACTCAAACCGCTTTGCTGTCCCGAGGTTATTGATCATTACTTTAGTTTTCTGCATATTAATTTTTAGGCCCACGGTTCTACTCTGTTTTTCCAGTGCGGAAAGCATGCTTTGCAATTCATCCCCCGAGTTACTTAGCAAGGCAACGTCATCAGCAAATCTGAGGTTACTGAAGTATTCTCCATTAACCCTTACTCCCACCTGTTCCCAATCCGACGTTTTTAATACTTCTTGTAAATGTGCTGTGAATAACATTGGTCAGATTGTGTCTCCTTGTCTGACGCCGTTCCTTATAGGTATTTTACTGCTCTGCTTATGAAGGATGATTGTGGCTGTGGACCCATTGTAGATGTCCTCTAGTATTCAAACATAACGCGCATCTACCCCCTGGTTCCATAATGCCTGAATGACTGCTGAGGTTTCGACCGAGTGAAATGCTTTCTCATAATCTTTGAATGCTATATATAGCATTCACAAATTAGTATACTCAGTTCAGCATAGTGAGCGCACTTCTCTATTATTTGATTGATCGTGTGAATATGGTCAATTGTTCTATTGCCTTTACAGAACCCTGCTTGTTCTTCAGGCTGACTGAAATCTAAGGTTGCAGAAATTCTGTTAGCGATTACCTTGGTAAGAAGCTTGTAGACAACTGACAGTAAGCTGATCAACCCGTAATTTTTCAATTCCTTCATGTCACCATTCTTATGGATGAGGATGATGTTTTCGTTCTTCCAAGATTCCGGTATACTTGCGGTCAATAAGCATTGGCTATGCAGGTTTGCCAGTTTTCAAGTATGAGTTCTCCGCGACCCTTCAAGACGTCTGCTGTTATCTGATCCTCTCCAGGTGTTTTGCCCCATTTCATTTCTTTCGAAGCCTTCCTTACTTTTTCGGTCGTTACTGGTGGGTTGTCTATCTCCTCTGAACTGCTTTCTCATTCGGCATTATCCTGGATGTCCCGGCTATTGTACGGATCCCTATAGAACTCCTCGACTACTGTGACTATTTATGCCGATTTGTGATGACGTTGCCTTGCTTGTTTTTAAGTGCGTACGTCTAATTTTTCCCCACTCAAAGACGACTCTTTACTGCTTTCAGGCTACCTCCGTTCTTTACAGCGTATTCGATGCTCTCCATATTATACTTCGGTATGTCAGCTGTCTTGCGCTTATAGATTAACTTCAAAAGCTCCCCTAGTTCTATTCTGTGAGCTGAATAATCAAGGAACTTAAAATCGCCGCTTTATCTGGAGCCTTCGAAGATCCCGAGGATGCTTCACAGGCCTAATCCAAAAAAAGGAACCCTCGTGTCGTCGTACAGGCGCTGCTGACGTCCCGTACTGAAGAACACGAAGGCGTGGATCATCTTTTATTCAACCGATATTGAATAAGGCATCCATATTGAAGCCGAAACGTCACTTTAAAAGCAAAGCTCTTTACCCCTACCCCCAAGGGTCCTTTAACGACCGTTGGTGTCAATAGAAAACTCTCGTGAACAAATAAAAGAATTTACTTGCACCGCCAGGAATCGAACCTGGAACTAACAGAGTAACGAAGCAAGAGCCTGTCGTCTGGCCGATTTTGCTACGAGCCCACGCTGAGACGGGCAAGACAGGTGGTGCACTCACCAAGCACTTATTTATTTATTTATTTGGTAACACTGTTGACCCTCTAGTGAGGGTCGTTAAAGGGAGGGAACAAACACTGCAATAACACACAGTGATGAACAAAACACTGCAAAAAACAGCAAGAGAACAAAACACGGAAACAAAATACGGCAAGAGAACAAAACGGTGAACTAAAATACTCTTAGCGCACAGTCATGAACAGATTTCGGATGACGCACTATTTCTAAAAAACATATCTATAGCTAATTCAAATTGATGTACACCCGAACACTCCACAACATTGTTTGGTAGTTTATTCCACATTTCAATGACATCCGGAAAAAAAGAATACCGATACACGTCAGTGTGCGTAATAACAGTTCGAATCGCTCTGCTGTGATTTTTTCGGGAACTATGTTTTGGAGGCGCTTTCACATACTGTTCCTTATCTAGTTTCAATGATCCATGCAATATCTGGAAAAGAAATTTCAGCCGTTATTTTGTTCTTCTGCTTTCCAGAAGTTCCAACCCGCACTGCTGAAGCATATCTGTGACTGAATCTGTGCGGCGATACCTAGAACATATAAAACGTGCTGCGATTCGCTGTATTTTTTCTACCTTCTTTTTTAAACCCTTTTGGTGTGGGCTCCATACAGCATTTGCATATTCTAAAACACGCCGTATGAAAGTCTTGTAGGCAACTAACTTAATTTTTTTAGTCGCGTTTGGTAGCTTCCGCCTAAGAAAGCAAAGCTTTTGATATGCTTTGGTGTAGGTATTATGCACATGAATGCGCCAATCGATATTATGCGCCACTGTCACCCCTAAGTACCGGAAGCTCTGTACCTCGGTCGAGGCATATTCCCCTATATTATATTCAAATCTTAGAACATCCCGCTTTCTTGTTACATGCGTATATGTTGTTTTTTTATAATTGATTTCCATGCCCCACCGTTGACACCATATATTTAATGCTTGCAGGCATTTGTTTAGTTCAATCTGATCGTTGGGGCATAGTACACGAGAATAAATCAAACAATCGTCCGCAAAAAGTTTCATCTTAACAGGTGCGTTGACAATGGCAGGAATATCATTTATGTACATTAGGAACAATAACGGTCCTAAAACGGAGCCTTGAGGCACTCCAGACAGAACTTCGCATTTTTCTGATACGCTTGTTCCAATTTTGACTCTTTGAAAACGATTTCGTAAGTACTCCTCGATCCACGAAACAATACCCTCACTAATTCCTAGCCTTCAAAATTTGTAGAGCAGATTATGATGCGGAACCTTGTCGAATGCCTTCGCAAAGTCTATACATACAACGTCTACCTGTTTGCATTCATCTATAACCTCGCAAAGGTCATGGACAGTTTCGATTAATTGATTGATTGATTGATTGTAGGGTTTAACGCGCCGACGCAACGCAGGCGATGAGGCGCGCCGTAGTGGAGGGCTCCGGGTTAATTTTGACCACCTGGGGATCTTTGATGATGATGATGATGGTTGGAGTTTTTTGGCGCAAAGCCAGCTGGGGCAAAGAGCGCCAAACAAAAGTATTTAGAAGAAAATAGTGGCTACTAAAGCCAGAATAACACTAAAATGAATTAACGACAATGGTGATGGCTGGTGTATACGGCCAGTTTTGATTACCCATGATAGGAAATGAGGTTTAAAAAGTTTACATCAGACAAATATTTAAAAACGCGTTGCACAGAGACCATGGCATTATCCCCCAAAAACAACGAAGGGTGTAGTGGAATGTGTTGTCTGTATAGTTCCTTGAAGTGTCTGTGTCTTGTTGTGTCGAGTGCCTTGCATGTGATTAGGATGTGGATTACGGATAGGCCCTCCCCACACCTGCTACACCCAGGTCTTGGAGAGCTAGTGAGCAGGTGTGAGTGTGTTACGTGAGTGTGGCCTATCCGCAACCTAGCTAAGGTAACTTCAATGTGTCTGTTATGTGAGTCAGTAGCGTATGGTCCCAAGTGAGGTTTTATTACATGTAACTTGTTATCTGTCTGTTCACTCCAGTGTGTTTGCCACGTGTTGTGAAGTTGGTGTCTGATGTGTGGCTTCATATCTGTGTACGGAAGTGTTGCTATGCCCACTGAATTCAAGAGTGTAGCAGCAGTGGCCATTTCATCTGCAGTTTTATTCCCGGCTATTACACAATGACCAGGAACCCAACATATTGTTATTTCGAGACTTGATGCGTATGCCACCATAAGCCCTTAAAACAAGATTGATTACATAATTTTTGAGCGTTTTCTAGACAAAAGTGCACGTACAACACTAAGAGAATCTGTAAAAACTATGGACTTTGGAATTTGATGCTGGACAATGTGGTTTAAAATAAGTAAAATGCCGTGTGCTTCAGCTGTGAAAATGCTGTTGTGGGAGTTCATTCTTTTTGCCATGTTAAAAGTTCGGTCCATGCGCAGCACAAGACATACAGCATCAGCTGTCTTTGATGCGTCGGAGTAAAACTCTGACTGGTACTTATCCTGTAGGAAGAGGAAATGCTGCATAAGAACTGCCCTTGGTGCCCTGTTTTGTGTCGACTGCACAAAGGACAGGTCACAAGAAACATCCCCTGGCTTGCCATGGTGCAAGTAAAATCAATGATCGCTGTCTTGTGGATATATGAAAATGACACTGCTAGCTCAGAAGCTTCTGCTCTCACTCTGAGAGGGAACGGCATGGGAATAGATGGGCGGTTTAAAAAGAGCTGTTGTGAGGATGCATCATGAATGGTCGAGTTAAGAGGATGATTTGTGAGAGACATGATTTTAGAGGCATACAACAAGTCAGTGTATATCCTCTGGTGATACAGGGACCATTTGTGGCACTCTGCATAGAGGCTTTCCACAGGGCTTGGTGCGAAAGGCGCCACAAGCAAGGCGAAGCCCCAGATGCAGAACTGGTCAAGCATTTTAAGTGCCGTTTTCGTTCAGACCCATATACGACGCTGCCGTAGTCCAAGCGAGATCCAACCAGTGCAGTATACAGACGCAGGAGTAGCTGCTTGTCTGCACCGTACGATTGGTGCGAGACAACTTTAAGGATATTCATAGTTTTTAGGCATTTTTGCTTAAGCATTTTCAGATGAGGAAGAAATGTTAATTTGTTGTCGAATATTATGCCTAAAAACTTGTGCTCCTTTTTTACAGGAATCGACACAGCGTTTAGAGTAATGTCAGGGTCCACATGGATCCCGCAAACACGGGTGAACACAACCCAAGTACTTTTTACGGGGTTCAGCTTAAAGCCGTTTGTGTCCGCCCAGCCAGCAAGTTTGTTCACGCCGAGCTGGACTTGCCGTTCACAGATTTGACATATTACATGATTTAAAAGATATTTGCACATCATCTACATAAACTGAGCAAGAAATGGTTGGTGGCAATGCCTTACGGAGTGAGTTCATCTTCACTATGAAGAGTGTGCAGCTCAAAACACCTCCTTGAGGCACGCCATTTTCCTGAACATGTACATTAGAAAGTGCACTACCAATTCTTACACGGAAAGTTCGTTCAGACATGTAGCTAGAAAGAGTGCTAAGCATGTTTGCCCGAAACACCGAATGACTTCAAGTCACTCAAGATGCCGTATCGCCATGCCGTGTCGTAGGCCTTTTCCATATCAAAGAAGACTGTAATGCAGAACTGTTTGTGAATGAGGGCATCTTTTATGTAAGATTCCAAGGCAACAAGCTGATCATTGGTGGAGCGCCCCGCCCTGAAGCCTGCCTGGCAGCCTCGAGAAGACCGTTGTACTCGAGGAAGTACACGAGCCTGCGATTGATCATCTTCTCGAAGAGCTTGCACAGGCAGCTCGTCAGGGCTATTGGGCGGTAACTTGAGGGGGACGACGGGTCCTTTCCCTCCTTCAAGAAAGCCACTACAACGGCCTCCCTCCAAGAGTGTGAATGTGCCCCGAAAGCCATATTTTATTATATAGATGTAGAAGTGCTTCAAGTGTGTCTGCGTGTAGGTGTTGTATCATTGTGTATGTAATGTTGTCTGGGCCTGGAGCTGAGGGTTTACACGTGCTTAGAGCAGCCCTCAGCTCATGTAGTGAAAACAGGGAGTTGTAAAAGTCTGTGATTTGTTGTCGCGTAGGGACTTCTTTTCACAACAGGCTTTATGTTTCAGGAAAGTGTTTCGTGTAGTGTGCTGAACTGGACACATGTTGGAAGTGTTGTGCGAGTGTGTCAGCCTGGTCTTCGAGTGTGTCCCCTGTAGTGCTGACCAGAGGCAGGCTGTGTGTTTGTTGTCCCTTGAGTTTGCGTATTCGTGTCCATACTTTCCTTGTGTCTGTGTAGGAGTTTATTGATGTTATGAAGTACGCCAACTCTCTCGTTTTGCCTCACGGCGCACACGTTTCCCTAACGCCTTGGCCCGTTTGAACAAGAGGAGGTTTCCCGACGTGGGGTACCGACGGAGGATACCCCACGCCTTGTTCTGGGCCTCTCGCGCCCGCCTACAGTCCTCATTCCACCACGGCCTCCGCTGGTTGCGCGGGGCACCAGAGGCGTGGGGAATGGACTTTTCGGCGGCGTCGAGGATGTGCGCCGTGAGGAGTTGGGTAGATTCTTCAACGTGTAGGTGTCCTATGGATGTGTGGTGTAGTTTGCATATCTCTGTAAATGTATTCCAGTTAGCTCGTGTTCATTGAACCTATTATGGGAAGATGGACTGCATGGGCCTTTACCTATGTATGTAAGTGAGGTGGGGAAGTGGTCACTGCCATATGGGTCAGTTCCCACACCCCACTCGAGAAGAGGAAAGAGAACTGCGGAGCCAATAGCCAAGTCAAGACATGAGTATGTGTTGTGTCCTATGTTATGATATGTAGGCTGTTTATTGTTGAAAAGGCATGCTCCAGAGGATGTAAGAAACCTCTCTATCAGGCGACCCCGGGCATCCGTTCGAGAAGAGCCCCAAAGAGAATTGTGAGCATTAAGGTCGCCTGTTAGAATGTATGGTTCGGGCAGCTGGTCAACCAGCGCCTCGAAGTCAGAGCTCAAAAGTGTGACATCAGGAGGAATGTATATGGAGCATACCGTTATCAACCTATTAAATATTATTAAGCGTATTGCTACAGCCTCAAGGATAGTGTTCAAAGTGACAGGGTGGCATGCTAAGGATTTTCGGGCAATTATGGCCACACCCCCCGAAGAGTGCGTGCAGCCATCCCTGTCCTTTCTGTATACCAGGTAACTATTCAAGAAATTTGTGTGCTTGGAATTCAAATGTGTTTCCTGAACACACATTACACTTGGCTGATTAGCATGCAGTATTTCATTTACATCGTCAAGATTTTTAAAGAGGCCTCTGCAGTTCCATTGTACTATGTTCTCTCTTCCCATTATGAAGTGTTCGGAGCTACTGGACTGTGTTGTTTATGTGTCGTCTTTCGGGGCTGTGATTCTCGTCTTTTTGGCTTGTCGGGAGGCTTTGGCGTCGGGACGCGTTCCTTGCGGTGCACCGCAGACAAGAACGGACCGACGTCCATTTCATCCTCGGATGTCCTCGGAGCGCCTGAGGGATCAGGCTCCTTGGACCGCGAACCCTTTGGGGTGCGCTTTTCCTTGCCCGCAACCACCGAGGGATTCAGGAACGCCTCGGATGGCGCAGGCGGTGCGGTGGTGGTGGGAGCTGCCGCTGGCTCCCCCAAGTCCATCTCCTCTGCGCCCTCGCCTGTGGTTTGGGACGCTGGAGTGGAAGTGGAGGATGCAGCATCGCTTCACCAGACGTGGTTGCCCCCACAGCCGCTGCTGGCTCAGCGAGCAGTGCGGAGGTGGGTTGGGCTGCCTGAGGCAACCCAGGGGGGGGCGGGGGCGGGACCAAGTCCGACTCGCGGTACTGGGTCCCCGCCGAAACCAGACGCCGCTCCGCCCCCCGGCGAGCTGCGTCGGCGTACCTCCCCAGGGGGAAAGAGGAGAACCTCTTTCGCGCCTCTGGGAAGGTGATGTTTTCCGTGACCTTGATGTTTATTATTTTTTTCTCAAGCTTGAACCGCTCGCAGGTTCGCGAATACGCAGCGTGAGGTCCTTGACAATTGGCACAGAGCAGTTGATTGGATGAACAGTCATCAGTGAGATGGTGTTGGGCACATTTAGCACAGGTTGGCTGGCCCCGGCACGAGTTGGTACCATGCCCGAACCGCTGGCACTTGTAGCAGCGACGCGGATTCGGGATGTACGCTCGAACGGAGCACGAGATAAAGCCTGCCTTAATGGATTCAGGAAGTGTGGAGCGGTTGAAAGTCAGGATTATATGTTTTGTGGGGATTTCCTTCTTGTCTCGTCTGATGGTTATACGCCTCACTGCAGTTACACCCTGATCTTTCAGGCCTTCCAACAGATCAGCTTCGGTCTCATTCAACAAATCGGTCTCCGAAATCACACCCTGAGAGCTGTTGAGGCTACGATGGGGAGTGACTCTGATGGCCAGATCTGCCATGCAGGTTTGCGACAGGAGGTTAGTGGCTTGTTGCTGCGTCTTGACATTGACTAGAACTTCACCGGTACGGAGTTTCTTAGCATCGAACGATTTTCCGAGGATGCCTTCCAGGAACTTAGTGATCAAGAATACGGACATGGAAGAAACAGGGTTTGTTTTGTCAACTGCCTCGATAACCAAGAATCGAGGATAGTTGTCAGGTTTCGGAATGTAGATTGTTGGAAGGGATGGAAAGGAAACTTCGGTGCGGCCCCTTTTCGGGGGCCGATCACGTTTGGGGGGGGGGGTTTGAATTATCCATATAGCATTGGAAAAAAGTAGGGGACGGGGGTACTTTCGTCTCAAACCTTACCCTAATAGCTTGAGAGGTCCCGGAGCTCCCTGCCTGGTGAACAGACAGGGAGCCCATCCGCCGGAGCTTGACCTGGGCTCCGACGGCCACCGTTCATGGTTTCTAACCCTCCACCTATAAACACATCGCCACGGTTGGATCCAGCTTATGTTTGGGGGCTCGGGGTCCGTGGTATCGCCAGTACCGTCACCAAGATTGCTCAAGGTGCCCCGTGCGGGGACCTGGGGATCTTTATCGTGCGCCGAAATCTCGTACACACGGGCGTTTTTGCTTTTCGCCTCCATCAGAAAAGCGGCCGCCGCGGCCGGGAATCGAACCCGCGACCTCGTGCTCAGCAGCGCAACGCCTTAACCACTGAGCCACCGCGGCGGGTTTCGATTAATTGAGTGACTGTCGAAAGGCCAGATCGGAAGCGGTGCTGGAATTGACATAGCAAATCGTTTTTTTCTAGGAAGTTAAGAATGTGTTTGGCTATCATATGCTCTAATACTTTACAACACACCGATGTTAGCGAGACGGGTCTGTAGTTTGTTACGGACAGTTTATTTCCACCTTTATGTACCGGAACAACTTTCGCGTCGCGCCAGTCCTGAGGTACTGAATTATTCATTAATGATTTTTCAAACAAAAGCTGCAGGTAATAGGACATCCACTGAGCGTACCGTTGAAGGAATGCTGTCGGTATTTCGTCTGGGCCACATGATTTCTTTGGGTCCAACTTTAACAAATGTTCAAACACACCCTCCCTCCTAATTTACAGGTCTTCCGTTGGGTACTGTGTTGAATAGACTAGGCTTTCGCTCTTATTGTCACCGCTATGCTTTGTGAAAACTGATAGGAAGAAACGATTAAATAGGTTCGCGATATCTTTTTTTTTCTGTCAGCACTACTTCGCCATCCATTATCTGTTCGATTGCGTCCTTCTTATCTGTAAAGTATCGCCAGAATTTTTGTGGTGAGCATTTGAGGAAATCTGTGAGCGTTTTATTAAAAAACGTTTTCTTCGATTTTACTAAGGCGGATTTCAGACTTTTTTTAATTAGTGAAATTTCCGTAGGGTTGTTCTTCCTTTTTGTAATCTTTTTAGCTTGCGCTTGAGGTGAATTGTGTCTCTAGTTATCCAAGGATTTTTCTGTTTTGATTTCTTCGTTCGTGTGGGAACAAATTTGCCAATGCAGTGTTTTATAATACCTTTAAGACGCTGCCATAGTTCTTCTACACTTTCGTGGTGGGATGCTATTTGAAATTCGTCTAATCTGCTCTCCAAAACGTCTAGAATGGACGTGTCATCCGCACGGCCATAATCTTTAACATGTACCAATTCATATGGTTTTCCAGAGGCCCTTACGCTCACCGGTATATTCAAGCAGACCATCTTGTGATAAGATATACCTTCGTCTATTGATACAGT
This sequence comes from Haemaphysalis longicornis, assembly GCA_013339765.2. Taxonomy (NCBI): domain Eukaryota; kingdom Metazoa; phylum Arthropoda; class Arachnida; order Ixodida; family Ixodidae; genus Haemaphysalis; species Haemaphysalis longicornis. Next base: position 204,275,545 of record CM023452.1, read on the forward strand.
GTAATCCGCCACTCCACCAGATATGAAAATCAAGTCCAACACTGACTGCGACTTTGCGGTAACCCTTGTAAATTCTTTAACTATTTGGTTAAGATTATGCGAAAACATAATAATGCGTCAGTTTGTTCGTACTATTTACTTCAACGTGACCCGTTGATAGATTTTCCCAATTAATATGTGGCACATTAAAGTCACCAGCCATAATTAGCCTTGTATTTTCATTTACATGCGAGTTTAGAAAACAATTCAAGTCATCCAAAAATTTTGGTGAAGTGGAGGGTGGCCTATATACGGGTATACCCCCTGCATTCTTGCTGAATGCCACGTAATGTCGTCACGCGACCTCTCGCACCGCTGTGCGCTCCCCCCACGGCACGTCTAGTGGCCCTGTGCACGCGTTGCGAGTGTGCTAGGAGTTACAAAAATTAAAGGAAGCTGACACCAATTCATGGCAGCTCACTTCAAGTACGCCAATGTGCTAAAGCCTGTGGCCTCCAGTGTCCACGTAAAAAATCACAGCTCCTTGTCATCCACCCTCACTTCAAAGGACACATGAAGAACCACATTCAAGTACACCAAACCAAGACCCAGCTTCAAGATCCTGGGCCTACAACTTCAGGCCAACACCAAGAGTGGCGTATCCTTGCAGCGTTTCAAACGCAGCATCAGTCAAATCATACACATGATCAGGCGAGCTGCCACCAAGAAGCGAGGCCTCAAGGAATCCCATACCTTTCGATTAATTCAAGCGTTTGTCCTCTAGAGAATCACTTAAGTAACGATGCTTTATGTATTAATTACAAAGGCGGTTTAGCAGGCCGTAGGTCTTCCTATGAGTGCGTGCACAGAGAGGCTGCTTAGCACGTGGCTCCCCAACACGGTGGAAGAGCTGATAGAGAGCCATATTTCTAACCAGAAGCTCCGAATCAGCAGAACTGCACTGCGGCGGGTCTCTGCATCCTTCAACAGATTGGCTGTGCAGCACATAATGTCACTCCATTTGATGTACTCCCGGACTCGTGGCGACAAGAACTAAAAATTCTGCCTTTGATTAGCAATATGAACCCCTCACAGTACGGGGGTCGCCGACAAGCACGGGCTCAAGCGCCTCACACCTCCCATGGTAGGGATCATGCAGCTATCTACACAAACGCCTCCCAACATCGAGAGCAGCAGTACACCATCATCGTGGTTACCTCAAGACCCACCACCCTTGCGTGTGCCTCATTAAGGTTGGTTAGGTCAGGTTAGGTTAGGTTAGGTTAGGTTAGATTAAGTTAGGATAACCCAGCATTATCACCTTCAGAAACAGACCCTACCTTCGCCTTACGCGAACGTATCCCGAGAGAAACAAACTTCCCTACGGCTCATACAATCCGGCTTTCTCCCACACCCGACGAGTCTACACTTAGTGCACCCGAATTGCCATGACGCTGAATGTAAATTTTCTCAGATGTAGGGACACCCCGCCACACAATCGGGGTGGGCGACTTTAGTCCTGAGTACCCGCCTGTCTTTCCGTCAACTACCCAACACAAGCAGTGGGAGATGATGCTCTACAGCCCCTCTCTACCTACCCAGTTTCAGCCGGTGGACAGAGAACAGGCGGCTCGGACTGCATCTCGGCTCCAGTGAAGAAGGAACCGCTCCCCTGGACTTCACTCTAGGCCGTTCAGAAATCTCAATAGAAGAATTTCCGTCTCATCCTCCTTTTCTTCCTCATCCTCCTCCTCCTTCTCCTCCTCGTCTCCGCAGCCGATTTCGTCGCCTCCGCCCACGGCGGCAGAGACGGAGAAGTGAGATAGTCAACAATGGTTTTGAGCTTGCTTTATTCTATAAAAAAGTGTTTCCACTCATGTGCTACACCAATACACGCAAGGAACCACCGTTCTTGCATCATCCATTAATTTAAACTTACCAAGAAGGTCTCTTCGAAGTAAAAAAGGGTGGAGTTAAGTGCATTTTGCTTCTCTCTGGTTTCACTATTTGTAGAGCGATGTGGGTGAATTTAAGCGTCGTCGCACGGGTAACCGTTGGGGGGGCCGTTTACAGGTATGCTTTCCCATCACATTTGCAGGGTGGATTGGCGCAAAATCGTGTTTTCTTTTAGGTTCTAGCAGTTTCTTTTGGGCGATGTATTCGCTTTATTGCAATTTCAAATAATGAATTAAACGTGAAAATTCCGCGCCCATCCACCTAGTGAAGGTGGTTGGATAGCCAAGCTGCAAACGACACCTACAATGATTACCCATGCGACGCCCTTAATTCAGACTAGTGGCTCTACAAAGAGTCAAATCAGACAAGCGGAACGCACTTAACCACACCCCTTATTACTTAAAAGAGACATTCTTCGCTAATGTCCAATCAATGCATGATCCATGAATGCTGGTTGGGTATTAGTGAAGCACATCAGTGGACACTCTTGTTTTATCAAATGGAAGGAAGCTCCAACCAGGTGTGAGACAATCTCCCTTCTCTCCGTCTCTGCCGCCGATCTCGTCGCCTCCATCGGCTGCGGCGATAGCTTCCTTTGCTGTGAGAATCCTTTAAATTTTGCTAACTCTAGAGTATGCGCACGGCGCGCCCTCAGCCGCTACACCTGTCGCGGGTGGAGTGCACAATGGCTCGAGAGGTCGGGTGACGCTATCACGTGGCATTCAGCGAGAACGCAGGGGACAAACCCGCAGATGTGCTTGGAGAGTACACCGTCTGTCTCTCCCGTCACCGCGTTGGCTCCTAGCTCAATCGGTAAGACAACGGGCTCCGGCGTCGTTTCTCTCTTCGTTCCTGGTTCGATTTTTGGCGACCCCAGACTTCTGTGATTTGTTCGGGGTAGTTTTCTGTTGACACCAACGGTCGCGACAAAAACCCCTCGGAGGTACAGGTAAAAAGCTTTGGATTAAAAGCTTCGTTTTAAAATAACGTTCAAATCCGCAGATTGCAGCAGCAGAATTTGAATGCGCGATCAATACCCTAAACCACTGAAAGTCGCCGCCTCCAGATGGCTTAAGTGTGGCCTTTTAAAAAACCTTCAAAAACAGTTTACAGCCACATTTTGACGCCCTAACAAGACCCTGGAAGACGGGGCATTGCCCCTCTCCTTACAAATAAACGCACAGGATTGTTATTCCTCAGACAGCATGTGAAAAAGTATATGATATCGCCTTATCTACATCACAAATCTCGATTATACGATTTTTATGAAGGTACTTGCACAAAAAATCTAATTGGTTTTCAAGCAGCCGGTAGAACCACACCACACGTGTGGCATCAAAGGGCGTAAGGTTTTCTGAAACACGCACAAGGCAAGGCGTGCGCGGGTGTGTTCTAACGCTTCCCAAGTTCAAGGTTGCTGCCCTCCAGATAATCTAGAGAAAGCTTTTGACTATTGGCTTTATGAATTCTTCTTTATTAGTTTAGACAATGGGAACGTTGGTACTGTAATGACGCAGGGTGAGGCCGTGGTGTACCGGAAGTGCACAACCAGATTAATTCTCAACTACACACTGTGGGCCCCAATTAGCCTATAACGGTAGGTACCCCAGGGCTGCGCTCTCAGCGCGCATTCGATTCTGTGTATACATAAGTGTATTTTAATATAATGAAAAAGAAACACGTCCACGGGTTTCGGCTGCGCGTCTCTAAACTACCATAACCTGTGCTAGAGAAGTCTGGTCGACTGAGAAAACATTGAGCACTTACTACACTAGGTAGCAGCCGTTGGCGGTTGATCCCTCAGTTGTTATCCAATGTTGCGTCTGGGCATCCCTACGCTGTCACCACTGTTAGGAGTGGCGAATCCCACCGCGGCCACCACTGTTGCGACTGGCCATCCGAGAGCAGTCGCCGGTGTAGCGACGCTGCCTTTCTCCGTCCGCTATCTACGCGGCGGAGAGCAGAGCGATGAAGTTCTCGAGCCGACCAAAAGTTCAAGCAACATTTATATAGTGTATGTACAAGAGTAAGCAAACGTTAGATGGCAAGCTCAAAGGCGACGGCACCTCTCCACTCTATACCTCCCAAGAACGCCGCTGAACAATGCCGACGATAAGTTCCCAGTGTTACCAGATCGTTCGAACCCCAAACCGCCAAATCCGCCTCCCTAGTAGCCCAAAGGTATCCCAATGCGACAAATTTTACGTAGCCCAAAAGAAGCCCAAAATTAATTTTTTTGCAACTGAAATTTCGCGCATCAAAAATTACTTTTCTGCAAGATTTTTTTTGTCATTCCCGAAATTTGAGGTGCGAGCGGCGTGGTTATCTCACCACGCGCACCATGTGTTTATTTTAGGTAAAATAACATCGTGAATGCCATGGGCCACAGGTATATCACCGGGGTAACGGCACATGGATCCAACAGAGAACCATGAGCGTCGCCTGGCCAGGGCTCGCACCCTGCCAGAGACGTACGACGACGACGCCGGCGCCATGTACGTCGACGTGGCCCGATACCCCGACAACCGCCGACGTGCCTACACGGCGGCGGTCGTGCAAGCAACCACCGGCAGAGTCGTCGCGGCGTGCAGCGTGTGTGTCGAGACGGCCACGGAGGCGGAGGAAACGGCCATAGCACTGGCGGCAACCGCCAGAGGATGCACGACGGTGCTAAGTGACTCGAGGGAGGCAATCGCCAATTTCGCAAGGAACCAAGTGTGTGCGAACGCAGTGAGGGTGTGCGGAGCCCTGGACTCGCGGACGCCGATAACCTTGCGATGGTTCCCGGCCCACATGGGCAGCGTGGGACCCGTTCGCAACCGCAACGAGGACGCGGACAGGGCGGCGAGGGCGCTAACCGGACGCCCCGTCGGCCCTCGCGCCGCGTCACCTCGTGCGGCCAAGGAAAACAACGACGCCAGAAACAACGACAACGACAACGAAGAAGACGATGGGGTGGAAGAACAGGAGCCCGCCCCGATTACAACGTATGGAGGGGTCCTGGAGTGGCACAGGGGAGCAACGTATACCCTGCGCCGCACCCGGACCTCACCCGGCAGGAGGCGGCGCTCCTCCGACAACTCCAAGTGGGAGCGACGTGGACCCCGGTGTGGGCCGTGCATGTCACGCCCGAACGATACATCACGGACCAGTGCGCGGTGTGTGGGGCCGCGAGGGCGACCATGACCCACATGATGTGGGAGTGCAACGACGCGGACACGAACATACTACCGCCCCATCTCGCGCGTGCGGTGCGCGAGACGGACAAGGACACACAGAAAGCCGCCGCGCAGTTTGCGCTTGCGGCGATCACACGCCAGCAGTCGCGGCCGGCACCCCCCTCCTAGCGAGGAGTGAGAGCCACCGTGAACCTTTTAGCAGGCAAATAAAGATGTTGTCCCCCCCCCCCCCTCACCGGGGTCAGAATCCCGGGCATGTAACTGGCATCCCCTACTGTTACATTTTTCGACGTTCTTTCTGTACGCAGTCCAGGAATAACTCCAAATAAGAAACAGCTGCATTGTGTCACACAGTTTACATATACATTATATTGTGTATCGCGGAAAACCATCGAGTGATGAATGCATACAATGTATAAAAAACGTTAATTGTAACTTGACGCAACAAAAACAAAACCTAAAGAGAAAGGCAGCAGAGGGGGCATATATTTACAGTCGATACAGTTGCATACAGAAACTGGCTAGGCTTCGTCGTACCACATAACGTGATGTGGGTTCGATTCCCGGCCGCGGCAGCCGCTTTTCTGATGGAACCGGAAAGCGAAAATGCCCGTGTGTACGAGATTGCGGCGCACGTTAAAGATCCTTCAGGTGGTCAAATTAACCTGGAGCCATCCACTACGGCGCGCCTCATCGCCTGGGATGCGTCGGCGCGTTTAACCATACAGTCAATCAACTTGATGCATAGCCACCAAACAGCAGACAGAAAATCTGTTTTCGATATGTACAGCTACATACAGAAACTGCAGCGCTTCGTAGAGTCACATAAGTGGACGCAACAAACAAAATTCTAAGAAAAAAACAGCTCACAGAACTATCCATTTACCATCTCGACATAGAGAAACTGACAAGGCTTCGTAAAATCACGCAACTGTGTACAACATGGTAAGAGCGTATTTACAAGCACAAATTCATATCAGAACTCATTGAAATAAGCATTATAACAAAGAAGACACACTTGGCTAGGGACTATGCAGAGAGTACCGAAGTCTAGTCAGGGATCTTAGCCATCATGGTCTTATGTGGGAGTGTAACTGCTTGCCCCATACAAAAGGTTTCATGTAAAACGGGACAAAAAGTCGTGGCCGTGTTCAAAACTTTTGCAGCAGTGTCCGTTACTGGCCAGACCAAACTTCACGTGAAATGTCTCGTTAGACATTTCATTTCTAAGGTCGGTTTTAGAAAGCGAGGCTTGGCTGAACGCTGTTTTTTGGCAGCGTTTGACACGTGTAGTGATAGCAGAGAGAGGGCCAGCTCAAGCATCAGCGGGAAGGTCGGGTTCCCGCCAATGTTTTTTGCGTTTGCCACGCTCACCCAGCATTCGTTCATAGTCTCGGTACCCTCTGCCAGATCGTTGACTTTCGCTTGGAGCAAGCCACACTCAGATTCTAGAGCCGGAAATAAAGTTTATCCTAAAAAGCACTAAACAAGCGGTTGAAAAAAATCGATTGAGTCGTTTTTAATCTTTTTTGGTTCAAGAAGCTGGATGCCACTCAAAAGGTTCAGGTTCACAGGACGTCGCTTCAACACGCTTTTGATGCAAGGTATCATAAACTTGCGGCACCTTTCCAATAGAAAAACTTTGTCAGAATCGCTGAGCGCAGACTTCTCACAAGATGTTCGAGAAAACAAACTCCAAAGCCGCATGCCTGACATGCAGTATGTGCTGCTCTCATTCTGTGTTGTCGGGATCTGCATATTCAGGAATTAAAACTCTTGCCATAAGCACTTTCACATAAGAATTAAATCCCTCATTCATTCAGACAGGGTCCGGTTCCTCGCGCTGAAATTCCTTGTTCATTCGCTCGAATTCGTCAATGATTATGCTTAAAAATTTAACAAAAGTAAATTTTGCGGATGACTGTATATTTCGCTTATCACATTTGGTGCATAGCAGCGTTCCCTACTTTTCGTTGCTTCCAAGTGGTATTGTAGCGCATTTAACGGATTCAATATTTACCGCAAGACGGGTGCTATCCTTAGCCATCTTATTTCACAGACACCTGCCAATTTATAAGGTACATCGCCTGAGATGATGGCTGCGTATGTGTCCTTGTATTCGTGGTGCCTTTTTGGGGAATGCGCGAAACAATGGAAAGTTTCGTGTACAATTATTCAGTGAGCGTGGGTAGCACATATCGATCGCTTCATTATAGGATAGCTGCAGCATATGGCACACACACTTTGCAAGCACAAACCGAGCATTTTCGGCCTTCATTTTAGTGTAAAGGCTGTTGTGCTCTCCCCAATGGAGGCTTGCCCTTCCGGTTCCAAAGCCGATACAAAATTTTATGCCAATAGCAGCGCCTTGTATTGGGAAAATAGAGCCTCCGCACATCAATCAGTTACAGGCACCAGGCCGAGAAAGGCTGTAGAAAAATAATTTTTGTTCTAAGAAAACAAAAAGCGCCACGACAGCTTGTCCCTTTGTACATGACACGTCCGTGCGAATATGGCGCGCCAGACATGACTTTCAAGAGGTCATCTCTAAACGTTGGCCCGAGACCTTTCTGACGAGTCCAACACGCTTCCCTCGGTTCAATGTGATGCCCGACGCCATCGTCGAATCACTGAAGCACCCACTGAGCACAGGAGCCAGGTGGTCAGGAGTCTCGAAGCTCCCATGGATGGCAACGTGTCACTAGAAGTATCATCATCTAAATTTGGGCAAGTTGGGCAAGTTGGGCTTACATTGGGCAAGTTGGAGTCGAGTTAGAGGCTCCCTTCCCCTGCCGTATACGAGATGACGCCCTGTACAGCAGCTTCCCGGTTCGGGAACAAAGGAAGGTCAGTCAATGGCCGCTGCAAGGCTCGCTTTTCCGCGTCCGCCTTTCTTCGGCCACAGGATTCCCCCCCCCCCCCCCCCCCCCTCCGCCCCTAATCATCAACTCCTAATGGGGCCCATTTCGCGAGGAGGAGGCGCTCCCCCGAGCTTTGCTTTTGCGCTTATTGTTAGCGCGTGGAAAGCTTGCATGTTGAAATCCTGCAAACACGTCGGTAAATCCGTCTGGCATGCACCCCATCATTAGCGTTAGCAGTTTGGAGAAGACGCATTGTGGTGGAAGGGAGGGGGGGGGGGCAGTTTTCGATGCCATGTAGCTCAAAAATAGCCACACGACCAAATAAAAAATTTTGACGCCAACTCGAACACAAAGTAGCCCAATCTGGTAACCCTGTAAGTGCCTTCGGGCGGGTTGTTATACTCCCCTAATCCATTGTAGCAGCGAGCGGTTAGAATCGCTCCAGTCACAGCTCTCGTTGGCCGAAGTTTGAAATCCAATGAGGGGAGGCGAAGCGATTTTGTAAGCCGAGCCGCCACCATGGAAAAAGGGAGGGCGACGCCGTGGCCGTCTCCGAGAGGCCGCCTCCAGGCAAGCAGTACCATGTCAGTTGCCGGTCGTTCACCCGATGCATGATTCGGCCAAGCAGCCGCGACGCAAAAAGGAGAGGCGACTCTGCGGCGGTGCAAGTTTGGGCCTGACAGCCGTGGGCAGTTTGGTCTGGTTTGGACGAGGCGTGAATTGGCGTGAAATCGGATCTGTTTACCTGGTCACACACTTGGGAAAGGTGCAGTAGTGATCACATTTTTCGTCAGCTCAAGGAGGGCGGTCTTGGATTGTACAGACTGTTAGTCAGCCTGCTGGTGAACACGCTATTTTTTGTTCAGGATTGCGGCTGCCTCAAGGGCTGCCCAAACTTGCAATCAGTTTCAAAAGCAGGGACGTACTTTAGGCAATTTTAACGTGGTTGTCAGGTCGGTCAGGTGTCTGTAAACTGAACTTTGTCTGGTATATTTGAGTACACTGTCACGTAAAAATTGTATAGAGTTGTCTGCAACAGCCTGCTACCGGACTCGCGACATAGAGAACTGTACTGTGGAGGGCCTGGGCATGGTGTACTGATAAGAGCAACGGGTGTGCCTGTACAACCGGGGATCAAGTGTTTTTTATACTGTATTCCGGCGAACCTACAGAGCAAACGTCGGTAAAAAGATCGGTTAAATACACCGAGGGGCACTCGCTCCACACTTTCTAAAATCCGTAAAATATAGAGCACCTTTTCGTACAGTGTTGTATGGAAGTACACCTCCGAGATGTTAGGCGACAACCTCTACACAAAGACTTCCCGCTTAACCCACATGGTATACCGTATCAATCTACAGGCAAGAAGAAAATAAATTACGACTAATAATTGCTTTTGGGTCTCTACAGCATCTCCTGAGCGCGCTTAGAGCGGCTCCATGCGAGATGGATGCCAGGCTGCCCTGGCGTTTCTTATTGAGCGCCACGGAGTTCGTTAAGAAGCAGAGAACCCAACAGGCGTTTACCAGTTGATTAAATTGGAGCCACTGACTACACATAAAGGGATGATCAAATGACAAAAAAGGCGGTTTGTCTCTCTTTCATAGCAATCGGTAAAGCACGAAAGTGAGATTTGCCCTCACAGGATCAATGGAATTCTACATCGATGTGAACTTGCACATCGCTATTTATATTTCGTCCGTATATGGCACCGTCACACTTATCAACATAAGACCCTGGATTGCACGCAGGAGCACTGCGTAAACTCGAATTAAACCACACGCGCTCGCAAACCATACGAACGAGACCGAACGGGTTGCCAGCGAATCGTTTGGGGAAGTCACGGTCCGGTGCAGCGAAAGAGCATGTTTGAGGGGCTGTCTTGTGGTTGTTCTGGGCGAGCGCCAACCTGCTGCCGCATTGATTTCACAAATGTTAGACCACTGCTTCCCTGCTTCGTGGACTGTACGGCAGACGGTTGCGTTGCCACGAGCTCAGCTAGCGCGAACTGTCAGCGCTCATTTCCATCGTGATGCATCACTTCGCTTCGCCTCTCTTAGGTCTTAGGGGGCAGCAACCATCGAAATAGAGGAGGTTATAGGAAAGATATATGTCACGTTCATACAGCTGTCTGAGTTTCAGCTCGTAGGGGAGTCGATCAAGTGCTTCGGGCCTCCCGTTGCGGGGACGAAGCGCGCGACTCGAATCATGGTGCAGACACGTTTTTTTTTTACGATGTCATTTCCGTGACGAATATGACGTCAGTCAGAACTTGGTGGGTCCCGGCATAAAACACTTTCGTGTTAAAAAGCTGTGGCGACGGCTGCTAGCTTGATGTCAACAAAGAAAGTGCCCTAATGGCGCAATAAGATAGGCTTCGTCTTCATAATGGGAGGAACGTAGGTTTGATTTCAAACACGGGAAGGGGCGTACGCGAGGTCGTTGATGCAGTCTGTATTCGCAATGAGCTCTGTGGATACGAATGAAAACAATTGCCTGGCTGAAGCACTTGGTGTACAACCGGCTAAATCCGCAGTGTTGCGATAGCATTCTGATGACGTCGGTAATACGAATCGGCAAGGGCTTCGATGGGGATAACATAGGCACGTTGCGCTGATGTTTGCCTCGCAAGTAGCAGCCCCGTTTTCTATATCCTGGTTGTTCGGGTGGCCATTTCTTGTAGGAAGGATGCCACGCATATCGCTGGATTGTCTCGTAGTATTCATATTACGTAAATGTTGGCGCCCTGTCCTAGATAGCAACAGCCGGGATTATCACGACTCCCGCACGGGCGCCCACACAAATAAGGCATCTAAACTAACGTCATGATAACAAGGCCGAGAAGAACAAACAGTTTAAGTGGCGCGGAAGAACATAGGTTAGCTGTTGATATTGCAGCCGCCCATTCAGATCACAGATAATACAAATGGCAAGAAGAAACCGATACCCTCTTTCTTTACGCGGTGTCTCAGTGTTAACCCCATAGATCGTCGCACGGCATGCTGCAGGCAGTGGGTGATAACGGGTCGAGGAATCGCCACTCCTTTACCGATGCCCTAGCGTGAGCTGAAGTCAACTTTAGTAGGAAAAGTGTCGTGCTCACAGCGGCCTCTGTCCTGTGCAACATGCCTATAGTATTGCACGACAGCTCAAACTCGCATTCAAGCCAGCGCATTCAAGACTAGTCAATAAAGGTACGGAGTTTTGTGGCATTTACAACTGTACGTGTGTAGTAGTCATAGTTTTGAAGCCATTGTGCCGTGATTCTGCTTAGCGTTTCACAGAGGAGAAAATTCTAGTTAACACGGGTAATGATTGGCCCTGCTTGATTTTCTGACTTTGCAGATATTTCGTCTACCTTGGGCTTTGATGTTGTTGCACATCTCTTTGAAGTGTCTTTCAAATGCACTTATGGAGGGAGCCGAAAGGGCGCCGATTGTTAGCGCTATATTGCTTGGATGACGTTACTTAAACACGCAAGCTAGCGAAACTAGATAAGGTATCAGGGTACCGCCACTCAGGCACACATGTAGGCAACGGCGGCTATTTTGGTGTTTATCAATGTTGGCAGATTGCCGCATCTATGGCCTTGCCGCTAACTTAGACCGGTTCTTTTGTTAGCAACACTACCGAAGATGAAGCAAAACGCCGTCTTCGAATACAGTTCTGCTACTGAAATACTCCTACACACGTTGTCTTTGATTCGCACTCCGAGCGACGTCAGTCGCGGGCAGCCGCAGAGAAAAAAGGACAAGCTAAATCTACCAGATTTGACCTATTAAAACGCGTAAACCACAAAATGGCATCGCCCATGAACCGTCGCAGTTTAAAGAAACACCACGTGATGCGAACTGAAAAACCATCATGGCGGCGGCACGGAACAAAAGAAAAGAGTATCACTCACGTCATCGTTGATGGCGGTTAGCACACTCACTTCTTCAACTGTGTAGATCTTCCGATCCTAGTCACGGCACCACTTTGTTGAACAAACCAAGGTGGGGGCCGCGGGGCGTGAGTGATCTCTTTCAAAGTGGAATGGAACTGCTCTCTTACAACGATTGTGATAGCACTTTTAGGAAGCAGCTACTAATGGCCACCTCTTCTTCCTTTCTGATATTTCCAATACTATGCAAACGCCAAGTACAGCGTTATGTGAACAAACCTGCTGGATCAGCAGACATGGACGGTTTTACACTGAACCCAGGGAAATGTACTTGTGTGACGTTTTTCCGCTAGCTAGCCCGTGATTCACACAGACCATGAGATTACCCATAATCCTGTATAAACTACAGTAAATAAGGAGCAGAAGTTTGTAGGTGCGCTTTTTGATAAAAAAACTCACATTTATTACAGACATCCAACAAATTAAGCATAAGTGCCTGAAAACAATAAACCTCCTGATGGTCCTCTCCCATCAATCCTTTGGTGCAGACAACCACCTTCTGTGGGTCTATACCACTTTGTCAGGTCTCGGAAAGACTACGGCAGCGTTGTGTATGGGTAGGCAGCCGAAAGAGCGCTATAGATGTTTGATCCATTGCTCTACTTAGCTATTCGCCTTACGCCGAGTGATTTCCGCACCGTCTCGTCCCAGAGTATGAATCTTGAGTGCAAGAAATTGTGTCTGTAGCATCAACGAATGTACATAGATTTGTTATATGCTGCTGAGATTTCCTCATTGAATAACCATCCTTTTAAACCTGTCTTTAACAATTCATCATTAACCCATATCTTTTAAAATCCTAAATATGTTTCTTTTTTCTTGTCACTGAGGGTGAGAGGAAAGGCTTCTGGCAGATTCATTGGCATTTTAGATTTGCACACATCATCACCATGGCAACTGAAGTCTGTTTTCTGTGACCTTTTATGAAACTTGACAAGAATTGCGTGGCAAGAAATGCGATGGTGCAGCTCTTCTCCTGGCAGTATAAATATCAACAGGTGAAGTTTTACAGTGAGGCTTCAAAAACTGCTGTACTGTATCTTGTGCTGCTAACGTACCTAAGTTTATTAAATGCGTTACTATGACCTCGAGTAGCAGCATTTTCACGGCATAAGCGCAAGGTATTTTTTTTGTCGTCAAGCACAATTTATAAGCAAATTCCTTCATGTATGCAGACTCACTGACCGTTGTACGCGAACTAGTATCTAAAGTTCCATGTCAAAACCCCATAAGCAATCTTGTTTACAATGCCATAATAACGGCTTATACAGAAAAAGTTCAAACATTAATATCATAGGTTCTCTGCCCACTGTGGAATTGCCGGGAGTGAGGCGGCCGACGAAAGAGCTGCCCTACACCGACCTTAAGCCACACATTAGAGAACAGATTTGTAAAGCATGGCAAGCAAACAGAAGTAAACAAACAAACAGCAACCTACACGTAATGAAGCCGCACTTGGAACCACACGCCACCGAATCCCGCCAGAGATGCACAATCTGTCACCATGGCCAGGTTATGTATTGGCCACACACATGCGACGCATTCGCACCTGCTCACTGGCTCTTTATGACCCGTATGTAGCAGGTGGGGAGAGCACCTATCCATAATCCACATTTTACTACAATATAAAACACTAGACACAACACGACAAAAACCCTTTGCAGACTACATCCAACACTTCATCCTTCGTTCTTCTTGTGAGACGATGCCATATTTTAAGCGAATTTGCCAGTACCTGTCGGACATTAAATTTTTGCAGCTGATATATCAGGCATAGTCAGAACCTGGCCCTTTACACTAGCTCTAATCATTATCTTTAATCAATGTTATTTTAATTGCTGCTTACTGGCGTTAGCACTTGCCTTTCATCGCTGTTTGTTAACCACTTTTTTAGTGCTCTTTGCCCTGCTTGGCCTTGCGCCGTAAACATCCAACTACCATAATCATCACCCGGAATACGTATGGGGGGGAAGCACTAGGCAAACACGACCAATGACTCAGAAGTAAGCCTACTCTATTACTCGAACATACTGCCGGTGATCCCATACGGAGCGGAAACGTGGCGTTTACTAAACAACTGAATAGAAATTTTAGGTGGGATTGACGGGCCATGACACGAATAAGGATAGGACTAACCCTTTGGGACAGAAAATGGTCTTCCTGGATCAGCGAAAAGATTCGAGTGGAAGATATCATAGTTTCAATAAAGATAAAGAAATTGACTTTTGAGATAGCATGGTTCATATTAAGCTAGATAAAGAACTTGGGCTGGTTATTGAGAAGACATGACAGCCAGTGGACCAGCAGCGCAACCGCGTGGATACCACGAGAAGGGTCTTGGAGAAGGGGAAGGGCAATAACACGACTGAGTGATGAAAAAAGGAAATTCGAGGCAACGAGTGGATTCGGCCAGTGCAGGGCTAAGGGGGGTGAGAGAGAATTGTCTTTAATGCTACTGGTGAGGTTAGCCTGGCAAAGGCACCTAACGTGCCACACAGATGTGTGAGAAGAAATGAAATGTATAAAGTGATGTTTACGGCTACGATGACGATGATGCGCTCAATAGTGAAGCCTTAGATAAAGAATGTGATCAACTGCTGTACTGCGCAGGAAAGTAAATAGAGCTTCTCTTGCTCGAAATCATCGTTTTTAGTTCGACCAAGGGCCTACCACGTCCCGTAGCGTTAGCCTTCTAGTATGCGGTGGGCCGAGGGGCATTCAAAGGGATGTCCTAGCTACTGTGTAGCGTGCACATTTTCTGACACGTGGTTCAAGTCCTCGTGGCCGCAATGATGGGTGCAGAGGGGAAGCGGAATGTTTAATCTTGAATCTAAAATGACTTGTGTAAGCGACATTTAGCCGCTCGCGGTGAGGAACCACTTAGTCATGCTTGGAGGATCCGTCTGGTATTCAGAAGTTCCCATGCGGGTCTATGCACCGAAGCGGCGCGTAAGTTTGAGGCACAACCAGCCACGTAGATCACTGGAATCTTGAGACAACCTGGGTTGCAAGGGAAGAAGCAACTTTTCTGGCAAACGGTATAGGTAACATTGGCCCATGGAGATCATGCCCGCTCGATGCCGCAGTGTCTGCCACGGCATTCTCAGATATAACGCAGTGGGCAGGAGTTCACTCAAGCTCTACATGATGATGTGCCCTTAGGGCTTGTAAGTGCACGGCATTAATGTAGAAAACAACCAGTTTTTCGGGTACGATGTGCACCACTAAAGCTCCGCCCGACAATTTGTGAACATTGCCCATTGACATGCTATTTCATCGATGATGTAGGTGAAAGCAGCACGCAGAGCGGAAAGTTCGGTAATTATGGATGTTGTCCTGCGGCTAAGCGTTATGCAGGACAGGAGAGGCTGGAGAAGATGCCTTCGTCTTGCAGTCGCCCTAAGGAGGCGATTCATGATAATGATGCTGACCTACAATCATCATGAGCATTAGAAAAATAAATTTTACTGCAGTGCGTTTTCACTAGAGTGCGGATATCAGAGAGAGGCTGAATGGTTGACCTTGAAGCAGCTCTACGACTCCAGTGCGCTCCTAGTTCCTATGAATCGTACCACTTGAAAAGTGTGGTATCATATAATTCGCTTTAAAAACGTTGTCCAACTTATAAATGAGTTCTATAAGGGTACTATTCCGGGCCCATTGTACTGCATAACTGCACAATAAAGAGAGACACGGACGAAGTAGCAATGGGCACACAACGCAATGAGCGCTGTGTGTGTCAGTTCTCAGTTCGTTCGTGTATCCCATTTTTTGCTCAATTGTTTGGTGTAATTTTAAACGAAAGCGTTGTTTGAGTACCTGCACCATTTTTTCCTTAGTTGATGGTATATCAAACCCCTCCTATTATATCCGACTTCGTTAAGAAGAGTAACCACAACGCAACGCGTATTGTGACGGCCAATCAGACGTTACGATACCTCAACCCGCTACTGTTTTTCGCACACGTTTAAATATAGTTTTCATCCGTATTTAAAGCACAAAAAAAATTCGGGAGAAGAATGCACACGGGCCGTCCGCATTTTTTTCTTGTGTTCTCATCTTTATTGCGCTCCAAAATATGCATAAGTTTTCTGAGAGTACCAGCTTTCCCACTTTCCGCTCGCAATACAGTGTCTTTTGAATGTAGAGGTCAACGTACTAAATATGGATGGCTGTAACGTCATATCATATATTTCTTTCTACAAAAGAATGTTTACAGCTTAGAAAAACAATTGGAGAAGACTCTGTCCATGAACTTTTGCGTCCCGCGCTTCCTGATCTGTAATTTTTGAAGTTTTTGAAATTATTTAAATGCTGGAAAGGCACTCAGGAATGAATAATGTTTTCAGTCTTTCTTTAAATGTTTTGAAACACATGTAGCTGTATGTTTTCCACTGATAGTACATCATATTTTTTAACAGAAGGTTTGAATAAACGCATGATCAATAACCTCGGGAATGATCAATAACCTCGGGACAGCACAGCAGTTTGAGATAGATGGCGAGGCAGTGGAAGTGGTAAGCGAATATATATACTTAGGCCAAGTTGTGACCCCAGATCCCAACCATGAGGCAGAGATAATTAGAAGGATCAGAATGGGGTGGGGTGCATATGGCAGACATTATCAGATAATGAATAGCAGCCTACCATTGTCGTTGAAGAAGAAAGTGTATGACAGCTGCATCTTACCGGTACTCACCTACGGGGCAGAAACTTGGAGGCTCACTAAGAGGGTTCGACTTAAATTGAGAACGACTCAGCGGGCAATGGAGCGGAAAATGATAGGTGTAACATTAAGGGACAAGAAGAGAGCGGAGTGGGTCAGGGAGCAAACTGGTGTTAAAGACATATTAGTAGAAATTAAGAAGAAGAAATGGACTTGGGCAGGGCATGTAATGCGAAGGCAAGATAACCGCTGGTCATTAAGGGTAACAGAGTGGATCCCTAGAGAAGGCAAGCGCTGCAGGGGGCGGCAGAAAGTTAGATGGGCAGATGAGATCAAGAAGTTTGCGGGGATAAATTGGTCACAGTTGGCACAGGACCGAGGTAATTGGAGAATAATGGGAGAGGCCTTTACCCTGCAGTGGGCGTAGACAGGCTGGTGATGATGATGATGATGATGATGAATAAACGCGCGAAGAGAAGAAAATGACTGCGGCTTCGTTTGACTAGACCGGTTATGCATGCGACGGTTATGCTAGGCCAGGATACGCACGCTATGGCCGCTACGCACGTTGTGGCCCCTACGCCCATGCCCTGGCTCCGTCTCTCAATCACACAACGGCTGAATTAAAGCACTCAGCCGGTTGTGGCCAGAAAATGGGAGGCGGAAGGCGGTGAGCCGCCGTCTCTCTTTCAAGTGATCGGTAAGTCCCGTGGTTACAAACGTAGACACATGTGCCCAGTGGGCGGCGGCGCGTGGCTGCAGCCGCGGCCCGCCAGTTGGTCTCACTCTTTCATTTCAACGCCAAGCTGTCCCCCACGGCAAAACTCGCTGTACTAGCCAGTAAAGCTTTCGTTTTTAGATATTGCCGAATGGCAGGAATAGCATTTTTGGGGTTCCTTTCCAAAATATCGTTCATTTTAACGGCGGAGCTGTTGAGAAAATTTTCTGTGTGTGGTATCCGCAGTTTTAAAAGTACAAATAAAATACCAAGCGCTCGTGCACACGTGCCTCGAGCGCACGTTCGTCCAGTTAAGCATACCTTCTTATGGAGAATGGCCAATATTGTGCAATAAACTCAGGCGTTCGCAGCGTGCGTCGTGCGCACGTTCTTCAAGCCAGCAAGGCAAGCATACCCACTCCGAGATATTGGCGAGCAGTGGCCACAAAAACAAAATCTCTAGCGTTCGCCGTATCGTGGCAATACTTGCTCTGAGCGAAAAAGACACGTCATAGCGCACGCCCCTCGTTTGTTCGATCGCGTCCCGTGGGGCGCATGCGGTGTTCAGCGTAGAAGAGCCGTGACTTGAATTCTGATGCTGCTGTAGATGATCATTGACTCCACATGACGCGGTCGTGAATAGTTCGCATGCTCGCGCAAGAGAAAGCGCTTCGAGAGGCTCGGCCCGCAAAGCATCCGCTAGAGACAATACGTCACGCTTCCAGAGTAGCCTAAAAGAACGGCGACGATGACGACGAGCTGATCCTCGCCTTCCTGAAATTAAAGTAATTGAAATTCCATGCCGCCCATGTCAACCACGACGCCACAACGATAGTAAAACTCAACTATGCGTCCGTCAATGATCCTGTACAACAACTTCGCCATTTAAGTTCTGCACGTAAGTGCAAGCTTCCCTGATTTTGGTGTATATTTTTGCATGTCAAATCAATAAGTGGCCATATATCTGTACTTTTAATAGTCGGAATGAATTGTTCTCATTCGCATGAAAGCGCGACCAATGAAAACGGATTATACCCTTGAAAATTCTGCCTTCAAATATCGATTTCGCGGGCTCCTGCAGTTAGGTATAGTATGGCGGTACAGAGCTACTTACAGAACATCAGGGGTGCTATTCCAGAAGGCCCAAGATTGATCTTAACTCGGGAAACACGCACTCTAGCGGCGCCCACGTAATGTAATGATAATATTTCGAGGCGGAGTTCAAGTGCTTTAAAAATGCAATTTATGCTATTTGCTGATTATTGGGGTGACTTTACCGGTCAAGGGCAGCGCGTTCAAAGAAGGCGCGACTAGGGCGTGGTACATTTTTCACGTCTTTCTCTCGTTTCACTACTGCACTAATGGCTACTGGGGCAAGCAAATTCAACTAAATTATTTTATCACGCTTTCATTTATTTATCTGTTTTTTACTCCATATACATTTATGTTTATTTTAGGTGTTCTTATGAGCTTTTTGTTCGAAATTTTCCGTCATAAGTAGCAGTTTCTGCCCATTTCTGCCGACGGTGGCAGACAATGCAATCACGTGACTAATGCCGACTGGTAAAAAAAAAACGGGTGATGGAAACGCGCCATACTCAAAGTTATCGCCGCTCGGTGTTATCGAAACCCTCCGTCCGCTTTCACATACGAAATTTTCTAGGTGCACTGAAGTCTGCTTACCTGATTTGAAGGCGAAAGCTTCGCGATACCTCATAACAACTGATACATTGTACTTGAGATATTTATTAACAACTCATAATTGTACTTGCACTAATTCTTCACTGATATATTGCGCTTGCGTATATTTCCCCTCTTTTATTTCTGTGTTTTTCTGCATGAATATTGGCAATACTTAGGTCGGCTTCTGTTCTGCTGTACCGTATTTGCTTTAGTTTCTTCACTTTCATATCGCAGTGAACCCGTCAGCAAAACACTGGCACAAACCACAGCCTCCCTATAATAGGGGTTCTGCGCAACTGATGTGCACTTGACCTTCTCAGTGCCATCCAGTTCACGTGTCACGCATTATTATACAACTTTTGCTTTTCCAATTCACAGTTCTCTGAATTTTCAAAAACCGAGCCCATTCGCTCCTCAAAGCTCCCAGTTGATGGCAAGTCACCCAAGCGGGCATGTGCTAAGAATAAAGGTATAGCAACAACCACAGCTTTTCACATTTGTTCCCTTTATTTCACTTTGCTCTTCACATCTCTTCCTCGACTAAGCTCTCTACAGTCGCTCGCTTTTTATGGACTCTATAACTTCGCCCTCCTTCTGGCGTCAAGCTGTTTGTTTCGGCCTCAACTCTTCCCTTCACAAGCTTTGCATGCTCCGCTTCCTGACAGACGACGAAGACGCTCTACAAAACCCGTTGAATTGCGCAAAGATCGTCTTGCGCAAAGATCGTCTTGACCAATGCATAGTACTTCCGAGGGACAAAAAAAAGCTTCTCCGCAAAAAAAAAAAAAAAAAAAAAACTCTGTCGGGATAGATATATGCCTGCTGCGGCGACCGTGAACAATGAACCATGGTGCAGTAGCCGCCAACATGAGCGCCCCAAGTTCACCTCGGCTGGGCAATATCTCTTCCGAGTTCCGTCCGAGTTCTTGTGTCAATCACACACACCCAGCACATTCGTGGGCGCGGCGTAGCGACCGAAGCCCCACCCAACTATGGCTGCCACGGCGTCCACTCTCCTGTGGAGTAGCGTCGCAACCACGAAGTCACTTGCATTTGATGCTCCGGTAACAAAGCTTAGCAGCAAACAATCAACGAACGAAATGCTGCCACAGTCGCGGGGGGGTTCGGTACAAACAAACAGTTCGCTCTAGCCTGAACGACAGCAGCGACCAAAACGCCAATATTTCCCACGGCAGCTATTCACACACAGAAAAAACACAATGCATGACAGATAACACGCCTTCAACGTCTAAAACGTTCTCGTAAAATGTTGAAACACGCTCATGACAGGCTAAATTGGGGCGATGCCTGATACTACGCCCGCCGTACCGACGTAAACAAAGTCGGTCATGTTTGAAAGTCCGGAGAAGCGCGTTCCTTTCGCTACAGTGAACTGCTTCGCTTAATTTGTTTGGGCTTGCGCTGAGCTGCACTGGAGCCACCATCAAACCACGTAGCAAACACATTTCAGTGGAAGAACAGAACACCGAGAAAATTGGAGCCGCCCCGCGCCGCTTTTAGAGGGCGGAGTTTTAAAAGCTGTGGCCAGGGGCGCTATTCCAGAAGGCCCGAGTTTCGCCTACTCCCGAGTTTTCAGCTGCTTGGGTTATGAAAGCAGAGATAGTGGAGCATTCGACGCACCTCGAGCGAAACCACCGGGATCGTGCGCCGCACGCCTGGCAAATTCAGCGTGCTGTGTTGGGGCCGCTTACGTTGATAAAGTACGGCGCCCACTATCTTCCGCATGCAGCACCCTCGGAAATCGCTCTGCAATGCTCATTCCCAAAGCATAAACTAGATAACCCCACTGCTACTTTGAAATCCCCAGCGTGGCTGTTGGCCACGCCCGGTAAGGGGCGGTCCGTTTTTCTCAGTGTTCTGTTCTTCCACTGAATTATGTTTGCAACGTGGCCTGAGGGCAGTCCCAGTGCAGCTCTGCGCAAGCGCAAACCAAGTAGTCAAGCGGGTCCACTATAGCGAATGGAACGCGCCCTGCCCCCGACCATCAAATATGGCTTTTGTTTACGGCTTGCTTGAGTGTGCACGGCGGCCGCTTATCAGACAGCGTCCCGGTCATCTGAAGAGGGTGTTTGAGAATTAACGAGTGCGTTTTATGCGTTAAAGTTGTGTCATTAGTCATCGACTATGTTTTCACGGTGTATGAAGAAGGCTCTCATGGGAAAATCGTGTCGTTTTTCCTCTCCTGTCGGCTTGTACAATAGTGAACCCCAGTTCGGACCGAACACCCTCGCGACTGTGACACCGCTAGCTAACGGTGGCCTGGGTACTTCATTTTTGTTTCATGTTAAGTTCTTGTCGTTGCTAGGGGGCATCAAGTGACGACTTAGTGGCTACAACGCTACGCCCCCACAAAGAGGACGCCAGGGGTGGGTGTGGCTTCGGATGTTACGCCGCGCCCCCGAAGGGGCTGGATGTGTTTGACTGACATTAAAACTCGGAGGAAACTCGGGTATGGTTTTGCGCGGCCGAGTTGAACTCGGGACGCCCGTGGTGGCCGCTGCTCGCGGGGGTGGTTTATATTTATGGTCTCCGTAGCACGCATTTTTCTGCCCCGACAGGTCTTTTAAACGAAATAGGAATTTCGAGCCCGTTTCTTTCTCTCGAAAAGTTCTTTGCCATGTCTGTGCAGTCGTTTGGCGACAGAACCCCGTTTGCTATGACTTAGAGGCGGCTTTAGCTCCATGACCGTCGAGGACCAAGTGTAGTGTGCGCTGCGGTTTTACGCGGCACGCAGTTTTTAGAGAAGCCTTGACGGCGACCGCACCATCGACCGTCACAAGTCGGCTGTCAGCGGGTGTGTGCGCAATATAATCAGTGGAGACGTGTTTTGCAGACCTCGCCTTTTTTAGGTGGTTTGGCGGACATGGCTTCCGCAGGTACCTACCGCACGTCTATCCGTCTGCAGCCGGAGCGTGCATGCGCTTCAGAGCATGCAGCATTGCATGACCGTGGGTTTTGTTTATCATCAGCGCGGCGGGCAGTCTCCCTCGAGGGGTTGCGTAAGCGGTATTCACACGACCAAGGAGAGGGCGCGCGGAGGCGGATGGATATGTGACGTCAACAGCACGGGACCGGATTGTCCGGCTTGGCGGCGCATCCACACGTGCGGAGCTACGCGGAGTGACTAGCAGACGACAGTGCGGAGGAAGCGAGGGGATTCTCAGCGAGGCACCGTGCGGGACCGTTTTGTTTTTGCCTTGCTTTCGTTCGCCCATAGCGCCCCCAAACGCCAAGGCGCTCTTCTCCTTGTTTTCCCGACAACAGCACCTGCAGTAATAGCGATTATTCGAAGCCGTGCCCGCACCTGTAACTTCACCACGTGTCGACCACACCACGTCGAAAAAGCCGCCCTTCCACCCGCTTCGACATAAAACCACGTGACCGCAGTGACCACGCGCTGACAGAGTCAGTGCTGGCATATGTGCGAAAAACAGGTTCCATTCCCTGCAAAGGGCCGCCGCCGCCAAGCGAAACAATGCGGAGGCATTTTCTTTCCCGGAGCATCCGCGGGTGATCCCCACCGAGGGGCGGAGCCTAAAACAGGTCACGTGAGCGAGCCCCGCGGGCCAGAAAGAGAGGTTATCTCCGTCGTGTGAATCCCGGTGTAGTACGCATTTCTTGTCATTATCCTCTCTACAATACAATGAACGGCGCGTGCCTATCGTGAGAGGCGATCTTAGCACCTTTCAACGGGTTTTGTTCAGCGTCACCGTCGTGTGGTAGGAAGCAGAGCATGGAAAGCGAGTAAAGGGAGAGCTAAGAAATAAAGCAACCGCGTGACGCCAGAGGGAGGGTAAGCGGAAGTGGGAAGGGCGCGAAGGAAGAGAGGGTTGTGAGGGGATTGAACTCTAGGAACAAAAAAAAGCGACTATAGATAGCTTCTTCGAACAGCAGCGGTGAAGAGCAAAATGAAATAAAGCAAACAAAAAAAAACCTGAAAAGACATTTTCCTTGTTGCTATTCCTTCCTTCGTAACACATGCCCACTTGGCGGATGGGCCCGGAATTTGGACCTTTGAGGAAGTAACGTGCCCGGTTCGCAAAATTCGTAACACTGTGGATTCGAGCAGTAACACTTGTAGGATAGTGCGTGCAGCGTGAAGCCTGAACGTGATGTCATGGGAGTGGGACCGGTGCACACCACCCTCGCAGAACCCCGATTATAGGGAGGCTGTGGCGTGTTCCAGTCTGCTTGCACACTAAGACGAACAAATGAAACGGAAGAAACTGACGCAAACACGCAACAACAGAAAAAAAAAGCCGTTTAAAGTAATCCGTGTGAAAAGAAAAAGAAACGAAGGCGAGGAAAAAGGCGCAAGTACAATAAATTAAAAAAGAAGTTGCTAATACGTCTCACCAGAGTTTCGCCTTAAAAGCACGTAAGCAGACTGGACCGCGCCAAGGAAATTTTGTCGAAAATCGGAGGGTTTCGATAACGTAATACCAGCAGCAACTTTTTTGAATGTGGCGTGCTTTCATCACCCGCTTTCTTTTTTTGCCAGTCGGCCATAGTGACGTGATTGCACTGTGTGCCACCAACAGCAGAAACTACTTCTTAGGACAAAAAATTCCAAACAAAAAGCTCATATGAAGGCATGAAATAAAAATAAAGTGGACTTCGCAGCAAAATACAGATTAATAAAGTAAAAGTACAATAAACTGAAGTAATTGTATTTGTGTGTCCCCGGTAGCCACCAGCGTAGCAGGGGAGCGAGAGAAAACCACTGAAAGATGCGCCACGCCCTAGTCGCGCATCCTTGGTGCGCGCTGCCCTGGCCGATTACGTCACCTCAATAATCAGCAAATAGCATGAATCGCATTTTAATGCATTTTAACCCTGCCCCGAAATATTGTAATGAGCTTATTATTATCGTCACAGCTCCGCCTTGCCCGAGTTTCGCTCAAACTCGAGCATTCTGGAATAGCACCCCAGGCCAGAGTTTTTAAAGGAATAGCTGGGTTATCTACTTTCCGCAACGGGAGGCATATTGCAACTCGATTCTAGATGGTGCTGCGCGTGGATGTTAGCACAAGCCGTGCTTTTTCAGCGTGAGTGGCCTCAACTGGGCGCGATGATAATGCAAAGCGTGCTCCGCGCGATTGCGCCGGCGTTGCCTGAGGTTTATCGGATGCTGTACTATCACTACTTTGTTAACTTGAGCAGCTGAAAAGTCGGGAGCACGTCGGGAGCGAGCTATGTCGGGCCTTTTGGAATAGCACCCCAGTTCTATTTTACTATTCTTCTAAATATACACTTTGCTGTGGCTTGTCACATTCAGCGGCAACTGACATTGCACTTAGTTCAAAAATAAAATTGATGTATTCGCGCTTCATCATCGTAGACGTAGCATAACCAAGCTACACTATTTTAAGAAGCCCATCCATCAAATGCGCTTGTGCATAAAGGATATTTTGGAAGGAATTCGAACTCTGTGTGAGCCCCAAATGTTGCACAACGTTCAAATCGAAGCAACGTATGCAGAACACAAAAGAGAAGCGCACCAAGCACTTTCCAAATATTTTTACCTATATTAAAATATTTCCGTTTTAACGGTGCTGTAGCTATACTGTTTTTTTGCCTTTTTCCCACGTGGTCTGTGTACACTGGCTACTGTGTTGACCTGGGTTATATAAAGGCATTTTATAAAAAATTTGCCCTTACCTTGGCACTGCTTTGTCTGCCTGGAAGGCTCATTCCCAACAAACAATACTCTGTGTTAGAAAACTAGCGATGATTTTGACAACAAGCCACCTGCGGTCCCCGTTTCCATTTGAAAACGAATTTATTTTGTCTATCTTTTATGTTGTGCCTTAAAACGCAACGAGAGTTTCTTGCAACGTATTCCACACGTGTTTCAAAATTTTCACGTGTTTCAATAATATTTCACACGTGTTTCAGTAGCACCGCACGTTATCAGATGTGAATTTTCGTGTGTCAAAACAGAGAACCGCACAATATTATAACAGTAAAAAGTACTTCGAGGTTATGGGCTGGGCTAACATTTAGTATCGTAGTTGGCCTAACCTAGCGACTCCAAGCTGCTGGTGCTGAGACTATAAACAAAACCCACCTGTAATGAACTTTTCTAAGGATCGTTTCCTTAAGCTTCGGTGCACATGTGACGTATTACCATATAAAAAAGGTTGCCAAGATGCGCGTATTGTAGGGCTGAGGATAGATCGTTTTACCGAAATTCTGTAGACACGTTCCTCCTCATCTTGCACCCTCCTCCATCTTGCTTTTGCTTCTGAGTACCTCAAGCACCTTTTAAATACTGCATTTTTACGTGGTCGCATGTTTAAACTCTGAGCTTGTCGTTTGGTTGTATTATATTTAATCCACGATTTTATACAGTTATATCGAACGAGGTTTAAGAAATTCTTTCATAAAGCCTTCGATTTAGTTAGTACCAAATTTATTCATTTTCACATACGAATAGAAATAAAATTTCTGTGAAGGAATTGCACTTTGTGAGGAGCAGCAGCGTCCTAAATGAGTACAGCAAACTAGATCTCTCTAAAATATAAAATTATGCGTCGAAACTTCACGGCGACAAAACAGCAGACAGGCTGACCACAGCCCCGGACAAATGGATACGCTACTAAAGATCGCATCACTACTGCTTGCGCCCATCTCTGACGCTTATTACGGTAGTTTCGTACAAATTAACGCATTTAAAGGCGTTAGCTTATTTTTTTCTTATTGCTTTTACCAACTGCAAAGCCAATTACCGCCAATGGTAGACTAAAATCGGCCGGCAATCATTCGGTTCGTTCAAGGATCTGAAATAAAATCCAACAATGCATAAATCGTCCCGTATTGGTAACCATTCACGGTTAAAGGCCGTGGGTTGTGGCGATGTCGTGCATCAAAGTCATGGGGTGGGCGAAATACCTGCTCACGGTTTGTGCGTGTGCATTAGCATGGCGCCCAGCCATGCGTGACCTCGAAATCGAATGCAATGCCACCACGTTTATGAGGTCATACGGCATTCAATACCAACACTTACCAGGAAGGTATCGTACACCCTGCAGTGTTACAGGCAATTCATTCATCAGGGATCTGTGCAAGACATCAAAAAATAACATGGCATTGCAGAAATCTTCAAACCGTGCTCCATAGTCCCGGGCGTATTGCATTAAAAGCACGTACTGGATCCTGCCTCACAGAAACCCTTTTACCTGCATCCAGGTTTCACTGTGAGTGCGTTTCGTATGCAGCTTAAAGGAAAAAGGTTTTCACGGATGCTGAGAGAAACAGCTTCTTCAACGAGACCAGACCACGTCAGGCAAGGTCGTTTGCAGTACCTTACCTGAAAGGGGACTGAAAACAGAACACTCCTTAAAATATTTTTTTAGGCTTCTCGTTTACGTCAGCGACAGATCTTCAAAACGGCATACAGCCAGAAACCAAAAAGCATAAACAAGTTCTTTAAAAACCCTTTAGATCATATAGGTCCTCTTTTGCTAGAGGACACAACAAAGTCGAGCAGTACACTGCGCAGAATTACCTAGATAAACGGCACAGAAATCTATCTCGCTTATCCCTTGATATCAAAAAAGCGGTTCACAATTTGTCGAAACAAGACATGACACAAACCAAGGCCTCCCGTCTTCCCCACTCGAAACGTGTACTTCTACTCTTACTCCCCCAAAATCCCCCACCAAAAAAAACAGCAAGCAACCGAATTATCTTCTGGACATGTGCCCTTGAACAAGTGTGATATTTCCATAACATACCAGAGTTGGGGAAAAGGAAATGTTTGCAAACGTTACAACGTTCACAAACGGATAATTGCGCGGTCTCCCCACGTGTGGCCCTTTATCGCACACATATCACTTTCTCACTCTACCACTAGACATTATGCCGATGGAATTCTAAAGGCGCTCCCAGATAATCTGGCGGCGTTGTCGAACCAAATTACATTTAGAAACATTTAATTAGTGGCATGTCTACTCTCCGTGCCAGTAAACACAACACTTTTTGACATTTACGGAACTTCAGATACCATTCGCTATACTTGTTCATCCTTACAATTAAAGCATTCCCAATTGTTCAACATGCTCTCTGGGATTCAGATTTGTTCGTTTATATTTCTTTTTAAACAATTTTAAATGTTCTCAAAAAGAAGCTTGTGATGCGATTGTATATTGCGGCACGTGCTTCAAGAGAGAAAATAAACAAAAAAATGCTAAAATTTATATTTTTCAGTTACATTTCAGCAGCTCATTCCAAAAAAATTTTTCTAATATTTTTTATTATATTAAAAAATGTTAATATATTTTATACTCATTCATTTTGCATGGAGAGTAGAAAGTTGTTCTATTAGATGCGAAGCATCTCTTGCTCGGGGGGAGTCCCGCGTCCGTGCCCGTCCGCAGCGCCTCTGATGATGATTCTCGCAGGAGCCCTAGGGATTGGCCAACCAAGAATCCATGACGACCATAGCTTCCGCGTTCAACACCGGTCGTCAACCAGACTAGGGGAAACCGCTGAAGACGAATTTCTTTATCGAAAGGCACCTAGAATGTGTGCTACAAAGGCATCGCCATTTCCCCCAAAAAAAGAACAATCCAATTCATTGAGATCTATTACAATACACAAGACCTGCAAGCCGGTAGAAGCAGCTGCTACAAAGAACATCTGGACCGAGCTCCGCTCTTCTATACGAGTATCACGGCCAGGAGAACGAGAGCAGTAGGCGAAATTCGGCCCGCATGCAGCAAACAAACATTATCGCTGATAGTACGAACTAGACCTGCTGCCAACCTCATGAAGAGGTATATACTAAAACGGCAGATTTGCAAAGAAAATGCAGTGAATAGAGGTCATCGTGTAGTACTTGAAGAAAATCTATTATATCAAATTGAAGTCCCCTACTGATCACTGACTCGCGGACTGACAACTTGAAACTTCAGCAGTATATTTGTCATGGCGTAAAGTCTCACTAAGGCGGGATTTCAAAAAATATGACCCTAGCAGAGGAAAAAAAAAAGAAATTACGAAGTTGTGGTTTCCAGAATTCCTAATTATCTTGCTCACCCGATCTGATATCCAAGTGTTATTTGCTGATATATAAGTAGCCCGGAAGATTCTCTGAAAAGTTGTTTTACGGCTTTGCGCTAAGCAACACAATGGCGCGAATCTATTTCGTAGCAAACTGGGAGCTTTCGAAAATCCCGCAAGATAGGTTTCACTTCCTGGCACATTGAAGTGGTTTTTTTCTGATAAATGTCAGTTCTTCAAATGAATATAACAACTTCAAAGGATTTCGCAACGTGATTTTGCTAGAAGGTCGAGAATTTTTTCGAAATCACACCCACGACGGGCTGGAGATGGCTGTCATTAAATGTGAACACCAAATCGTGCTGCTGGTTGTAGAAGAGTGAAATTTCAGGAGCACATTCTCAATATAGTGTAGGAGCTCAATAATGCTGAATCCTGAAAAAAATTACACCCCTGAAAGGGTTGAGAAGCGCTAAAAAATTGTTCCACGATTTTTTTATAACACGCCCGTGGAGATATAGAATAGGTATTGTTGTAAAATACAAATGGGTTAAGAACTCTTTTTCCAGATTTTCCCGGAAAACCCATGAATAGACAGAAGCAGGATATTTTGCAAATACCTGTTTTTACGGATTTCTGAATACCAATTACGCGCGTTGATAAATACACTTTGTCTTTTGCACTTATTTATTTATTTATATTTTTATTTATTTATTTATTTATTTACTATTTATTTATTTATTATTTTTATTTATTTATTTAATCTGTCACCCCTCGCTTGAGGAACATAACAGGGTGAGTACAAACAGAAAACAGAAAAACAACAAAGGGAAATCACAAAGCTATGCTCAAATGAAAACAGAACTGGCAGTAATTCAACCATGGCTAAAATAAGAATACATTTCGCTTTCAAGATTGTGCAGCAGTCGGTACTATTAACAACATGGTGCGGAAAGCGCTTCCATTGTTCTGTAGCATCCGGAAAAATTTACCATCGAAAAATGTCACTGCCAGCCTTGAAAGGTTTATAAGAGCGTCATGATTCAATCTCGCCGTACGTTTTCAGGGAAGGCGTATGTTACTCGTCGTTAGGTATTTTAATAGCCCTTGGATTATACGAAATATAATTTTAGGATGTTGTTTCCATCCTTAAAGTGCCAATTATTCTAAATTGCACAACAGTTACTGAATCCAGCCTGATATATCTGGAGGACACAAACTGTGCAGCAAGCATATAAATTTGCTCTAATTTAGTGGCCAAGTGTTTCTGGTGAAGGCTTCTAGCCGCGGAGGCATACCCCAGTTTAGGTGAAATATATGTTTCGCATGCAAGCAGTTTAATGTATTTTGGTGTCCTAGGAAATTTCGCTCGTAGAAAACAAAGTTTGTTAACTGACTCAGAACAAACCAAATCAATATGACGATGCCAAGTTGTTCGTATTTGCAGAGACTGTTTTGCAGAGACTGTTGCTCCCGATGTTTTACTGAAAATTGAGAACATTTTTTTTGTATGTTATAGGTGCATATGTTGTTTTCGGGAAGTTAATTTGCGTTCCTATTCGCAACACCCCAATTCCAAATATTGAAGGCACTTTTTCAACTCGAGTTGGTTGTCAGTACAGCTTACAAGCATATAAATCAAACAATCATCAGCATTTAGTTTCATTTTAACAGGTGGCTTTAAAATAGTGTTTACATCTTTTATGTACAAAAAACAACAGTGGGAAAAGCTAGGACCCTTGAGGCACGGCCGCTCGATGGAAACTAGGTCCGGCCTGCCCATTCACGCGCCGCCAATGGGCAGGCGCGTGACAGGGGAGTTGTCAGTTGCCGCCGCTACTTTCGGCGGGGGCGCCACACATCGGTGACGGCTCCCGCGGCCCTCGCTTCGGAGCGCCTACGGAATATCGACGATCATCGCCCCTTTAAACGTCGTTCACTCGCGTTCTAACACACGTATCTGGAAAATAATGACACCACAATTTACGGCAAGATATATCTTCAATGCCTAAGAATTTCATCTGTTTGATGGCGGTAATTCTTGTTCGCGGTTTAAAAAGACGAGTGCGATGCGGCCGCTCCCGCAACCCAGTTCCCGCGATGTTCGGGAATATGACTGTGCAGCATGTTACAATGCTAATTCGCTTTAAACACAGCAGCGCGTTTGTGTTGGAATATAAAACTCCATTACTGCTCCCATGCACCATGCTAACTGAAGGACAATTCTAAAACGGCCGTGTTTTAACCTTTCAAACACAGGCTCAGCAGCCCCAGGGCAGTCTCATGTTTGAATTCAGGCACGGTAATTTTAATCCCAACCAAATGTCCCCAAATGCTGAGAAATTGCAGAAGGTCACATTTATTAGTAACCGGATATTTACTCGTTAAACAGGGACTAAAATGCTTAGATGCGCTGTGTACGATGCGCGGCGTACGTAGATGCGCTGCTTTGCCTGAGGGAAACACCTGTGTACTATCGGTAATGTGTTGTGTTTGCTTTCTTCTTTCCGTATTTCGTTTGAATCGTGGTTTGATTTAGCATGGCGGTCGAGTTTCCCGTATGTGTGAAATCTTACCTGTGAAGTCAGATAGGCCGCTTGCGTGGATATTAATAGATTAATAAGAACTTCTTGGCAGTGATAACTTGTGTATTTTTTGCGTGATTCTATGTTGTATAGCATTTACGCTGCTTGTCATTTTTCATTATGAACGGAACCGAATTAGCTCAGCTTCCAGTTTTAATAATCTGTACATGTTAACTTCGGGAGGGTGGAATCGGAATTAACGCGGGCAAGCAACACGGTTGGAAGGATGAATGCGGCTTGCAGCATCGCGCGTCGGCGACGGGCGAGGGCATGGAAGCGAAGTTTACGGTAGCCGCTGTACTCGCGGTGGGGTGCCACGTATCGGCGCAGACTCCGGCTTGGGCGCGAAGAGCAGCAGCGGCGGGATTGTTGAAGCACGCGTGAGCGCTTTGAGCTATTCGTTTCACCGAATTCCGCGCACGGCTCGTGCAATATATCGTACAAGTGTGCTCCTCGTTATGAAATGCCCAAAACTGCTGCGTGCCGCGCTGCAAGTCGAATTCCTCGAAAACCCCGGGCGTCTGCTCCACGAGTTCCCTCCAAAGAACGACTCCGAGACGCCTGGCTGCACAACATCTCCCGTCAAGGGATCAACAAGGGCAGCCAACGGAAGCCAAGCTCCAGATCGGTCGTTTGCTCGCTGCGCTTCAAAGAGGATGACTAGACGGTGGGATTGTAGGGCACGTTGTTGCTCCCAACAGCTGTGTCGACAAGATTTCCGCCGTACCCAACGTACGTGCTGCCGGGAAAACCCGAAAAGGAGGAGAGCGCTTGTTCGGCCGCTGCTCGAGGCGTGTGCGTCGGCATCTCAAGTACGCAATCAAGGGCAAGTGAGCACAATGGTTGCAGAAAATGAAACGATTGACGTTCAATTCTGGGCCTAACGGATAATGAAGAAAGAGGTCAACCGCACTCACCGAAAGAGGTTAGACCCAATCCTGTACTCTCTCACGGGCATGCAATCATGCGGCCAACGTAATTTTGAGACTCGAGAATGCCAGACTTCGTTTGATCTGACAGGCTTTTTCGATAACACCAAGAGAAATGCCCGCCGCCTTAATATGAAAGAAAACAGACTAAACGAAAACTACAAAAAATGCAAAACGCTGCGACGAATTTCGTGAACAAGTGAAGAAGTTCGAGGGGAATCGCGCTGTACAGGCAGTTCGACACAGCGGACAAATTTGTAAGCTCCTTTCAAACACCGTATTCCCACACCTCGCAGACTGTCCGCTGATGTGGTGCGCCAGCAACAGGGACCCGTACCACTGTCATGAGCTTTGCGAAATGTTTTGAAAAAGCTATTGAGGCTGCTTCTTGCCACCTGGGCTGGCGACGTTAATAGCTCTTTAGAGAATCTACTGAAGCTTTCAGGAAAACATTTCTCGCCAAAAGTTTTCCTTGTAAAGCTGATTGCTGGTGAACCATGGGCGAAGATGAATTGCATATATTCTCACAAACCCAGTAAATCCCTCTTTAAATGTTGTATTAAATTTACCTTTGATGTCACATGGATTTAATACAGTTTAATTTATTTTCTAACTGTATATTACTTTGTGCAACTAGTGTAAATCAAAGAACGACTGCCGAAGTTTTACAGCATTCAACTGCATCCTGTACTCATTTCCGTGTTTTGGTTCCCATGTAAATAGTGTTCTGGTTGCAATAAATCAGTTCATAGTTGCGTTCGATCTGTCCATTTCATTCGTGTGTCTTCCATAATTTTGTGTACCCGGTAACCTAACGCGCCGTCGAACAATATTTCTAAAGCAAATGGACCAATGGATCCTAAAAGGTATTAGATTATTCCAGTTCTCTTTGAAAACACAGTTAAAGCAAGGTGTGAAAATATCCAGTCACATTTGTCAAACGCGCATTGAGAAATGGGCGTGTACGACACAGCACGAAACGTTCATGTAATTTTTACGTACGCTCAAGTTGTAAGCTGTTTTGTAATAAACAAATGCGGTTGCTCAGACTAGCTTGCCATGCAAATATTATTCCTGAAAGCCTTGGGAAAGTCTTTAGAAAGAAATCCGCCTATTGCGCTCGACGTTAGCAATACGCCACCTGCTAACGTCGCATGCGGCGCGCTAAAAGGAAAACAAATGTAGCGCTGTGCCTACTTCTGAAATACTAGTTAGTCCGTGACGCCTATATTGTGAGTTTCCGCCTCACTTATCACCGCGTAATATTATTAATTATAAGGATGCTGACTTCGGCCGTCGGGGCAGTCATGAACAACTTACACCGTATTGAAACCGTGACCGCAGCCGGCAGCTGCCGCTCATCTTTCACCGATGATTAGCGCCACGACTGACGCTGCGGCGGAAAGGGAAACTAACGCCGTCACCGGCGGAGAGGCGCGTTCGGCAGGCCGGACCTAGTTTCCATCGAGCGGCCGTGCTTGAGGCACAAATGAAAACATATCTGGTGTAGCTGACAAACGACCACCAATCCTCACACCGTCCGTGAGGTTATTCACATTGGCGCCAACCTAATTTAAAGTTTTATCACTGAATCCCATTTTTGGCAGTTTACAAAGGAGTTTAGTGTGGTTGACAACATAAATTGCTTTAGCAAAATCAATACAAATCACATCAACCTGTCGGCGGTCGTCTATAGCCGAACTAAATTCATGCATTGTTTGAATCATTTGCGTCATTGTGGACTTGCCACTTCTAACTCGATGCTAACGGTCATTAGGTACTTGATTGACCTTCAAGTGAACAATGATATTCTTTCCTATAATGTGCTCTATAACTTTGTAGCAAACACACGTTAGTGACGCAGGAGGATAGTTTCTGATAACCATTCGGTTACCGGTTTAAACAAGGGTATTAAAATTGCGCAGAACCAGTCCTGTGGGATAGAGTGAGTTTCTAAAATTTTTCAAACATACTGACAAGAAAGAACAACACCTATTCTGAGTACCTCTTAAGAAATGCAGTTGGTACTTTGTCTGGGCCGCAAACCTCCTTCGTACCCAGATATAGCAAACGAGAAAAAACACTTCCTTGATCACATAAGAGGGGTTCCATAGGACACGCGCTTGAATAATGCAAGTTGCTATCACCGCAAACATCTGACGGCATTGTGAACAACCACATGAAAAAGCGGCAAAACTCGTGTGCTATTTCAATCTTTTGCGTCGCTGTTCTTGAACCGACAATGATTTGTTCAATTTTTTCTTCGGCCGCTCATATAAAGCCAGACCTTTTGAGGCGCATTCTTAAGAAATACCGCCGAGTTTATGTTAGCAAAAATTTATTTTTGGATTCGGAACAGGCGTATTTTAGGGTTTTACAGGCTTGAGATAACTCGGTAGTGTTCGGCCTTTTTTCCGCAGTCTTTTACTTCTTATTGTCATTGGAACCACATTCCTGGTTATTCAAGGGCGGCGTTGTTTGACCTTTTTAAGACGAGACGGGATGAAACTATGTCCACAGGTGCCCACAATTGCTTTACATCAATTTCAAAATGTCTAAATGGACTCGCACTCTGAGACGGAGTGAAATTCGTTCACTCAGACTTCTAAGAAATCTAAAATGGAAGTGTCATACGATTCCGGAAAATATTTTGAACATTTTACCCGGGATACACACTTCGGACAACAACAACAACAAGCTGATGATTTAGTATACCCTCATCCACTTATACCATGTAGCTATCCAACTAGCATGATAACAACACAAGGTGGATCATTAACTGGGTTTCAGTAGATATTCCAGTGCCTTCCTTCGCGATTTGCCTAAGATTGCGAGAAAACGATATCTTTAATAGTTTATCTCCGCTTGAAATTTCGATATTACCCGGGGACCAGGTTTCGCAGTTAATATGCGGAAGGTTAAAATCACCAGCCATTAACAACCGTCTCCTATCGTCTACATTGTTGCAAAGGAATGTATTCAGTTCATATATAAATTCAAAAGATGTAGCGGGATGTATAAAAACAGCTCCAAATAGGTGTACCAGATCTTAGAAAGTGGTCTTACACCACACAAATTTCAGTAACGTGCAATCAATTAGTTGTGGCGAATCGGATTTCACGACAATCGCTAGCTCACCCCTACGGTAATCTCGATTTCACCTGAACATGGGTAGGTCACCAGAATAATGCAGTCGCCTCATACAGCACTGCTGCGCCATGTTTATTTTATGATGACCGCATGAGCAGCCCAAAATAATATCAGGCGCTCTAGATCAGTTACTTTGTTTTCAATGCTAAAAGCATTAAACGTAGAACAGTTAGCTATGCTGATGATGGCGTTGTACCAGGAGGACTGTAGGAGGCGTTAGGTTCTTTCAATGCCTTTAGTGCGTTCTCTCGATCACCCTTGTTTCGCTTGCTCTGCAAAAGGAAACGTTTTTTCAATTTATGATCCAGCCATAAGGCCTGCTATTTTCTTTTAGTTTATCGTGAACCAGTGTGGTTTTTTTCCCCTGAGCCCTGTCTGCTGCTACACTATACCATATTTTCTTCCCTACTTGTACGGTTTCTTGGGAATAATCGCTGCTCACACTAATCAAACTGCCTTTCAGTTTGCCACAGTTCTTCATTACGCATTGCTTCTCTTTGAAATCATGAAATTCCATTACGAACGGCCGAATATTTCCCGATTGCCCTCTGCCAGTTCGATCAATTCTCTCTATTGTTGCGGCCTGGATGCCGAATATTCTGTGAAACACATTTTCTACAACAGACACCGTTAAGTCCACCTCAGTTTCCGATTTGCGCTCAGGGTTGCCGAAAACTAGCAAGCTATTTCTTCAACTTTGGCTTTTGTATTGAACGAGTGTTTCTGCATGCCGCGGCACGATAGACTCAATGTAGTCAATCAGAACGTTCATTTCTTGAATTAGCGCCATAGATTCTGCAAGTTTGTCGGTCTTAGTGTTTTGACCTGCTATATGTGCCCCTAATTGTTGTAGCCGTGTGGCTGGCCACCTCTTGTTTTTTTTTAGGATTTGCTGCAGCATCTCCTTAATATCTTGTCCCGGGTTTTCCTCTAGATCACACGACATCAACAAGCACAAACAGACCAACAATCAACGTCAATAGCACAGCACGTTCGAGGGCGAGGCAGAACCGACAAAAATCGGTTATCACTACAGTACTTAGCAGTGCCGTACCGGGAACTAACCTGCGGAACAAGCAGCAGTGGTTTCAGCATTGTGTTGCCGGCAGAGTTGCCGTGCCCTCTGAAGAAGCTCATGTCAGTCCGCGTCTTAAGTGCCTTTTCTACCGATGATGTCACCCCTGTCGGTAGCCGGCCAGCGAACGGTGGTTCGACCTGCCCGCATCGATGAACGAACAAGTACGCTATCTCTTCATTTGTGGTGTTCGTAGCTGTAGTTGTAGGCGTAACCCACGGCAATGCCTGCAAAACAGGCAGCATCGGTTTCAGCATGATGTTGCCGGCAGACTTGCCGTGCCCTCAGAGAAGTTCAAGTCAGTCCGCGTCTTAAGTGGCTTCTCTCTCGATGACGTCACCCCTATCGGTAGCCGGCCAGTGAACGGCGGCTCGATGAGCTTGTATCGATGAACGAACACGAAAGCTATCTCTTCTTCTGTGAAGCTCGTCGCTGAAGATGCAGGCGTAACCCATGGCAATGCCTGCAAAACAACAGCAGTGGTTTCAGGATGCTGTTTCCGGTAGAGTGCTGTACCCACTGCCCATAAATTATCGAAGAAAAATTTCAGGATATTGTTCAAAGAAGCCTATAAAAAGGCATGCGGCATGTTTTTAAAATTACAGCCTTCTCGGGGGAATATAGTTCCATTTTATTGCGTAGCACGGCGTTCGCCATCTCTGGGAATTTCCGCAATGTAGAAGTCCACGTGAACTATTGTAAAACGAAGACTGGTAATTATCCGTCTCACCTACCAGATATTACTACCCATGAGTAAGTAGTCCTTTGAGCACATCCTGGTACAGCTGGTTTCGGGATACTTCGAATAAAACGACGAGTGGCAGCTGTTTCTCATAAACACACGCATCCGGAAGGTGACCATGTATTGACTTCAAACAGGAATCGTTCCCAAATGTGTGCTACCCAATGGTGAACTACGTAATTATGACAAGGCAGAACTCAATAAATGCTAATGCTTAGCATTCTATGCCAGGTACTCCCACAGCCGGGACCATGTAACGCCCTGCATTTCGACGCAAATGCAGATTTTCCAGAAGTTCTGCCTTTAGTCTATATAACAACATATTTGAAGATAATTGGCCTGACAGAAGCTTGAAAAAGAAAAAAATAATAAATATAGAACAATAAAATTCTAACAAGACTCATCGGACAAAATAAAAAATATAGATCTCATACATCTTCCGAAAAAACAGAAGAAAAACACTGTGATTGATTCCTCTGTCATGGGAATCGGCAAAGTGCAAAAGTGAAATGTGCAGCGGAATCTGCAGCGAAGGAGCATGATTGCGGGATGGGGCTGTCTTCTTGGTGTGCTTGGCGAGCGACGTCATCCTAGCGGGTCTCTTCAGGAAAGGTGCGACCAATTTGGTCCTGCTCCGTGGCGTATACGGAAGACGGTTGTGTTGCGAGGAGCTCAGCTTGTGGAACGTGGGAGGTGAATTTGTAGCTTGAACCGTGCACACAGCGAAAGCGTTCCGCTACCGCTGGCGTTTCTCTTCGCATCAAACCAGTCGGCGTTCGCGCCATTCGCCCGTCGGCGTCGCTAAGACGCAGCTTATGCGAACTTGTCGGCACTAGTTAGAGTCATGATGCACTACTTCGCTTCACCTGTTTTAAAACGGCAGCAGCATCCGCGTCAATGAACCTTTTCTGACGTTTCTCTTCAGTGTTCGTGGTGCTGGCGTCATTTCCGTGACGGACAGTGACTACATCGAAATCTTGGTGTATCCGGTAATACAACACTTTCGCGTTAAAAGTCCGCAAAAAAACGCTCAGAATATCTAACAAAAATTGCTAGAATGACAAGCGTTATTCGGTCCTGGCTTTTCAAGAAAATGCATTTGCCGAAAGTTTTGAATTCATGCATTCTAATAGCCTAAACGGACATTATTGTTAGGACAGCATTTCGAGAAACAAAAATAAAAAAATTAACAAAAATGATCTTACATAATACAAAATACCCACTTTATACATCTTCCTAAAAACGAAGAATAAATTTAAAAATGTCTGCAAAAGAACATTTAAAATATGAAATGAAAATTTCCGAAGCAGGTGAAAAACCTTGTAATGCCCAGTATTTCTACAAAAATACATATTTGGCACAACTTCACTTTTCATGGTTTATAGTAGCGTATATTGTGATATCTGGTCCGACAGAATGTTGAGAAACCGAAAAAAAATAAAAATAGAAAAACATTGCGACAGAAATGACCTCACAAAATCCAAAATATGCATCTTATGCACCTTCCCCCAAAATCAAACAGTAAACAAAAACGTCCGCAAAAGAACGTTGCAAATGTGGATAAAAGATAGCGTAAAACGGGCCAACTCTGGTGTAAGCCTTGCATTATTGGAAAAAAATGCATAATTTGCAATGTAAAGGCACTTCATGGCTATACTGGTATAACTTTGGATGATTTGCGAACAGAAAAAAAAATTACAAGATTAAAATAATAAAAGTCTTTCGCTTTTTATAGCCCTTATTTGGCTATAAAAAACTCGCACTATAGACAAGCGGCATAAGAATGCTGCGCATTAGTTGAGAATTCTGTGAATGTCTGCAGTTATTTATATAACCGTTCAATACAATTAGTGTGCCTTCCCACCCTGGCATCGCCCCATACTGCCGATATTGTAAATACACAATAAAAACATACAATTAACGTGCTATAAAATTATCAAGTGGGACCAGTATATAAAAATTTCACAGTAGATTGCAAACCACCCGAATGAAGTCAGTTTGTAAACCACAATACCGACTTAATGCACCACATACGTCGCCATAGAAAAAAAAACGAAGAGATATCATAATCGTTGTTAGGAAGATCAGCCAAGTAGGAGGGAATAATATCGAACATAAAGACGTTAAGAAAAATTACGCGCCAATTTTTGTTCACCTCAAATACTCCTTTAGGCGCCACCGTTACCCCAAGCCGTTCGGGTCCTGCTTTCTAAATGAAGTTGCAGGGGTTCAAACGAGAAAAAGCACCGTGTAAAGCAGGTCGCACAATAGTCGTATTTGCTTAAACGTGTAAGCACTACTTTAAAATAAACGAAGCTAAGA
This sequence comes from Haemaphysalis longicornis, assembly GCA_013339765.2. Classification (NCBI taxonomy): domain Eukaryota; kingdom Metazoa; phylum Arthropoda; class Arachnida; order Ixodida; family Ixodidae; genus Haemaphysalis; species Haemaphysalis longicornis. The sequence continues at coordinate 204,314,360 of CM023452.1, forward strand.
TTTCTCGAATAGTTAGGTAAAACATAGGTTGAAAAAAGCAACTGCGGAATCGATAAGCGGATCTGTCTTTATACAGCACTTTTAAACTCATAGTTTATTTTTATAAAAAATCTTTACAGTCGAAATAGGTCTTCAATACAAGAAAATGATAGCGCTAGTACAGTGAAGCCATCCACAGATATTGCCCCGAAACGTACTCAACCAGATACAATACGCAATGCCAAAAGTTTATAGCTCTAATTTTCCTACGCATTAAAGCATTGGTACCACAAAAAAGTATTACTCGCAATTACTCGCAATATTTCTTGGCGCGTTTTTATGAATCCTGCTCGAGACTGTCACCTACAATAATTAGAAACAAAAATATACTCGAAGTAAATGTTGAAAATCCAATCCACAAATAGGTTTCGCAACATTGACGGCAAATGTGTGAAACACTTGTTCTATTCGGCTCCTGAAAAAGAACAACACAAGTAGTTGATTTCGCAATTCTTAGAGATGGAATTTTGGGGGCGCATTATATACAGCTGCCGAAATCGTCGCTACTGGTGACATTGCAGAACAAAAGAACTTCAAGTTGTTATAACAAAAAGACACAAGCCCCGGTATTGTATACGAAATGGCTCCTTTATATCTTAGATAACGGCGAAAGCGTGGCATGTTTCGAGAGCAAACTTTACCGGATACATTTTCGCCTTTTCTGGTCCGTGCTTGCATATAAGGTAAGTTTATTATCACGGTAGAAAAGGCAGCCTAGTACTGCCAGTGTTCTAATTATAATAATATACAAAATTTGTGCTTTCTGAGGTATGATGTATTGATCACTTTATGTATTCTCCTCCTGCCACAAACTCGTCAAAAGGTTTTTGCCGCTGCCTAAAGTGAGAATTTATGACCCATGCCTGCTATTTTAGTTGTTTGGAATGGTCTTCCCCATATGCGTGGTGGCAAAAAAGCCGGAATCTGATAAATCAAGAAGTTTCTTTGTGATGATAGAAACATTGCAGTATAAACACAATTTTTTTGGCCGGGCCGTGAAACATGAATTCTATCATTAAACCGTATTGCTAGCGGTCCTGAGAACAATGCAGTATATCTGTGGATGTGTGCAGGCCTTAGATCGACTGCGCGAACAAGCGCTTATTACTGGCTGCGGTGGGAGCTCAAGCTTGGCATGCAATATAATACCTTTGAATTCGCGCATTCCGTGGGACAGATAGAGTTGTAATTTGGATACATAAATTGCCCTGAAACACAGCATTATTTTCTCAGATTTAAGCATTCTTACGAAGCTTGTATTCATTCCCTAATTTAAAACCAAGCGAAGCGATGAATCGCCAGATTGGGTTATTTTCGTTGTCTTGGGTCGCGTTAGCAATATTGGGCTGCATTGGGTGACTGGGCATTGCGTTTGGGTATATAATGGTGTTTATGTTTGTTGTTCCAATATTTTCTAACAGTACTAACTAATAATTGTGTTAACTCTTGTGATTCTTCCCCGTAAATGCAACGCATTATAAGTGAGGAGCTTTGGGGGTATTCGCCAAACTGTGCTTACGCGATAAAGTAAGCGCGGGTAAAAAGACTCAAAGCAAGAACATTTACCCGTACCAGTTTGTGCCGCTGCAAATGTTTCGTTTTGTCTTTCCCCCTCGCACCTCTCAGGCTCTTTCCCTCCACCTTCTCTCTTTGCGTCCTTAATATCCCATGGAGATTTTGTCACTTTGAAAAGCATGGTACTTGCGTTTCTTTCTTTTAGCCGTGTTTTTTGGGTTTTGCTTCCGCAAGACCAATCTAACCCGCATGCTTATTAAACAAATGTTTCTCTTCTATTTTGTCTAGTTTCATTTTGCCGCGAACAAGCCTGAAATTTAATTACCTCAAACTGTATGACCCGTGCCAATGGTTCTAGTACTTTGAAAAGGCCTCGGGTTTATCTGCATTATGCTGACCTCTCTGAACATTTTGGCCGCAGGTTTGCACAGTGCGACTGACAGACAGCCATAGGGATAGGACAGAGAGAGAGAGATAGAGGCGAGAGAGAGAAAGCAAGGTACATAAAAAGAGAGAAAGACAAATAGAGAAAGAGACAGACGGGCCAAGATTTGCACGTGTGGACACAAATATATATTGTAATCTTCTAAGCAAAGCACGTTACTGCAGCTGCTCTCGCTGAGCTCTAGATATCGCAAAGGGGTAGGCGCCGTGTGCCTATTTTGGAGCCTTCACAATTTGCGGTAGGTCCGTGTCCTGTAATGTAATTGAGAGCACATGACAAGCGCGGGCCTATTGGTAGAATTAAAGGGAGGCACGTGTCGCACGTACACAAGACGCACTGATTATTAAGGCACCAGCATTGAATGTCGCATTGCAAGGTAACCTCGAGTGATGTTTTCGTCGACTAGAGCAGTAAAAAATCGAGCACAAGAAATATCGCGTGACTGAACCATGGTCAGGAGCAAATAAAGCAGGAAAGCCTTGTATAATCAATCAATAGTGAATAACAAGGTAAATAATAATTCTTGCGCAGAATGGAACGTTGAGCTAGTTCAATCTGGTTCATATTTAAAGCGCAAACAGACGATACACAAGAAGATGACAAAACGAATGCCTTTTATCAACTGTTCATTCAATGAAAACAATCACACCCATTTATACTGGATTGTTTCATTATAACACAAGCGCAAACAACCTGAACATAGCTTCTGTTTTTTTGCGTTACAACCCCGCGAGACCCTCGAATGTTGCACCCAAAATTTTAACTTCATTTGCGTGTAGTGTTATGGATGGCTGCGGGACGCACGTGTCTCCTGATTTCCTTATTTTGAAGGCCGCCACGATGAGTCGGGACATCTCATTTTTGTGCGCATAATCTCTTGCCGCATTCCCAGAAGCTGGCCGGCACCCTTTCCACGCTCTGCAATGAAGTCCGAGATTCGGGTTCTCGATCGCATTCTCATGCTCGTGCAGTCTCAAATTTAGGCATCGACCGGTATGACCTATACAGTGTTACCGCAGTCCAACGGAATGTTGTACACGACACCTTTTTTGCACTGTACATACGGGTCAGGGTGCTTCCCGATGCATTCGTCAGAATTTCTGCGCTCATCACCAGTTCTCCTGGCAGCGCTTGCGCAGATCCTTCCAAGGTTGTTCCGAGCCGTAAACACAACGTCGAAGCCATAGCCCGCAGCGACTTGTTTTCTTGAGCTCTTGTCGTTCTATTTGTATTCTGCGGTGGTCTTGGGACGGGTGCACTTTTAAGTAAAAATCGGGCATATGCATCGTTTCAAAAGTGGCGCGGATACTTAGCGACATATTCCTAGCCAGGGTTGATTCGAGCATGCACGAGGAGATGAACCGTACCATGGACAAGGCCTTCGTTTTTGTCGAGGACTATCTGGTGATGGCGTATTCAAGGACGGAACTGTGCACCAACATGTTTGGGACTTACTTAAAATGATTGGGTAAGACATTGAACTTCACAATGGAAACACCACAGGAAGGAGCAATTCAGTTTCTAGACCTAAGGCTCAAGTTTGAGCAAGACCACGTTAGGTGGTCGTATGCGCCGAGATCCGAAAAGCCGTTGCTGAGCTTCGCTTCCAATCACTCAAAGTTTACGAAACAACGCTTATCCATATCGTGCCTGAAGGCCGCAATGCACAAGTCGCGTTTGCAGATAATGCACGAAAGTTTGGAAGCTCAAGTCCGGAGGCTGACAAAAGTGGGTTTTCCTGTGACCTTGCTTGCTTCAATTTTAGAACGACTCTTAGGGCAATTGAAGTCATCGAGTAAGAGGCCACCCGGCAGGGAGGATCAGGAGGGCAGAAGGAAGATGGCGTTGCTACCTTATATACAAAAACCTTCGCATCGCCTCAAGAAAGTCGCTGCGGGCTATGGCGTCGACGTTGTGTTTACGGCTCGGAACAAGCTTGGAAGGACCTGCGCAAGCGTTGCCAGGCGAACAGGTGGTGAGGTCAAATTCTGACGAATGCTTCGTCCTAAAACGGGTCTCGTATGTAGAATGTAAAAAAAGGAGTTGTGTACAACATCCCTTTTGACTGCGGGAGGCACTATATCGGTGAAACCGGTCGCTGCTTAAATGTGAGACTGCGCGAGCCTGAGAATAAGAATGAGAACTTGAATCTCGGACTTCATTCTAAAGCGTGCAAATGGAGCCGACCAGTTTGTTGGAATGCGACACCAGAATATGCGCACAAAAATGAGATGTCCCGACTCATGGTGGCAGCCTACAAAATAAGGAAATCAGGAGACATGGGCGTCAACCTGCTGTCGATAACACTATAGGCGAATGAAGTTAAATTTTTGGATGCAACAATCGAGGGTCACGCTGTATGGTAACAAAAAAAGAAAAGCTATCTTCATGTTCCTTGTGCATGTGTTGTGATTGAATGAACGAATATAAATGTCTGCGTGTTTTCATTCAATGAGCACCTGATAAAAAGCGCTCTTGTTGTCCTCTTCTTGTGTATCGTCTGTGTGCGCTCTAAATATGAATAATTCTTAATAAGTTTTCGCAAGGGGTTTTAAGATGGAGTCATGTGCAGAAATGTAAAGAGGTAATGATGATTGCTGCGTTATTGATATAGATTAGTAAGGGCAGTTATGGTAGATTAGCTAAATTGGGATAGGTGAAGGGGATTACTATGTATAAAAAAGAACAGAGATGAAGTAGGGATTAAGTGTCGATTATAGCACTCAGGTCCTAAAATAGAGTTTGATATGGACGGTTGGACGTCTATATAAAGGTAGCTGTGACAATAAAATATTTCTAACTGCCCTTTGATGGTGTACGCATCTGAGTAACCCCACGCCTTCGCATTCAAAGCACGAGAGAAGAGTTTTGTGGCGTCTGCCAAGCCCTCATGGCAGCAGCGCCATCACGCGTATTTTTTTCAGGCAGCTCTTGCACGGCCATCCCAGCGGGCGCCACGCCCGTCCTTGAATCACTCCTCGGCCTGGCCTGAACGTTTCCAAGATTTTAACAACACCAATGGTGCATCCGTTGCTGCAGTTGCTTTACTCGACGATGCTCCTGGAGCATGCTCGCGGGCCTCCGAATGGCCATTGCCGCCTGCCGGCATCGCTAACGCAGGAGATAGAAAGCTACAGGCCTCTGGTTTGGCGCATCGTGTCACTCTTCAACAATGGTCCACTGTCCGGCAGCACGTACGCGGCCCTGGCCGATTTTGCGGACCGGTTTGGCCACCGAATTGTTGGATCGAAGAGCTTGGAGGACGCCATTGATCACCTAGTAGACTCACTGAAGGCCGCCGGCGTGGACCGAGTGTGGACGGAGCGGGTCGAGACACCGGTTTGGATACGAGGGAAGGAGGAGGCCACTTTGGTTGCGCCTCGCCGAGTAAAGATGGATACGCTGGGTCTCGGAGGGTCGGTGGCTACGCCGCCGGGAGGAATAACCACCCGTTTGGTGGTGGTTCGCTCGTTCCAAGAGCTCGACCGGCGTCGGAAAGAGGTAAGATACCTCTATCTGCAAGACCATGCGCAAAACGATCGGCGAGGTTACTACTTTATCGTGAAGACGAAACCACACTCCCACAGGTCCGTTGCATCAAAGAAACACACTGGCAGAAAACCCGGGGTTAAAGCTGCAAGCGAACTAGCTGATAAAGCTAAAATTAGCTTACAAGCTGCATTTTTCGAACAAAAAACCTGATCGAAACAAAATCAGCAAGACTACACGGAAAACTTCAAAGTCCATGTTTTCTTGTCAAATTTCTCTCACTCCCTCCGGGTTCTTAAACAGTAGTTTTGCTAGCGTAATTCACTCTTTTCCACCCTTTAGAGACTAATGGCTCGAAATAGAAACCGCATGGTAAGGAGTTAAAAGAAACGCTTTCAAATATAATATACTGTCGATAAACGGTTCTTCCTGGGACCGAAAAAATTAGTTCCGTTTGACAGGAGTTCCGCTTAATGAGACAGATGTGTACAAGTGCAAAATATATGGGCTTGCACACTCTTAATACCATTTCGTGAAACTTTTTTTACTAGAAATTGAATGTACCGGACAGTTTTTCGGAAAGAAAGGAAACTAGGAGAGCTGCAGGAACAGCATTCACAGAGTTGATTTGGCTACAATGAGTCACCGTTCACTACAAATTGCATCAATTATTTTTTTTAGTCCTTGTAACTGCATCTTCACGGAGGCTAGATGCCTCAACTTCGGGAGTGCTTACAAGCCACCGAGTTTAGAAGACGGCAACGGAGCAATGAAGCGCGAATAGCACCACGTTGGTACGAACGAGGCGGTAGGAGCTGAGCCCTGTAACCTCGGCGTCTTGAATAGAGATCGAGCGGCTTGAACAAGTACTCCGATGTTGCATTGGTTGTGGTAACACGGCTGAACAGTAACAAGAAGAGCCGTACAACGTCAACAAGGCTCAAAAAACATGGAGAAACAAACAAAAAATGATACAGCATGAACTGCAAAGCGCTGATTCTCATGTCAATGGGTATAACAAGAAGTTCTATTTCTGGTTCTGTTTACACCGTGACGCAGAAATTCTATTTCCGATCACCGAGAGTATCTTTAGGTTATCTGAACACAAACCCCGCCCACTTAGAGGCTACTGTACTCTTTAGGCGGCCATTCCGTTTCAGCGATTTCCGTTTATCGAAATTCTACTGTATTACTCTAAAGCGTTTTGGAAAACGACTCCGGTCGGCCGTGGTCAGCCACTTTCAGCCAGCAGTAGCTCCTCTGAAATTAACTATGTGTCAGGGGGCAAATTATACACACTAACATACACGTAATATAAAATCAAATTATTAGAGTTCATTCATGCCCATAAAATTGCTCTCATTTGCTTTGTTGCTTGCGAATCATTTTAACGTATTTTTTGTGTGCGGAATGAGTGGGGAAGAAAGGGTATTCTCCAGGGTGAGCAGGGGAAGTAAAAGTGGCTTTGCCATTTAGTTGGGATAGATGAAGAAAACGAGATATAATTGAACCATCAAAAAGTGTTTAGGGTAGTTTTCCAGGCCGCTGCCGCACGAGTTTCTTACAGCAGGGGGTATATACTTCCAGATAAGTGTGTCGTCAATTCAGGTTTCTTTTAATTCAGTTTATTTCACCTGTATTTTTTGGTGGGGTTGCAGACTTGAAGGCTGCAGTAAAAGATTGACGAGGCCTACTAAACCATTACAGGGCGGGCCTGTGAACGACAACATCAAGGCAACAAGCTGTCTCTCAACGTAACAGAATAGAAAAATATACACATAAAATACAGAAATACTGGAAACACCAAAAACAGCAATCTGATTAAATTGTGCTCCAATATAATGACAACATATATGTTGTAGAAACGATTGGTTTTGCGGGTAAATTACAAGAAAATAAATGAGGAACATCAATATAATAAATATAAGGATGAGCAACCGGGCTATAGAAGCATCTGCAACTGAAAAGAAATTACGTGCATAGCTTTGGGGATCATTCATAATTCATTACAGGGTCACAGAATAGTGTATCTGTTCTCTCCAAGTTGCAGTGCTTTTAGTTGTCGTCTTCAGAAAGGATGCTCTCCTTATCATAGGCTGCGAGCGTTGCGGTTTCTGTGCATCGTAAAAGAAAAGTATTGCGAGGTTCGGACAACCACATGCTCGATTCCCGTTTGCCAACCGCAGGTTAACGGCACTATCGTACTGTTCAATCCCCCATGGACTAACTACCGGAATTACCGTCAGTACCGAAACAAGGGAGCTTCCCGAGCTGCAAGGTATGTACACATGAACACCAGTAGAGGTCACTTTTAGGGTCAACTGAATGGCGTACTATAAAATATCGCATGAGTTCGTGTGCTGCTGAAAGTGTCTGTCAGCAGTACTTTAAGACAACGAGTGCTGTCTGATTGCATATGGCCAAGAGACAGGGATGTCAACAAAGGAGTTTGCAGGGGAAGTGAAAAGCCATCCCGCCTTCATTTATTGAGGAGAGCCAAGCGGTTAGCAGAAGGCAAGGTGCAGCGTAGACGGGCAAGCCACGGCATCGGTGATAATTCTGCCTGGGAGAGTGCGAGCGCGGTTCTGTTGGTTCGGTGTCTGGATTTCAACTGCCGGCCGCGTTATTCGTGCCTCTCGGCTCGCGGCTCGGAACAGGATCTGCAATGACGCGGTGCACAACTCCAGCAGCGCGAGCTCCCTCGGTTGCCGTGGCTGAGCTGCTGCATCTGCTTCCCCTCCAGTTGGCTCGTGGTGTTGAGACGCGAGAGAATGAAAAAAAAAACATTCAAAACAAAACATGCACTATGTCTAATGCCCACTATATACAAGTTTGTTACAGTCATAGTCCCAGATGGAGGGGAACAGCATGCTGAAGACTATTTACAACTTGGGTCCAGTCCAGGTCAGGTCGTTGAAGCTGTCCGATGGTTTGTTGTTAGTTCGGGTGGCCTTCCCGGGGTGCTCAGAGGTGGATAAATCACAGGGCGCAAGATGTGTAGAGAGGTAGAGGGAACAGCGACTACCGGTACGTTGTGGTATTGCACGGAGCACTTGAGAGCAACACATTGACGGAACTTGGCTGTTTATGAGGCGAGCGATCGCTGAACCAATGGTAGGGGGCTCCTGATCAGGGAACACGCCGCGCTGCACATCGGCACGCCTTCATGCGAGCTCTCACATCATGACATTCGAGGTGAAGGGGCTTAGTTTACACGCTGAGGCTTACGTAATGCCGCTCGGTCCTGCGTTTGGGCTGAATATGATGATGGAAGCTTTGTGCCTGTGGTCGTTTGAGGCGGTGACAGATCGCCCGCTGGTGCGCTGTTTTGGCCATTCTTTTTATAGACACGCTAGTCGAGTCGAAAGGCTTGCGTGGTTTAAGTGTGTTGAATTACAGTTTAGAAATCTGCTCCGCCATTGAAGTTCTTGATCCTTGAGAAGGTGAAGTCCGATTTTTGAGCTTAGGGCTTGCCTTCAGCAATGTCTGCCCTACCAGCTGCCTCTAACTCCTGGGGCGGAACTGGCGATGTGTTGCTTGCTCGTTGCGGTGTAATTGCGAGCTCTCAGATTCAAGATGGCATTGTTCAAAAGGCTTCTCTCTTGGATGGAGGCACCACAACCTCTGGTGGATCAGAGGAGATACACTGGTCAGTGTTCCGGGCGTGGGTCCAAGTGAGCGCTATGATGATGGAATTAGCAGGCTATGCGGAGCACATAACTGAGATGATGTCTGCGAAGCCGCCGATGGTGCACTGTCACGAGTGCGGGGCGCATTGGCCATGTTTTCAGGACCCAGTAGTGTGCCGGGTACTGACCCTGGCTGGGTTGGGTCAACGTGAGGTGGGGGTTCATATGGCATAAACTCGCTCGCGGTTGCAGTGGAAGTTGGCACCAGGACACACTTGGGAATGGATGCTTGACTTACTCGTATAACGAGGTCGAGACAAGGTGGAGAACCCGCAGGTACGTCTTTACGGGTAGTCAGGGCTGCTTGGGTGCTAGGCGAGGATGAAGTCGCCGACCCAGGTGGTGAGGTTTGTTCCTGCATGCGGCGGGGGGGGGGGCGAAAGAATCGCTTGCTTCAGGAGGATGTACAGGACCGACGGAGCAGCGAATATCTGGTCGCGAATGGTGGACAGGCGGTCGGTTGGGACGGGTCGAATCAACAGTTTGCACTTAATATCATCACTGGCACTACCGTTGACGGTGAAAGAAGCTTAATCTTTGGTGTAAATTGGCCGTATTTAAAGGAAGGGTTTTGTCCTGAGAACTTATCTTTTATGATCTATGGCAAAAAAAAGCTCACCAAAACTGCCAAGCTTCATGGTTCCTTCGAAAGATCAGTGGGCGTAGATGGCGGAACGTGCGTATCTTCGTCAGGCGAGGCCACAGAGTGTTTTTGTGACACCGAGAATGGAACTGAACATGGCGTCTGTGCGGCCGCAGCTGATGTTCCTGTGGCTGTTTTGCTGACAATAAATAGTGCTGGTCTAGTCGAAAGTAACAAAGACTGCCTTGTTGAAGTCGTCGTCCACATTATGGCTCTGCAGCGGCAGCCGAAGTTGTTGCACGATTCGCTCTCGGACAGCCTTGCTCGCGATGTTGTAGCGCTGCATCTGGTTGTGAATGCCTCGGATGAAAGAATGGTTCTCAAGCAGCGCGAACCACACAGGAGCGTCTTTCTCGTAGAACTCCTGTAGGCCCGGAAGCGTGAGCTTGAGCGGCTGGACGGATGCGCGTCGGAATCCCGACCGGCGTGGTAAAGCTTAGCTGACGTGTCCCAGAGCGCGATGGCAACGCTGAGGTGCGTTGGTGATTGCGCTGAGATTGTTTCCGTGAACGCACTGAACTGCGGTTCGGGCTCGTTTTTCACGTCACCCATTATGAAGGGGATGTGAGAAGACGTGCCGCCTTCATTAATTGAGGACGGTCGAATGGTTACAAGAAGGCAAGCTGCGGCGGAGACGGGAGAGCCACGGCGCCAGTGGGGATTTTGCGTGGCAGCGTGCGAGCTCGGTTCTGCCGCTTCAGTGTCTGGATTTCAAACCACGGCTTCGTGGCTCGTGCCTCGCGACTCGGGTCAGGATCTGCAGTCACACAGTGCACAGCTCCGCGAGCGGGAGCTCCCTCGGCTGCCGCGGCTGCTGCAGGTTTAATAACGAGGAGATACGGGAGGAGTTCTTGCCCATTTGTGGTATCGAATACACTGTGATATATTGCATTCTTCGAGGTACAAAATTCCCAACCTGTACTTGTATGCGCCAGACCGATATAAACCTTAACTTCTATAACTCACAGGGTCAGGATTTGCTGTGCTTCCTTGGAAACCTGAATACATACCATCGCGAATACCGAAATGCCGTTCCGTTCATAGCTGCTAAATTGTAGACTTCCATTATAGCGACGTTCAGAAATTGTGACATTTATTACATGGGCTTAAAATTGTACAATAGAGTTTATATAATCCGTTCAAACAGTACCAGGGATCGTTTTACCACAGAGAGAGGAGCAGATAGGATTACAAGGTGAAAAAAAAGGACAGGGCCTAATGCTCAACTAAGTGTATTATCAAGAAAAAATTTCCCCGCATTTCCCCGAGGGGAAGAATGTGAAAGTGCGAATGCAGGAGTTGAATTTGCGCGGTTCGGCAATGTTTGCGAAAGAGAGATCACACACACACACACAAGTACAAAGAAAGAAAGATGCATTTATTCACAGACACCTATTTGTGTGGTCGTTGTACTTGATTGCTAGAGCGGATCTCAGCTTTGAAATTTCGTGTCAGTACTCCTTTAAGCGGGTGCATTAGCCCTTCTCACGCCCGATTCCTGGCCAATCGCCCACGTGGGTATGTGCCATGTCAGCGGCCAGGCAGCGCGCGCCCATCTCCCCCCGTTGCCAAGGAAGACGAGGAGATTCCTGGCCAATCTCCCATGTGGGTATGTGCCATCTCCCCCCGTTGCCAAGGAAGACGAGGAGCGCTCGCACCCGCAGCTGTTGCTATGTGGACGGACGGCGGTCAACGGAATTCAGGGTCGCTTATAAAGTGCATTCGCACTTAAAACCCCGCCATCTCCACGAAGTGAATGGTGATAAGAGGGGTCAAGCTAAAATGCTTAGCGGTAAAACCGTGAAACATTCGCCCACATATCATATAAAGAATCGACACGTCAAGCTTTTCACCGTTCCGTTGACAAGCCCGTCGACGACGTCGATATTTGTGGCGATTATGTAGGGCTTGTTTGGGACGATGAGAATCTCCATGGGTAAGTTGCCGAAATCGGTGTGTGACATTTTAGCCACCTCGACCGTCGCCTTCTGCAGAGCGTCTTGTGTCGCGTACCGCCGGTACGTGTCGCGTACCGCCGGTACGACAACCTCTTCTTCTTCTTCCTCTCCTCCTTGTTGGGTAGCAACGAACGCGTTGAACATTTTGACCTCTTCGGCCAATCTTTGGTTCGCCAATCCCCAGGGGGATCCTGCCACAATTATCATCATTCTGCCGTGTATGGCAGCAACGAGGGACGGGACAGGGCCCGAGCAAGTCTTGAGCTCGCAGGCGACGAACGACAACCTCTTCTTCTTCCTCTCCTCCTTGTTGGGTAGCAACGAATGCATTGAACGTTATGAACTCTTCGGCCAGTCTTTGGTTGGCCAATCCCTAGGGGGATCCTGCCACAATCACCATCAATGTGCCATGTACAATGTACCGTGCACGGCTGGGACAGGGCCCGAGCAAGAAGAGCTTCGCTCCTAAAAACCAATAATATGTATGGGATTGGTTTGAAAATGGGATAACTGCCTTAAGATCAGGCAACGGGATGCAAACTGGCACCGAAACTGTCGTGATCACTTGGCAGTAAGGGTGCCAAGCGGCCGCCAGCAAAGCCATTTCCCTAATTCGACCCGGTTAGTTGGATTGTGGAATTTGAAGCTACAACGCATACCTTTTATATTCGCACTTCAAGAATTGACGACGGTACTGCCCAAAGGCTCATAGCCACGAAATGTTAGTACACCACGTGATCCGTCGCTGTAGCTTGCACCTTCACAAGCAGTCTTTCAGGTGTGAATGGGTAACAAGGATGGCCGATTCTAAATCATCTGCCTGTGCTGTCATTGTTACGTAACGAGAAATTAATCTTGGCCGCATGGCGTTCTCCAGCAAGCGAGCTCTCCGCGACGGAACCATGTAACATCGGACCTGCAAGGCCTTGCACATACCTAGAAAGCTGTAAGTTGATACAAAATGGCCCGGCGATTAGGCAGCAAATTCCAAAAACTGATTCTCTTTCGGGATACTTCGAAAAACGCATCACATGCAGGTGCCGCCGACGATTGCAATGACCGATGCGCCAAACGACCTCCGGGCCAAAGTCGACGCTGCCATGGCAGGAGCTCCCAACGTTGAGCCAGCTCATGTGCACTCACGCTGGCTTGATAAATCAGTTCTAGCCTAAACACTGTCGTGTCAGATTGTTAATGCGCCGTTAGCGACATGATTTGGTGACAGGTACCGAACTTGCCCCTTCTGACCACGCCATGCCGAACACTTCGGTGCCGCTGGAGTCTGCGGTCTATCTACAGCCCCGCGGTGAGAACAAAGCAGCTCCGCGCACCTACGCTACCGTCGTGGTGGTGCACAGCCCTGTGCTTCCCCCGTTTTGCAACCGAAAGCTGTAAATTTGGTTCACGCAAATAAAGGCGCGTTTTCGTGTCCGCCGCTTCGCAAGCCCGGTGGAGGAAATACATCATTGTCTTGAACTTCTTGCCAAGGAGCATTGAGAACGAGCTTGCCGACATTCCCCATACCCATCCCACAATAGCACCGTACGATGACCTCAAGGACTCAATCACACAGCGCAAATCCGAGTCGTAGCTCAGAAGGCTACTGGAGGATACTTTCACGAGAGATAAGCAATCGTGTTCGGTCAATATCTTTATATTTCACGAAAAGGTATGCCTCCTTTGCACATGGAAAAATATGCCAAATTATTTTCTGGAAAATAAATTTTCTCTTTCTTTAAAACATTTCAAAAGTCAGTTCGGGTGACTGGCGGGATGAGCGGCTCGCCAAAAATTGTAAACTTCTCCCGCTGTAAAACAAAACCTACTCAGCTACAGCACTAGTTCCTTTTACATAAATACTTTGCATACCCTGAAACGACTTAAAATATTCGTGTTTGGCTTGCAGAGCGTATTCCTTTAGGCAAGGATTGTGAAATTAGAAAAAATGTTTGAAAATTGTTCAAATGTGGGGATGTATCTCTCGGAATCTAGACAAGCAAGATAAATTAATTTTCTATATGTAATTTTTTTTTATCCTTTGTTAATGTTCGTGCCAATTTTAGTTTATGTGTTAAAGACGCTTTAATCTCTAAGAGCCTTGTACCCCAGTAAGGCAACGAATTGTGGAATATTTTGAACGCAAGAAAAGAAATAGCCACATTGTAGTTTTCTCCAAATTGAAGCCTCTATCACGTACATTTAATATTTTGCACTATTTGTGTTTTTTTGCGGCTACAAACCCCCAAAAATGCCTTTGTTAGCAGTATCACAGCATCATATTCATTAGGTTTGTAAGAAGCTTATGACCACGATTGAGGACGATAAATGGCCGTTACACAGAAAAAATCATTACATAAACAGTGCGGTGAGCACGCGTGGTTGAAAGTGGACGCGTATAAAGTACATTTCACATAAATCTCACGTTGAATCTCCCGCTTACGAGCCCATGTTTGGTCGTGTGTATAGTTATCGACCGAATTCTCACGGAGTGTGCAGTAGAAGTCGGCGGCACTATGGCTAGACCGAATACTGGTAAACTTTCTCAGGAGACGAAAGATCTAATCAGGAAACGGCAAACCATGAGAATCTCTACCGCAGCTGACAGAATATAACTAGCCGAGCTCTCGAAGTTAATCAATAAGCGTAAGACAGCTGACATACGGAAGTATAATATAGAGAGGATCGAATACGCTGTAAAGAACGGAGGTAGCCTGAAAGCAGTGAAGAGACAGTCTTGGCAGATTTATGCACCTAAGATCAGATGTATGCAAAAATCAGATGTATGCACTTAAGGATAAGCAAGGCAATGTCATCACAAATAGGGATAAAATAGTCACAGTGGCCGAGGAGTTCTATAGGGATCTGTAAAGTAGCCGGGACATACACGATAATGCCGAACGAGACAGTAGTTCAGAGATAGACATCCCACCAGTAACAACCGAAGAAGTAAGGAAGGCTTTGAAAGAAATGAAAGGGGGCAAACCACCTGGTGAGGATCAGATAAAAGCAGACCTCTTGAAGGATGGCGGAGAAATTGTACTTGAAGACTGGCAAACCTGTATACGCAATGCCTAATGACCACAATGGTACCGGAATCTTGGAAGAACGCGAACATCATCCTAATCCATAAGAAAGGCGACATGAAGGACTTGAAAAATTACAGGCCGATCAGCTTACTGTCAGTCGTCTACAAGCTATTTACCAAGGTAATCGCTAACCGAATCTCTGGCACCATAGATTTCAGTCAACCTAAAGATCAAGCAGGGTTCCGCAAAGGTTATTCAACAATAGACCATATTCACACGATCAATCAGGTGATAGAGAAGTGCGCTGAGTATACAAAACCCCTATATATAGCCTTCATAGATTATGAGAAAGCATTTGACTTGGTCGAAACCCTAGCAGTCATTCAGGCATTACGGAATCAGGGGGTAGATGAGCATTATGTAAGAATATTAGAGGATATCTATAATGGGTCTACAGCTACCATCATCCTCCATAGGGAGAGCAGTAAAATACCTATAAGGAAGGGTGTCAGACAAGGAGACACAATCTCTCCAATGTTATTCACAGTATGCTTAGAAGAAGTATTCAGAACGTTGAATTGGGACGAGGTGGGAGTAAAGGTTAATGGAGAATACCGCAGTAACCTCAGATTTTCTGATGACGTTGCCTTCCTAAGTAAGTCGGGGGACGAATTGCAAAGCATGCTTTCCGCACTGGGCGAACAGAGCAGAACCGTGGGCCTGAAAATTAATATGCAGAAAACTAAAGTAATGATTAATAACCTCGGGACAGCCCAGCAGTTTGAGATAGATGGCGAGGCAGTGGAATTGGTAAGCGAATACATATACTTAGGCCAAGTTGTGACCCCAGATCCCAACCATGAGGCAGAGATAATCAGAAGGATCAGAATGGGGTGGGGTGCATTTGGCAGACATTCTCAGATAATGAATAGCAGCCTACCATTGTCGCTGAAAGAGAAAGTGTATGACAGCGGCATCTTACCGGCACTCACCTACGGGGCAGAAACTTGCAGGCTCACTAAGAGGGTTCAACTTAAATTGAGAACGACTCAGCGTGCAATGGACTGGAAAATCATAAGTGTAACATTAGGGACGAGAAGAGAGCGGAGTGGGTCAGGGAGCAATCTGGTGTTAAAGACATATTAGTAGAAACTAAGAAGAAGAAATGGACGTGGGCAGGGCATGTAATGCGAAGGCAAGATAACCGCTGGTCATTAAGGGTAACAGAGTGGATCCCTAGAGAAGGCAAGCGTTGCAGGGGGGCGGCAGAAAGTTAGATGGGCAGATGAGATCAAGAAGTTTGCGGGGATAAATTGGTCACAGTTGGCACAGGACCGAGGTAATTTGAGAATAATGGGAGAGGCCTTTGCCCTGCAGTGGGCGTAGATAGGCTGGTGGTGTGATGATGATGATGATTGTTATCGACCGGTTCGGTCTGAGCCGGGCAACTCAGGACCTATAGTTTTTAGGTTCTGGGCTTGAAATGATTGGCGTATTATTTCATATAAAAACAGCAGAGTCATGGAGTGATACAAAAATGTCTATCATGGTCAATGACTGCAAATCATCCTCATGTTCGAACTATATGCATTTCTGTTTTGTGATCTGGTAGTCGCGCTGTCTACTAACTTCAGCAATAGCAACCCTGTGCAGCAGTCTCTTCACTGAAAATGTAAGTACGCTTTAACTGGTTGCCTAGGATCTTGGTGGCCATATATGCTACTGCACAGCACTGGGCACCAGAGGCCGTACATCTTTATTGTCCTTCACTTGAGCAGGAATCCGGGTGGCAGTGATGCCGAATAAAGTAGCCAGTCGCGTGTTAGCGGCAACCAAAGAGTTTTAGATGCTAACAGTACCAGGGTGGCAGCCGCCTAGCCAGCTGAAATACACGCCAGGATGTACATGCTGGTTAGTCGGCAGAACGGGATCTTTTGATCAAGTGTCCAGTTCTTTCACGCTACGTGAGTTCCTTCTTGAGGCAATTTTTTATGCCCTCCTTAATAATCAGCACAAAGCATGCGCTTCTGACTATTCTTGGGCTATTATGGCTCCTCGATGTGCCTGAATCGCAGATGGCATTGATCAGGCACAACTTGCTAGATAGGGCAGGTTTTTCAAGCCGCCTGATCATGTACTCGCTAACGGCGGCTATGGTCATGGTTATATGTTTTGTTTGATGCTGTTAGTACTGCTGGGAAGCATCAGATCATATCTTCCTGAAACAAAGGAGGACGTTTAGCTGCCATTCTTCAGTACTTATTTCCGCCGGCACGCTTACCCCGACACTGCAAGTTAGACTAAGCACGAGCATCGCATGTGCTCTGCTGTCACTCCCGAGAGGTCCGAATCTCACCTTACCACCTCTGTATACGCGAGTGGGCCTACACAGTGCGCACCGAACTACATTGACATCGCATGACCAGATGCTACCAGAAGAGCGAGCGCGCAAGCTTGACCTTGGCTTTAATTTGTGAAAGTTTGTAAAAATTGAAGATGGCTTTTTTTTATTTGGCTTCCAAAATATACCAAGATGCTTTACCTTGTGGTAATACAGGGCTTTTTTTATATTGAAGTGCCTTGAGCACATAATCTAAAATTGCCACGCAAATAGCGCAAAGACAGAAGGATAACACTAGAAAATTTCAATTACCTAGCACCTTTAGATTCCGAAAAAAAGACCCACATTCGGGCAACTTCCACAATTATTGGCAGTTTGGGAATTTCTTTAAAATGAATTCAGTCTGCAAGCCAAACACTAATCTGTAACATCATCTGAGAGTATGCAAAAGTCCCCATAGAAGAAGAAGTAAAGCGATAGCTTCTGTAGTTCTTGTTTTACAGCGGTAAAAGTTTACAATTATCCGCGAGCCACTCAAGGCGACAGTAACTCGAGCCGGCTTTGAAAATTGTTTTGAGAAAGGGATTGTTTTTTCACAAAATACCTTCACATGCATTTTCTCCTGATTACAAAATAACTCATTCCCGAAGCTTGGCATCCTTCAAACCCAATTCCTTTCCTAGAGCGATTGCCTTTGGAGGTCCATGCTGCCACTTCATCGTGAATTCTGCTCGGATCTACGTCCTTCCCTTCAAGCTGTTAAGAAGAGTCCTGTCACGGACGCCACTTGTGATGTTTTGGGAGGTTCAGGGCCGTAGTGGGAGCGGCTCACAAGTGATGAGGCAGGTGACCATATTGCAAGCAACGCAAGTATTTGTCAAAAAATAAAAGGTAGAAAAGGAAGAAGAAAAAAAGGAATAAAGATGCCGCGAAGTCCGGCGTATCACTCGAACACCCTCTCGCACAAGAGTCCGAGTCCACGGCCGCGGGAAATATCACAAGGGGCCTCACAGTTTTGGTGGCGGCGGGAGCGGCGGCGAGTAGAAGCTCCGTTCGAAGGCGACTAGCAGTGGCAGTTGTTGTCGTTGACGTGGCCTGGGCCCAGCATCCAAAAACAGTCACGGCGCCATGACGACTTGGCGAGGACGCTGGTCCGCGGGAACACGGGCCGTGCTTGGGGTAGCGCTCCCGCAGTCCGGTCGACTGCCGCTGGAGCGCAGGGTCTTCACAGGATCGGCGTACCCGCAGTCCGGTCGACTGCCGCAGGTCCGCCAGGCTACCTCGGGTTAGACGCTCCGATGGTTGCCCTCGATCGCTTCTCGATCTTTCTCGAACCCCGAGCCTCGTTCCTCTTCTTTCTCGCCCTCCTTGTCTCGAGCCCACTTTTGATCTTCGCTTCTTTCTCTTCACTCCGCCGCTCGCGCGCTTGCTGTACCTTTTCCCCTCGATTTTTTCTTGTATTTCCCGCGCTCAGGGCACTTCATGACATCACCTACTCTGCTTCTGCCCCCACCACGCGGGCACGAGAGGCAGAGCTCCACCGAGCGCTCCAGCGTCGATGCCTTCCCAGCGCCGACATGGAGGACCTTTTGTTCCCCAAGGGACCTGCGGCATCCCAACGGGAAGTCTTCACTTATCTGCTTCATTTCCTGGAGACGACCGGTCTTATGCAGCGGCTGTAGCCCGGAGTGCAGTGATTGACTAGTGTGCCCGGACTGACGGTGTTCTAGGACTGACTGCTCTCTTTATACCTTTCTCTCTCTCTCTCTCTCTTTCTACTTTATCCTATCACTCCCCTCTACTTTCCTTCCCCTGCACTTGGTTGTATGCAGGTGAGCTCCCTGCCGCGCTCAAAATATTCCCAGTGTATTTCCTTTCATTTTCCCGTCGCAAACCACAACCCACCACCACATCACCCCCTGCTCAAGAAAGTTGCTGGGTGAGAAAACGTGCACTTTCACAACTTCTCGCGAAAAAAAATGACGGAGGATATAAAGAGACAAAAGGCAAAAGTGGTGCAAGAAAATGCTAGAGCTTAGTCGCAGCTCATAAAATCGGCGCCTACATTCTCCCTGCCCTTGATGTAGTGGACCGTGAAGGAATCCTCCTGCAAAAATGTGCTTCATCAAAGCACGCGGTAGTTCAAGTGCTTGGCAGTGTGAAGGTACTGTAGGGGCTGTTGGTCCGTTTTCAGTATGAATTCCTTTCCATATAGGTAAATGTTGTATTTTCGGACGGCCCACACAAGCGCTAAGCATTCGCGCTCAACCGTTGAGTAACGACTTTCTCGTGGAGGAAGCCTTCGGCTAGCGTAAAAAAACTGGTTGCAGCTGGCTATTGTATTCCAGTAGCAATACTGCTCCAAGGCACTTGTCTGAGGAGTCTGTCCGAACAACAAACTGTTTCGACGTGTCTGCTGCACGCAGAATTGGGGCGGACGAGAAGTTTTGCTTCAGAGTGCAGAAAGGTCTCTCGTTGTCGTCGTTCCAGTCAATCACGTTTTTAGCTCCTTTGCGAGTCAACTCTGTCAGTGGTTTCGGTATTTTAGCGTAGTCCGGGATGAAGTCTCGTTATCAGTCTGTAAGGCCTAGGAAGGAGCGGACTTCCTTTTTGGTTTGAGATCTTTTTGAGACTAATATTTTGTCCAACCACTTATCCATTGGTTGCACCGTTCCATCTCCTACCTTGTGACCGAGAAAGGCGACAGTCTGTGGCCCTATTTCGCACTTTTTAGATGTCACGATCAACCTTGCGGCCCGGATCCGCTGGAATACTTCTTTCAATGCAATGATGTGATATGGACACGTTTCAGTTGCGACCAGAACGTCATCGAAGTAGTGATATACGTTTTCAACGCCTTCGAAAACTCCCCGCATCAGTCGAGCGTAGACCACTGGGGCCGTTTTGATGGCAGGTACTTGAACTGGTACAGCCCGGACTTGATTGAGAACGCAGTCTTTTCCCGACTGTCAGATGCCATGGGTATCTGCCAGTAACCTTTAGTGAAGTCGAATTTCCAGAAAAACTTCTTTGGCCTACGCGAGCTGGGAGGACGTCGATTCGAGCTGTCGGTTCGCTGTCAGAAACCAGTAGTTTGTTCAGCTCCCTGTAATCCACACAAGGACGGATGGTGTTGTCAGGTTTTTTTTACAGGAAGGAGTGGTGCGTTGTATGAAGACTGCGATCTTTCGATCACTCCCAACCGAAGCATGTCTTGCACCTCTGCTTCGAAAACCTCCTCTAAGGCAAAAGTAGGGGGTACTGCAGTACATGATTGGGCGTGGTGTTTGTCAGTTCCAATGGGCATTCTACCAGATCGGTCTTGCCTCGCAAATCGCTGAAGATCGCTCGATAGTCTTCACATATTTGTTTCACCTCCTGAGTTTGCGACAACGATAGGTTGCTTAAAATGCACACGTCCTTGAACGATTGCTGCTGTTTAAGGGGCAGAAAAAGTATTTCTCTGCCTTCAATGCCATGCTCTCTTGTGTTGATGGCCGCTACGCTCGAAGACGCCTGCTGTCGTTCTTCGTATTTCTTGATCATGTTCACGTGGAAGAGGGCGGTCTTCTTGCCCAAGTCGACTGCGTAGTCGAGGTCGTCACGCTTTTGAACAACCAGGAAGGGACCCTTCCAGTGCATAGTGAGTTCGTTAGCCTCACTTGGAAGGAGAACGAGGACGCGGTTTCCCGGTTAAAGCTGTCGTGAAACGGCCTTCGTGTCATAGTATTTCTTTAGTGTCATCTTGGCCTTTTGCAGCTCTTCCTGGGCAGCTTTGCACGTCTCTTCGAGTCTGTGTCGTAATCTTGACGAGGTACGTGTAGGTGGTCCGTACGTCTTCCTCCATGGCCTCGCCAATCCATAGTTCTCTCAGGACGGTCATAGGTCCCGGGACATGTCGGCCATATATCAGTACGAAAGGCGAGAATCCGAGACTGGCTTGGGGTACTTACCGGTACGCAAAAAGCAACGGTGGCAAGTAACGGTCCCAGCATCTTGGTTTTTCTTGTCACATCCGTCTAGGCATCGTCTTCAGCATGCCGTTGTACCTTTATACCAGTCCATTGTAAGGAGCGGCTTGATGGACAAGAGTCGGTTGACTTCTTGCATGAGCCCTGAGGTGAAGCTTCGCCCTCGGTCCGTGACAATTTCTTTTGGAAGTCCACTCTGTAAAACATTTCGAGAAGCCCTTCTGCGACGTGAATGCTGTCAACGGTCGCTAGCGTGACGGCGTCGGCGTAGCATGTCGCGAAGTCTGTCATAGTGAGGATATATATGTTTGCGTTCTCGGAAGTGGGTCTGATCGGGCCGATTAGATCGACTGCTACTCTCCGGAACGGAGTGTCGATGAGCGGCATACTTCCTAACAGTGTGACGCCTACTCTTCCTTTGGGTGCAGTACTTTGGCAGATGTCACAGGACTTCACGAATCGCATCACGTCGGCATGCATGCCAGGCCAGTAAAATTCGTCGAGGATCCTCTCCGTTGTTTTGCGGATGCCTTGGTGTCCGGCCATGATGCCTTCGTGTGCCATCTGTAGCACTGTGTTCCTCAAAGGTTGGGGTACCACCACCTGCCTAAATGAGCGTCCAGACGAAAGGTGATACTGCCGGTACAGCAATCCCCTGTCTACAACATATTTGTAGTGATTGCCACTCCTGGATGTGAAAGTTGTCCCCGCATCCGAAAACAGTCTTTCAAGCTGTCGTCTTGTTCTTGTTTTTCCTTGAGCTCATCTGTCGTGCCTTCCGCGATGTTGAAGCTACCTGTAGGCAGCCTGTTGATTTCTGCGACAGCCACGAGTTTCTGAGAGTCTATCGCAGTGTTAGAGCTGCCCGGGCTTTGAGCTGGTTCTTGATAGTTTTCTGGGGTTGTCTTGGCTCCATCAACGTGTGGATGCCACTTCCAGTCAGGGTCGTTGGGTGGTCTGGCTCCTGGCATATTCCCTAGTACTAAATGATACAAGGGATCCTGCATGCATTTCACCAGAAGCGCCCCTGAAAAGTAGGGCGTGTGGACCTTTCCGTACCCTTCTTGAAGTTGCTGCGCAGTTTTGTCCACGAACACCACACTGGAAGCTTGGCCCGTCACGCAAGTATGTGGCACAAGATCACGGCGCACGAATACGGTATTACTGCCGGAGAATCGTAGCACCAATATCCGCTTCCCGTACATTTCCCCGGCCACCACACGTAGGTTTTCAACCAAGAACTTGTTGATCTTTGTATCGCTCTTTTCTAGGTTTTGGGGGTCCTCTTCTGTAGATATCGGCGCTTTGCTACTGTGCAAGCCGAAACCTGTTTTGCGTCGCCCTCTTTGTCTCGACAGTTCTCGGTTCTATGGCCAGGTTTTCCACCCTTTCCGCAGCTACCATGCCGTCCTGACGTTCTACAGTCCCTAGCACGGTGGCCTAGTTAGCCGTAGATGAAGCAACCTTGGGTCGTCCTTAATTTTGGGGCCTGATCTGCACTCTGGTCCCTTATCGGTTCATCTCGGGCCTTGCCCAAGTTTTGATGGCCTGTGCTCCTATGAAGTAGTCGCACACTTCTGCCATCTCTTTTGTTGTCTTGGAGTACCTTTCCTTGATAAAGACTGCTAGTTGCGTGTGGCAGCACATCATGAATTGTTCTCCAATCTTCCTGTCCCGCAGTTCGTCGAAAGTTTTCGCGGCGCCGGACGCCTCTAGCCACCTGTCCAAATAGCCAGCAAGGCGAGGAACGAACTGTACGCCGGTTTCTCCGCCTTCGGCTTTCGCGTTTCTGAACTTTTCGTTGTACCCCTGCGAAGTAAAGCAGAATCGTGGAAGCAGGGCCAGCTTCACTTTTTCGTAATCTAGGGAGTCCTATGGGGTCATTCTCTCTATCACTGTCAGCGCTTCACCCGTGAGGCACATGCTCAGAGCTACTGCCCATTCACTTTCAGCCCACTTCTGCGAAAGCGCGATTCTTTCGAACCTGACAAGATAGGCCTCGAGATCGACTCTCCTCTCATCAAAAGGCGGGATAAGCTTGTGAGAGATGACCACCGTTGCGTGTCCCGAGGCTACAGATTCAGGTGCAGAGTGATCAACTTGCGCGCTATCCCTCGCGAGCTCTTGCAAGCGGATCTTCATCTCTGAAGTCTTCTGCTCCCGCTCGGATGCTTATTTCTCCCGTTGCACTTCTTCGTTCGCGCGTTCTGCAGCTTCTTTCACGGCCTCCGCTCTGCCAGCCATTCTACGCTTACTCGAGCCTGCTCAGACTTCACCCATTCCCGAAGCTTCGCGTCCTTGAAACCCAATTCCTTTCCTAGAGCGATTGCCTTTCGAGGTCCATGCTGCCACTTCACTCGTGAATTCTGCTCGGATCTACGTCCTGCCCTTCAAGCTGTTAAGAAGAGTCCTGTCGCGGACGCCACTTGTGATGTTTTGGCAGGTTCAGGACCGTAGTGGGAGCGGCTCACAAGTGATGAGGCAGGTGACCATATTGCAAGCAACGCAAGTAATGGTCACAAAATAAAAGGTAGAAAAGGAAGAAGAAAAAAAGGAATAAAGATGCCGCGATGTCCGGCGTAGCACGCGAACACCCTCTCGCACAAGAAGAGTCCGAGTCCACGGCCGCGGGAAATATCACAAGGGGCCTCACAGTTTTGGCGGCGGAGGGAGCGGCGGCAAGTAGAAGCTCCGTTCGAAGGCGACTACCAGTGGCGGTTGTTGTCGTTGACGTGGCGTGGCCCCGGCATCCAAAAACAGTCACGGCGCCATGACGACTTGGCGAGGAAGCTGGTCGGCGGGAACACGGGCCGTGCTTGGGGTAGCGCTCCCGCAGTCCGGTCGACTGCCGCTGGAGCGCAGGGTCTTCACACGATCGGAGTACCCGCAGTCCGGTCGACTGCTGCCGGTCCGCCAGGCTACCTCGGTGTAGATGCTCCACTGGTTGCCATGGATCACTTCTCGATCTTTCAAGAACCCCGAGCCTCGTTCCTCTTCTTTCTCGCCTCCGTTGTCTCGAGCCCCCTTCCGATCTTCGCTTCTTTCTCTTCACTCGGCCACTCGCGCGCTTGCTGCGCCTTTTCTCCGCGATTTCTTCTTGTAGTTCCCGTGCTCAGGCATTTCATGACACCTTCCTTCAAAGACCCCCCCCCCCCCCTGGAACATGATCTTGGGTCCGGCGACTGCTGACGGCATGCGCAACTGATTTACCGTGTAGTGGAATATTTCCGCTGCTTCAGCGTTGCCACTGTTGCTTGCACGCCCTCCACCTCACGTAAAGACTCCAGATTTATTTCACTTGAGAACCGAGCTGATAAGCTGAGTCAGCAGCTGGCATTCATCGCATCCCTAACGCACCAACACTGGCGTGCATCCCGTGGTCGCCGGTACATCAGATCCCCGTTCCATTCTTAAGAGCGCTCTGCCACCTCGCTCGGTGATACTGGACCTGCGGGCGTCTGGTCCCATCATCGCTTCGGCGGTACAGCCCGCAAGTGCAGACAGTTTTGTTCGTGGACAAAAAACAGAGACGACACTGGCGCTGGCTCGCTGGCAAGTGTACGCGGGCAAGCAGTCATCCTCCTATTCTGCGTCAACGACAGTGTTTCGGGCCTCCGATTCTTTAAAGAAACTGCAGCCGATTTCAGCAGCCTACCACCCACTTTGATAGGCCAACGACGCCAGGACATGGGCTCCCTGTTAACCGCCCTCAACAACATGCCGATCAATACCTACAGCCAGCTGTTGCTCCCAGTAAATTTTGGCAGATGGGGCATTTTCCGCTGAACTTTCACCATCGCTGACAGCGGCCGAGAAGCAGCCCATTCTCTGTGCTGAGATGTTTCCCTTTTTAAACCTGGCACCGGACATGCCCTTTAGATGGCTCGTGGACATGACGAGGAGCCTCTCAGTGCATGGCGTTCCCTCCCCTGCCACGGGGACCTAATGTCGAGCTTTTATGCCATCTTCGGCTTCCGAGAAGATTTTGTGTTTCCAATTTTTATGCAATCACACTGGCCTAACGCGATAGTTTAACTTAAAGCCCACCATCAGCCACCACACAATCACGAAGAAACCCCATTCTTCGCTCGACCGCGGAGTCTCGCCAGATGCCGCGACGCCGTTGCTTGTCGAGAGTTCAAGTATAGTCCAAACTAGATCTAACGAGACCCGATCTTACGAATATCGCGATGTAACGAACAAATTCCAATTACCCCTGTAGGCTCCTCTTGGAATCGATGCTTTTATTAACTCGAACTAATGAAATGAATTCAGCGCCATTCCCACTTTAATGAAGTATTTCAAGCAACACAGACATTTAACAGGACTAGTTTCCATTTTGTTGCGTAAGAAACGAAGATCATTGCACCACGCCAGAAAAAAACGAGGCATCTAGTTTCGTTTTTACGGAGCTTTGTGATATACTGACCTCGGCCGTAGCGGTTTTTCGTCTCGGATAATAGGTGGCCCTCGACCAAGTGATCGACGCTAATGACTTGCTGAGGAGCTTTGCTGGGGCTCCTCACGATGGAACCGAGGACGCGTTGAACGCGCTTCCGGGATATGGAAAGTAAGTTCGCCAATCCTAACAAAGCGAAAGCAGGAGAAAATCAACGCCTTTTTTTCCAGAAAATACATCCGTTTTCAACAAAGCCCTTAGTGCTTTATTCTTACTATTTTTACCTCAGACTTTATGCGCACTGCTAAATAATCGGCAGCGACCAGCGCAGTTACTATGCCATGGTACATGCTGAGAGGCGCCTCCCTTTACACATTCAGTTTACGAAATCAGTTGCTTGTAAAATGACAGTCCCGATTTTACGAAGGTTTTGATTTAAGGATAGTATTCTCGATTCCGTGTTACTTCGTTAGATCGCGTTTTACGTGTACGGGGTAGAACACTGGGAATCATCCATTCCTTCTCTAGCAACTGCGCGTGAGCACTTCATATGATACCCAAGAAAGTCCCCAACGATTGGAGGTAATGCTGTTACTAGCGTGCTTTCAAAATGATCACCGTTCCAGACCGGCATTTACTACTGCACATGTGGGACTTTACCGCTAATCTAAGAGGCTTGAAGATATTCAGCAAGATGGACTTGGTCAAAGTCTACAATAAGATACCTTTGTAGCCCACAGACATTTCATAGAGCGCCACCATCGCAATATTCCGTCTTTTCGAGTATAACCGCATGCCGTTCGGCATGCGTAACTGCACCCAGACTTTTCGTCTTGCAATCTATGAGGACACCCGTGGTTTATACTTTGCCTTCGCCTACCCAGACTACATCTTCATCGAAAGCTTATCACAGCACGAAGCGCCCGTGCGAGCTCTTTTCACTCGGATAGAAGGATACGTGTTTGTCATAAATTGAAGTGGGTCTTCGGCATCCATCGAGGTCCCAGACCGCCCAGACGCACCACAGCTCATTAAACCGTATCAATTCACCGATAGACACCGACGTGAAGGCAGTCAGTAACTTTCTGCAGCCAGTCAAATCAACAACCTGCGAGCATTGTTGGGCCAGCTGAGCTTCTACACATGCATAATTCCTAAGTGTGCCGAACTGCTCCAGCCTCTCACTGATCTTATGCCCACCTAGAAAATACCTGCAGAGCACTCCGACTGAGGCGAACAAGCAGCAACCGCATTTTCTGCTACAAAAAGACACTCTCGGACGCTGGCATGGTTTTGCAATTCGTTGCAGAGGCTCGACGTCCTCTCATTACGATGCCTTAAGCGTGGTTGTTCGTGCTGCTGTTGAGCAGTTTGTTTCGGTTTGCCACCTCTAGGTTTCTACTCTCTGAAGCTGAAACGAACTAAAACAAGCTACAGCACATTCACGCGCGAGCTAATCGCTATCTGCCTTGCCTCAAACATTTCATGCATTTCCTGGAAGGGAGGAATGTGTACATCCTTAGATAACACAAACCCCCTACGTTCGCTTCCCGCGCAACCACAGCCTTTTCTTCAATTACCCAACTGCTTTCCATGGAAGAGTTGCTTCCGCAGAGAAAAGCCACACTCAGCTGAAGCAACACTGTGCCGCCCCATGCACAATTACTGACGTGGATGCTGCATTCTCATGCACGGAAGGCACCGTCACCTGCGACGCGTTAAGTGGCATCTCCAGACACTCCGTTCCACCGGCGTTCCGTCGCGCCGTTTTCTACGCCCTGCATGGAAAGAGCCGTCCTGGCATCCGAGCAACCCAACACTTCGTAACAGACCGGTAGTTTAGTTCTGAATGCCCATTCCCGGTGGTCGGCGCCCTCGGGCCTGCTCTGCGACGTTATAAATGAGTGCACACGCTCTCCTACACACGTATAGGTGTGCACATTTGTCTCATTTGTGTACACAGGTAGTATATCTCTACACATACCGCGGGCAATGGATGTCAAGTAGCCCAATGTTATGGGGGAAGCGTTGAAATCACACGCGAGAATATTGACAGCCCGTATAATGTTGAGTTCGGTGGAAAACCAGCCGAGATGTAGTTTGGTTGTATGGCAACTATAGGCCGACCACAGCAAGACGAAGTCCGTATGCAAGAGGCGAACTAGTACAGCGAAGAATTCTTTCCACAGAGGGTGCCATCGTGCATGGCCTCTGCGGGCTTGAGCACAAATTCACCGGGCATATACGGGTTCCTGGATAACCATCAGGAGTAGTCGTTCTACAATCCATAATAGACGGAGATTAATAAGTACCCAATCCACAAACGGACGGTAAATGGGTTTTTTTTCTTAAATAGTAGTGCCCATACATGTAGCTTTCTGCACTGAATGCGCTGTCGAATTTCTCCCATCTTTTCCGCTATTGGCGGTGAGCGCGATCACGGGCGGCGCTCCGAAGCACTCCTCCATAACGTCCGCTTAGAAATTGTCGCATTTTTCGTGCGCTTAACTCGAGCTTTCTCTCGCTCTGCTGCTTCTTTGCGCTAGGTTGGCTATGGATGCTTGATGCGGCGTGTGCCTACTCATTTCATTTGAAGGATTCGTGGCAATCTGACCAGATAATCTCGAGTTCTAGAGTTTTTTATATTGTTCTAGACAAAAATGAAAATATGCCTAAACGATGTTTTCACCTAAATATACAGAAAGCGCTCACAATCGACACCAACCTCTTCACCGCATTTTAAGTTACACAGTAACGAATGATTTCAGTAGATGGCACGCTATACAATAGACTACGAAAAAATCGATTTGACATCCCCAAAAGTCCGCCCTGTTTATTGTAGGAGGAGAGAAACAATAGGGGAAGAGCGTGACAGGTAAGCAGAAAAAAGAAAGGTGGTATTTACGTGGCAGGGGAGGTAGACAAGTATAGACTTTCTACGACATTTCCAGGGAAGAGAGTAGATACGCTGCCAAATTTATACCAAAAACAAAAAGCTGATTACACAGGCAGGCATGTTCTCTGCATACGGACGGCTCGGCCAACGTCAGACTGACGTAGGACAAGTGGCGTGCCCTGTAAGCTAAACCGCTTTTGTAAATGTACCAGCGCTAAATGCAAAACGTAGCTAAACCACGAAACACAAAGGCTGATATGGCAATGAAGGTCCTCTCTTAGAACGGCAAGTTAGGATGCCTACTTATGTCATTGTTGGTCAGAAAGGAAAGCCGGAAATTGCGAATTCAGTAGGTTTGCCATATCGGGAGGAAGGATTCCGACATTCTTGAAAGAGCGCTAACACGACGGAGGCAAGCGACAGGCGCGTTGTCCACGTCGTGTTCGCGCTGTTTGAAGTATGCAACCATACAAACAAGCTAGTCTTTCATTACTGTTTTACTGTTAGGACATTGTGAGGCAGAAAATATTTTGTAATTTATCAATACATAAACAAATGAAGGAACCACAAACGGCTCATAAAATGGTGAATTTCAAAAGCAGAAAATTTTCTCGGACTATGTGACAGTACAGTCGAACCTCGTTATAATGAAGTAGTATCTTGTCAGCAAACCAGTTCGTTATATCCGATATTTGTTATAACACTACAGCTAAAAATGGAGTGCAACAAATCGAAAATCTGCCTCCCGCAAAAACACTTGCTAAAAATACATTTTTAGCCTTCTAACTCGCAACAAACGAGGCACTTTTACCTTTTTACTTGTTGCATTTCAAGCTGGAAGATCCGGAACATGAGTACGGGAAATTACAACAAAACAAGGTTTCACTTGACAAAACCGCCCTACGTCTTCATTTACTTGATAAAGCATGTGATCTTCGTCTGGTGGCTACCCACAGCACTGAGCAGGCTGGAGTTTTCCAGTGTCCAGGAACAAAAGGACCTTTACACTAGTGCAGTTTTTGGATGCCGAAGGGTTTTTCCAAGTAGCTTCTCAGCCTCCTGGTCAAATATTTCTTCGTTATATTCGATATGGCGCGCCGCTCACGGTTTGTTTCAGTGCAAAGAATGACTGCAATTAAAATTAAGCGTGGCGAACCAAAGATTGTTATTAGGTTGCCATAGCTTATAATTCGCTGTATCAGTGTTCGTTATTACGAGGCTTAACTGTATGTGCATCGTGCAGAGCAGAAAACCCGCAGTTTGCAGCCCGCGTCGGGTTCCTATGAAATAGTAAAACCCCTCTATAAATGTTGAACTCTCTTAACACACTGTGCCTTTCAACACACTGCCAGGTTACTGCCATCAGTACCTTGGTATCTCACTTTTCATTTTCCTTCTTCGGATATTAAAATTTATCTTCTGCCACAATGCGCAGGTACGGAGCCGTAGCTGTACTGGTACGCTCGGGCACCGCCCGTTCACTGTATACGCCCCACACTGGCCGGATCAACTATGAACCCACCGCACCGAGAATCCCCGCCGCCACGTTAACTGTCGAGGACGCCGACTTTCTCACGCGGCTGGCGCATCGAGGTGAGCTTCCAAAACGCGAGAGCTGCCAGGCTCATGTCCCTTGGGTGCACAAGTTTAAAACGGCGTTGTCACTTTGAAATCTTTTCCGTAGGAAGAGTAAATCCTCCACCGTCAACCCCTCACACCTGTGGTTAGTACAAATTAGCTTTCACGTCACACTGTGCGTGTCTAGTACGTGCAACCTCACGGGAAAGAGATAGGCAAAACAAGTACGCATGTCCAGTAGGGTGAACGTAGTGACTGCTATTGTACAGATTGCATTGGTCCGTACTCGTGTACAAGCTTCTCAGCTGCTTGCAGCACGAAAAGGCGACATATACGTCCTAACGACAGCCGCCTTTTGGTGCGAAAATACAAAATGGAGGTAGAAAATAACAAATATATGCTGTTCGCTGACGTTCTTCATGGCGCAGTTGTGTTCCAGCTTTGGTGTTTCAGCGATCATTAAAGTAGCAAGAGGAATACGTGAAAAACCAAGCCCCTCCCCATTCCCACACTTGGCTGAAAAAATGTACCGTGCAGGACATAAGCACGAGGCAATAACTGCATTGGCATCCTTTGCGACGTACACCACACGACCAGCCCACCGCCCCTCCGCTCCGGCTACCTTTGCGTAGCCCTCGCAAGCTGGTCGTTCGCTTCGTGTCGAAGCCGTGGAAGAGAGTACAGCGTGCAGAACCTTTGAGCTGAGCCTGATGTGCCCCGTGGCGCATCAGAGGACATACTGCGGGGACCTCTCAGGCGCTACCACCAGCGTCTGCTTGCCTTAACACGGAGCTGTTGTGAAAGATCGTCCGCTCGCAGCCTCTTCTGGGCCCCAACCCATTATCCAGCCTATTTACCATTATTTTTAGTGTTGCATTATTTGCTCCCTTTTTATTATTTGCCAATGTTTGCCGAGTACAGTCCAGTTGACTTAGCAGGCGCCGGAATTCTTTTTCGTGATTGGGATGAGCAGTCACAACCTGCCCGAGGTAGTTAGATTTTTCTACTTGATGTATCTTTTTATGAACTACGCTTAAAAGGGAGTTTTCTGCATGTTTATAAATCGTTATTTAGATTCATTCATTTTATTTTGAGCCCTACGGCCACTCTTTGAAATTGTTGTTCCTCAATCATTTTTGCAGGTGTTCTGCCAACTTAGTGAGCAAGCCTATGTTGTCTGTCAACCACAAATGGCTCAAATATTTACAGTTTATCCCCAATCCAAAGTATTCACGATCAAGCGTCGCGAATACACCTTCAGACAAGCTGTGAACAATTTTTGCTTGATGGTATTTCAGCGTCAACCGTCCTTTTGGATAGGGAACATATTGCTTTACTTGTGAGCGATAAACCTGCCTTTAAAAGTCATATATATTTAGCCTGGGAGTATTGTGTAGGCCCCCGTTACTCCTTGCTCAATTATTGCTTGCATAACTGCTGTGGTGCCTTCTGATTCAAACGCTTTTCAATGAGCGCTGGTTGAACTGTGATTTGTGAAACTGAAAACTTCATTTTTTCTTCTTTGGCAAGCAGATGTATACATTTGACTGTCTTTCTTGGCGGCAATTCTTCTCACTGGATTGCCAGTATGCACAAATAAACAAATATATGAGTTTTCAAGTGAAGGGGTTTAGTATACTCTGCT
Source organism: Haemaphysalis longicornis (assembly GCA_013339765.2). Lineage (NCBI taxonomy): Eukaryota > Metazoa > Arthropoda > Arachnida > Ixodida > Ixodidae > Haemaphysalis > Haemaphysalis longicornis. Next base: position 204,345,994 of record CM023452.1, read on the forward strand.
GACGGTTGCATGGATTGATGGCATAGATGTGATTTATTGACGAGTGTCGTTTCACAAACGCAGCCCGTTTTGGGTTCTTTAATTGTTGAGGCTGCCGTTCATGCGGTTCTCTATTACCTTAGTAAACCGCTGGTCTACAGGCAGCCGAGAGTACGCTGATGGTTCTTTGCTTCCTAGCGTCTTTGGTATTTCCCTTCTCCTGAATCATTAGTGTAGCAGAATTTCTGAATGTCAGCAAGAATATAAAGGCTGTTTGAAACACATTGCCTTATTGGCAACGTAGGGCAAAGAACAGAGAAGTTCGGTCTCTACTGTAGAAACATCAGCTACCCCTCCTGCTAAATAAGAACGGTGGGGGAAGGGGAAGCTTTCCAAAATCAAGTCCAACCAGTGTTGCCATCGCTGGGCGTCAGACATCCGCTAAAAATCAATGAGAAATCCGCCAGATTCTGCTAGATTTTAAAACATGTCAGCTAAATTGGCCGCTAGGGCCTATTTTATTTTAAAAAAAGTGCATTTACGTATGATAAATGCCTTTATCATTCTTAAAAGCTCCCCAAAACTACGAGAGCTGAAATAACATATAAAAGAGCCTTCCAAGAAATCCAATTAGAACACTTGAGGCTTCAGGGCTGCGGTGGCCCTCATTGGTCAACGTTATCACAGAAGAGGTTAGAAGTTATAAATGTTCCAACTGATGAAAAAAAAAGATCTCACAGGTCAACGAAAAACACATAGAGATCGTCGTCGCCGCTGTCGTCGGCTGACACCATCTCCACAAGACCACTGGTACTTGTTGAGGGACGAGAAACGTAACTTGGTTAGGTTGCAGATGTCCCGATTGCACTAACAACTGCCGCGGGAAGTTCTTAATGAAAACAACTTTTCTGGTGTCGCTTCAGACCTACTCTTACGACAAGGATGGCATGTGTTGTTTCAGGCTTCAGCTTGTTCCTCAGCTTGGATTTTACTATGTTAAGTTGACTTAACGTACTCTCTACTTCTGCATTTGAATACGGCAGCCCGGGCATCGACATGGCAAATGCGGCCAGCCCTTATAGGACTCCAGAACGACTGCGTGGACGATGTTTGCTTCCATTCCAGGAGGGTGATTTTGCTCCACGGGTTTTGAATTTTTTCGATTGTCTCAGGGGGCACTGCCATTGCTTCCAGCACAGGAATCAATGGGTCCTTCACGACGCACAAAGCGTTTTGGACCGATAAGAGTGATATTTTCTGGAGAACTGTGATGTTGTCGGGAAGACGCTGTCCGATTTGATCTACTAGCGTGGTAATAAACTTTGTGCAGCTTTCTCGCATCAAAGTTTCATCTGCGAGAGAGAACCCGACGGTCTTCTGAGCTTTCACGTTGTCAATGTACGTCTCAAACAGATAGCCCAGATATAGCTTGGGGTTCAAGTGGTCCTCAAGTCTGCACGTCAGAACGTCAATCTGCTCTGTCGGAATTACGACTTTTTTAACCAAGCTTGAAAGCAAAGTCACGAGGTCTTTCAGCAGCTTTGATTGATCCGCATTTTCTGCCTCGAATGCCTTGTTAACCTTCTGAACATCTGCCAGAATCGGTCTCAAAAAAAGCAAGTACCCCAGATTGATCTGGTTTTCGTACATACCATACAGCACTTCTGCCGCATAGCACTTTTCAGTCCGCCTCGCAATCTCGAAGTGCGCCTTCAATTCGGTCCACTGGTCTACGATCCTTGACACGGCTATTTCGAGGGATAGTCACCGCGTCCTGCACGCTTGCACAATCTTCAGTAGTTCATCGCCGTCATTCATCAGACCTTAGAGCTCCTTGCACGCAATTTTCCGGGCAAGGGATCTTGCGAACCAGTTGTACGTTTTATTAGGTAATCCAAGTTTCTCGGCAATGCTTCCGCTTTAGCAGCCGACGTGGCTAGCTGCAAAGAGTGACAGACACAGCGAATCAGTACGAGGTAAGGCTTCTGAGCTTTCAACTTCGGATGAACGCCATTATTGATCCCCGTCATAACACTCGCGTTGTCAGTCCCTATGCCTCTCATCCTTTCGAGTTTGAGACAGTACTCCATCAGAGTGGATTTAACGGCCGCAAAAATTGAATCTGCCGTTCACACTTCCAAGGTGCACAAGTTAAGGAATGTGGTCATGATCCTTGACTTGGTGACACTGTAATAGATGATAGAAATGGCAAGGAATTTTGTGACATTGATGTCGGTCGACTCATCAATGATGAAGCTGTAATAGCTTTCCCCAATGTCGTGTGCCAGATCCGCTTTGAAGTGTGGGACAAGAACGTTCTTAATCACGGAAGCGCACTTGGAGCGGTGCATCTGATACGCTCTTGCAGCTTCGCTGTCAGGAATCGACTTCTCATAGAGTTGGCACAAGTGATCGGCAGTCATACCTGAAGAATGTTCGGCGATAAATAGAGCAGTTCTCCCCTCAGCCGCATTCCCTGGTTGGACTTGCCTTTTGCTATTGAAGTCCCGTTGCTTCTGGATTGAAGAACTGCCTGCCAGTTCCCTATGCTTCTTGCTGTTCGCATGAGCTTTGAGGTCTGAATATCTACTACCTAGCTGACACCCGCAGTGCTTGCGTGCCGCAGCTTGTTTTCCATCGGCAGACGCTTTGCATTGCAGCCATTTGCTGAGCAAGCGATCCTTCAACCACTCCGTCCTGAATGTCTGTGAATATACCACTTTCGGCATAACTCATGAGGCAGGGGGTCAGGGTACACGGAGAATAAACAGAACCGTTTTTCGACACAAAGCAGTCGGACGTCTAACTTTGTTCTCTGCTACTTCGAACGCAAAAACAAATAGTGGGTGACTGCTTCGCCAATCGCCTCTCTTTCCGCCGGGACAACAGGTACTACAGGCGCCCCCTGCCACTTGCGGTGAAAACAGCGAGCCCGCTGCCCCCGCTCCCTGCACGATAGCGGACTCACTGTTCGCACGGCAAGCGGCAGAGAGCGCGCAGAGTTCACGGATTTATTGCATCGCAGCTGGTCCCTTATGTGTTACTAGAAAGCGATCGCCGCTTTGAAACCTCACGGATTTGTTTGTCTGAGATAGGCGGAGCAAGTGAGCAGGAGCCGCCTACCCTCTAAAGTTCAATAATTTCTGCATTTTTAGAGGACACGGAAAGGGTTTCTCGCAGGCCGATTTTGAATCGGTGCACTGCAAGAAGTATCCGCCAGAAATCCGCTACGTATGAAAATGACCCGTCAAATATTCCACTAGCCGCTAGACAAATGTTTTTCCATCCGAATAAAAGGAAATCCGCCAGATCTAACGGTAAATCCGCTAAATGGGCATCACTGAGTCCAACACAAGTGTACCAAGCCAGAAGCGAGCGGATACACATTACACCACCTTGCCATACACATCAGGCATTTCTTACCGGGACGGTTTAGGGCGCTGCGATTGTTTTTTTTTTTCTGGGGAGTCACTGATACAAGCATTCGATTTCCTCCCATAGCGTTCAGCCATCGTCGTCGTTATACCGAGGGGTGCATGTTATTCCTTATTTCGCACTTTGATGCACCCCTCTGGAAGTCCAATCTGCGTCGCCACTGGCTCGAATGACGTAATCAATTAGACCAGGAACGCGCATTAATTTTCCTTCACTTCACCTACGTCCATTATCATCACCATCATCAACAATAGCCTATTTGGGTCCACCGCGGCATGAATGCCTCCTGAATAGATCTCCACCCATTTCTCTCCTGTGCTGCCCGAGTTCATTCATTGCCTTCGAATATTTTTATTTCTTCTCTCTATCGTGTGAATATCCTTCCAATTCTTCTAGTCCCGTCTTGTGGTGTCCATTCTGTTATCCTTGTGGTCCACCCGTTCTCCGTTCGTCGTACCACACGGCCAGCACAAGTCCATTTCTGTTTCTTATCCTCGACTATGATATCATCTATACGAGTTTGTTCACTAATCCAGGTAGCTCGTTTTCTCTCCCTAAGCGTTACGCCTTACATTATTCGTTCCATGGCAGGTTGAGCGGACCTAAGCTTGCTTTCTAATTTTTTAGTAAGTCGCCAAGCTTCCGCTCCGTATGTCCCCACCGGCAGGACGCATTGTTTGCATACCTTTCGTTTTAGGGATAGAGGCATCTTAGTTTTGATAATTTGCGAAGGCTTGCCGAATGCACCCCATCCCAGCCCTATTCTGCGCCTGCTTTCTTTCTCGTGGTTTGGTTCCGCACTGACCATCTGGCAAAGGTTCATTATCAGCGTGAGAGAAAGGTGGCTTTCCGGCAGCGCGGTTTCGGCGACTACAGACGACATAACTGAGAGGCCGAACGCTTCGCTTTAAAAGCCTGTTTCGCCAACTGGTCATGGCAGCATTACGAGCTCGTGCGGAAAGGAGCACTCTAAAAGCAGAATCCAGCTGTGCTATCTTCACATGTTGTGAGCGGTAAAACAGAAGTTCTTGCTGTCGTTCCATTCCTTACGGCATCCAGCGGCATATGAGCGCGCTTCACAAAATTCAGAAAACTGAGAACTGAAAATGCAAAAGTTGTAGAATACAGCATGCCGCATCACCTCTGAACGTGATGGCAATTGAGTACAACAGGGGCAAACTAGCCGCGGAGAACCTTGATTCTAAGGAGGCTTTGGCGTGTGCCCGTCTGCTCATTACGTACTTCATGCCGTCAGAGGAAGAAACATTGATTCATTTTTTTACTGTAGGGTTTAAAGTGCCGACGCAACGCAGGCGATGAGGCGCGCCGTAGTGGAAGGCCTGGTGATCTTTAACGTCCGCCGAAATCTCGTACACATGGGCGTTTTTGCTTTTTGCCTCCATAAGAAAAGCGGCCACCGCGGCCGGGAATCGAACCCGCTACCTCGTGCTCAGCAGCGCAATGCCCTTGCCACTGAGCCACCGCAGCGGGTAAGAAAAAAACAAAAGTGAAAGAAGAGATGAATGCACGACGTAGCTTTTAAGAAGTCGTTAATTGGTATCGGAAGGTTATGGCCTTCTAAACACGTAAAGAAACTTACGTGCCCCGATGTATTCTTTGCATTCTGATTTCATGAACGAGATGTATACTTGACCCTGTATTATTTATGCTTCAACCTTGATGCCTGGAACGTCCGCTATAAATAGTGCTGCGTCAGCGATGTGAAATTCCTTCTCCCGCGTTAACTCTATGCACCCATGTTTAGTCACTTCACACGGTAGCTTCAGGATTCTTTCGTCCCCGATAACTTTTTGCTTCATACACATAAATTCCTGAGAATTTTAAACAAGTCAAAAGGAAGCTTTGATCACTTAGGCATAACAGCAAAATAATTTGCTCGATTCACGATAAGGCTTCAGAAAAGTATTTTTGAATGGTGAACTTATTGAGTGGCAAAATTGCAGTACTCTCTTCATCTCAGCACCCCGATTGCATGAGCTCCTAATCTCAGCTTCTTATTTCATTGTAATTGAGAACAAGAAAAAACGGCGAACTGCTTATTGTCAACACTATTAGGAGCGCCGGCGTTATCCGAATAGCTGCTGATGAGTGCGAAAATACAGGTGGGAAGCTAGAATTACTGTCCACATTCTGAATAAGGCCGCTTGCGATTTGTTGGTCAAGGCATGAACAACAAGATATGTGTTATCATTTGTATCAGTGCCTATTGTTGGTTATTATTCGAAATTTCATTCCCCTCCAAAGTTTTTGTTTGCTATAAACAGTTTCTGGTGCGTATCGTGCGTTGGTCATAGGTTAATCAAACCCAGCCTAACTTATCGTACACAGGTATTGCTGCAATTATGCATCAAAACGTTCCAGCGGGACACCACAAGAAATGGTGCACAATGGCCCCGTTTCAGTTGAATACACTTTATTAAGACCTCTTTATTATTTTCTGCAATCAAGCGTGCTTGAAATTTTCACTTTGGACCCATTCTCACTCGAATAACAAGCTCCCGTTTGGTGTTCCACCTTGAAATGAAGAACGAGCACAAGAAAGGCATGTCGAGAAATATTGTCGCCGACATCGTTGGCTCTGTCTACCCTAACCAGGTAAGCGTTTTTTAACCACATCAACCCCACCTTTTCTCACTCTTCCTCAGCCCCGCTGTTCTATTCGTGCTTGCTCTTTTTTTCTGCGGAATTTGCGGATCAGAAACTGTAACGAACGTTCATTGAGACCCCAACGACCAGAAGGGGGGGGGGGGGAAGGGTATTTTTAGTGGGGCTCCTTCAGCGGGAACGGTAGTAGGCACCATAAAAGAACATTTAAAAGAACATTTAAACGACAGGTACTGAGCTCTTCAATGGCTTTGTGAAAAGTATTCAAAAGGCTGCATGCTCCTGCGAAACATCCTGTTGGGAAACTGATGCCTGGATTCGAGGTTTAGACATACTTTTTTCCGCACAGCAAGGAACAAGGTTCTGGGGAATATGATAACCCACCGTGACTCCGCGGGAGCCTCCGTGTTCAACACGAAAGGCTAGAGGGACCTCTTAGCATAAGCGGAATGCATGCATGCGATGTACGCTCTTCGTTTTGCAACTGCGGGCAACAAGCTTTGGTGTGTGCTCTAAAGTATATTGCCGCGTACACCAAATGCGCGTTTCGGGTGGGGGGTGAGCATTACTAGAAGAACCGAATAGAAGAAGCGGCGGAGAAGAACGCTCTTGACCGAGAAGCACTCGAGCTGGCAGAGCAAAACACTGATGATGATGCGTTCCGGGTAGCCCTCGTTTGTCGTCGTCGTCGCCTTGGCTAACGATGTCACAAATCAAAAGTTCGCTGACATGCTTGTGGATACGTGACAATATGCTGAACATCACAGTTTCCACCTTCCACTACCATTTCTCCTCCGTAAGTGGACCGGAGAATTGCACAGAAAATACAAGCCGCCCAAACACCCCAAAACAACGGAGGAACACTCGTAGCATATTCATCTCTTACTTTGACTCCCCGCTATTAGCACGAGACAAAAATTTAGAGACACCTCAGTATTTGTTGTATTTCTATTGCAACAACAGGAGTCGGGGAAAGCCTAAGATCTTTAAAACGAAGTGCTGAGGGTCATTTAAGAAATACTACCAACTCGACAACTTCGCCTGTACAGCTAGACTTTGGCGTACATGGGGAGAGAACACCGATATCAACATATACCCCGTGAATTTCCTGGAATTCACCGCGGAGATACATTCCAATATCAACCCGCCCCGGTGGCCCCGTTCTACTGCTCAGCCCATCACGCTGGTTCGATTTTTGCCGCACTGGCTGCTTCTATGATCGATGCGGAATGCAAAGATGTCCATTTTTTGATATTTCCGTGTACGTTAAAGAGCGGTAGATAGTCAAAATATTCCGGATACCTCCACTACAGCACGCCTCCTTGTCCATGCGTACCTTCAGCCCACAATGAATCCATTCGTACATACCAGACGCGCTGTGCAAGCTGGCATCATACTCCTTCGCGACATGCTGTCCTGATCGAGCGTTCGTTTAACGTGATTTGGCGTGGGAAGGAGTGGCTGCGTCTGACGGTGTTCGATACCCGTCTGGGTAGACTCGGCAGGCTTCTGCTGCGTCGTGATCAAAATATCAACGGAGAGACCAAGAGCGTTCACAGAAATAACTCCTTCTTGGTGGGGTGCATGCACACGCGTAGTGCTCATATTTTTGCACGAGTGTCAGTACGAATGGTTTGTTAAAAAGAATACCAAATTTAACAGGAGAGCTGCATTGCCCAACACACAATCACCCGTCGCACGAAAAAACTTCGAAGCCTCAAGAAAGAAATCTGGTTAGGGAAGCCAGGAATCGAAACCGTTGCCTTTATGCCATTGAACCGGAAACATAACCAAGCGCCACCCAGAAGGCTCGAGGGCTGCGGGATTAGTAGCGGCGGGGAACAATACCATGTGTTAGAAATTCATAAGAAAAAAAAATGCTTACCGCGCAGGAATTGAATTTGGGCCCTCGCGTTATGAAACCGGCATCTGTACAGTTGAAGCAATCATCGCCATTCAGGGCACATGGCATTTCCTTTGGGTTCGTAGCGGGGGTATCGGCTTTTTACTTGGCGGGGCTTCGAAGTAGTGGCTTCAATCAAACATGCATGACACTTATTAACCGCCTTAATACATAGTACATAACGATCATTATTCTGAAAAACCAATTATGAAAAAATTGGCCCCAATCCACGCTCTGAAGGTGCTTTGAACGGAAAGCTGTAAACGACACCCCAACAAGTGCCCATGCGACGCGCTTAAATTGACTCACGTGGCACTACAAAGAGTGACAAGAAAAATTCTACCAAGCCATTACCTGGGATTCGCAGGGGTGGCGACCCAAACTCAGCAGTGGGAACCACGGCCGGGCTACAGCGCGGATGCGCCGCTGTAGCCCGACTGTGCGTCGTCGGCAAAAAGAAAACGGAGAGGAGCGCCTTTCGACGGGTGAAATTGCGGAACCCAGCCATCCTGGAGTGCTATCTCGGGGCTACACCACCGCGCTACACAGGTGCCAACACTGAAACAATTTGGTTTGTGAGCGTAGTGAACCTCATTTATGCCGATTTAAACTAGTTAGGTTAGTAAGTTTCAGAATGGCGAGAAAGCTGAAGAAACTTTTTTAATCGTATTTGTCAAAATGACTTGCTCCTTTCTTGTTTTGTAATACCGGTTAAAACGCACCTCAATTGGTATTCACGAAAATAGGAAACGCGGTTCCATTTGTAGTAAGCAGAGCGCCAAAGTTAGCGTATCACTGGCGGCCAGATATCTGTATTTGGTCTCCACATTTTGGTTCCCGCCCCTGCAAACCAACATCGTAACAAATCTTTGCCGTACAACCACCTAATTCCGTCGGATCCGGGTTACCCAGGAGGTGCTGTCAAACGAGTTGATCAAGTCTTGCGAAGGAAGCGCCAATGGATGTGAAGCTGCGCCAAAACAGCTGCGCCAAAACAACAGCCGCTAAAGCAGACAAAGCCGAACAAATGGGTCCGGCCGTCGCGCCCGCTGGGGTCAGCGGGCTCCCGCGCGGGGAACGCTGGGTAATAGCTAACTCACCGTGCCACCTACACTGCACCCCGTGAATGAGGGACATTAAGGGCCCGTCGGAGAGAGCGAAGTCGGTGCTCTCTTTATGCTTAATCCGTTTTCGCATCCAAAACACGCCCTCTGCCCTCTCCAGCCTCTGAATCAAAACCAGCGTCTGTTTCCCACGTCTCCGCGCGTGTTACTGTATGGGGAGAGCACGCATGGCCTGGCGCCATGGTGCTCTGTAGCGGGCAGACGAAACTGTAGAGGGCAGACGAAAGTGAATACGGTGAGGAAAACGGTGCAGGGGTGGCGGGGTGCGCGGTTGGAGTTGGGGATAGTCAGGGCAAGGGGACGATAAAGAATAATAACTGGTGCGGTGTTACGACTATCATCATCGTCATGATCATCATCATCTTCTTCAGCCTGGCTGTGTCCCCTGCAGGACGAATGGCTCTCCCAAGGATCTCCAGCCACGTATATTGAGTTCTAGCTGAGTCGGCCTTTTGCCACCAAATCTTCGTAGCTCATCCCTCCATCTAGTCCTTGGCTGACCGCTATTGCGTTTACGGTCTAGTGGCAGGTTAAAGGAATGGCCCACCTGTACGGCCGTGATATATGAGGAGGCAAGTAGTGTAGTGAAGAGGAAAGAACTACAATAAAAAGTGAGAGAAGGGAAAGTCAGTCTGAGGGAGAAGAAAAGAGGAGAGGGAAAGGATGAATAAGAAAGTAGCGGTTGAGTTGGGGGCCGGGGCGAAGTACGTAGGGAAGCTTGAGGTGGTGGTGGGAAAGGGGTGGTTGTGGTAAGTAGAAATTAAGGCAGTAAGGTGGAGAGGAGTAGAAAGAAAATTTAAGGAGAAAGCAGAGGTGGAGGAGAAACGTTCGAAGCAGAGATATGGAAAGAGAGGTTTGGGGTGAGGAAGCGGGAATAGATAACAAAAGGCGCGAACGGGACCGAAGAAAAAAAAGGTGAATAGTAGAGCAGCATGAGAGAGGAACATAAAAGGAGTGAAAAAACGATAGAGGGAAACGGTACAGGACATAAATCTTGGATCACATGAGACGGGAAGAACTGAACGAGGGTTGGGGAAAGGGCTGACGCCGGAGGGAGTCAAGCCTCTGTGTGAGGGAAGGCTTGAGAAATGGGGAAGAGTAAAGGGTACCGGTGCGTAGGAAGGAGAGTAATTGGACGTGCAAACTATGATGGAGTGAGTGGAATTATAGGCAGCAAGAGAGAGGGATGGGGGAAGCAGACATGTAGGGGGAAATGATAGAAGAATAGCAGGGGGTAGGGAGGGGAAATGGGAGCGTAAGTGGGCACTGGTTCGTGGTTGTGCTGGGCTACCTCTGAGTCAAGTAAAATTCCGCCCCAAATGCACCCAGTACTCAATGTCTGAGCTACATCACGTGATCTATGCAAAGACACAATGTACGATTTGCGACGTTTCTCGTTTATAGCTGCTCAGAGCGACTCATTATTTACCAAAATCACCTTGCCTTGTACTTCTCAGCATTGCCATGAATCGATTCTTCTGCACATGTCTTATTCGGCTGCGTTCATAATATGTAACAGTTTCGCTTGAAGCCCGCCAGCCTTCTACCATGCAATGAATGCACTACCTTGGTGCGTTTCCCACCTCACACTCATTTTCAATAAGCCTTCACAAGTATTAACCCCAGCGACAAAATACACAACCTGTATTAAGAACCAGAAGAAGGGAAGTCCTGGCACATAAAAGCTCTGGTGAAGAGCTGAGACGTGCACTCCACCATGTCTGTGGCGTCACTGTCTACTGTTAAAGGGAATCGTAGTAAGGCTAGTAGCATTGTTGTGCAAGGGCACCTTTGGTGCCAGCGAAGCAGGCGAAAATGTCGAAGCTAACAGGAATGTGGAAAAGTAGGCCAGTACTAGAGCCACGGAACACTCTGAAAGGGCTAGGGAGAGGATGAAAGGTTACAGTAAAGGAGGTTTGAAAGTTGAGGAGGTTAAAGATCCTTCTTCGATGTAAAATCGGAGGGCTATGGCGTCAGTCATATCACGGGGGTCAATTACGTAATAGGCTGAATTGTCTGCAGTGGAAATGTGTGAGTGCTCAACGAAGCATGGCACCCTGCTCAAGCATTACTATGCTGGGAAAAGATCATACTCTGTGCGCACCACGACAGGGGTAATATTTAAGCCGGTGACTGTTGTTCTATTCAGGACAAAAATTAATTATTCAAGTTCGAAAGAAATTGGCAACAAGCATGCAGCCAATGCAAAGCCATACATTCTCAGACATAATTTAAGAAGGCATGAAATTCGTTTCCGTTTCCTCTGCGCGCTTACTAACCATGAATTGGCAATCGATCCCTCACTGTACATAACCGCCCTCTCTACAAGACGCACGAGCAACACCACCTAGGGTGGCTAACACTGTACGATGCAAAGACGGATGCCCCCAAGGTTTTATTTTTTGATCGTACCGTGACTGACTGGAACACCCTTACAGAGCGTATACATAGGGGAAGCATTCTGAAAACCTGCTCCACTCCATTGCTCCCTCCACTCCGCAGAGGGGAGGATTCCGCAGTGCTTATGCGCGGGATGTCGATTTCAAGGATCTCCTGTACTGGAGGCTCAAGAGAGGAAGCATTACGATTACCAGGGTAGATTCTGTATAACGATGTGTGTTCTTTTTTTTATGTCGTGGTATGAGTTATTTAAATGCAATGTTCGCTGTTCACTTTTGCCGCTCTTGCTGTATTCTGGTTTGTGTATCTTAAAGTGCGAGTTTGCGGTGACCACAACTGTAAACTGCAGTAAATAAATAAATAAATAAATAAATAAATAAATAATAAATAAATAAATAAATAAATAAATAAATAAATAAATAAATAAATAAAATTGCGAAAATTTCAAGCAGCCAATCCAGCAGCGCAAAGCCACATGCCGTTTGATTCCCGAGTAACAATTGCGAACCGAATTGCGTAAACAATTTGTCATGTCAAAGTGAAGCGCGTAAATTTGGAACATAATTCAGCAATTGCTTAGGCTAATCGAAAACCCTCCCGTCTGTTGCAGTTCGTGATCCTGGGAGCTCACACAGACACTTGGGACGTTGGCCAGGGCGTGGTTGACGACGGGGGCGGCGTCTATATTGGCCTAGCGGCGATAGCCCTTGCGCGCCAACTCCCGCGGAGGCCGCGACGCACACTGCGGCTGGTACTTTTCACTTCCGAAGAGAATGGCCTGATCGGTTCAGCCGAGTTCGCGCGCAAGCACCGGAAGGAGATGGGCAACGTCTCGCTGGCGCTCGAGTCCGACTCGGGCACTTTCGCGCCGCTCGGCCTCACCACGAAGAGCAAGAACAAGGTGACACGCTGCATTCTCCAGCGCGTGCTGTCGCTACTAGCTCCCATTGGCGCCACACGGCTAGAGGACGCGGGACAGCGGGGCTCTGACGTTCTGAACTTGGCGAAGTTCGGCGTTCCGGCGTCTACACTCCTAAACCGCAACGAGCGTTACTTTGACTACCACCACTCCCGCGCGGACACCGTTACTGCAGAGAACAGCCGGGATCTGGACCTGTGTGCCGCGTTTTGGGCTGCTGTGGGATACGTTTTCGCTGATTTGAGGGAGATGCTTCCTCGGTAATGAACAGCACTGTATTTGTGCCTCTTATTCAACAGCTGCTAGGCCAGTAGGAGGAATAAATGTTTATTTCACAGGCGCTGGTGCTGCTGTTAGGGCACCCGCCCGTTGGGGGACGTCCCTAGTCCGGGATGCCCTGGCCTTGGCTGGCAGTCCAGGCCCTCTTCACAAGTATGCGCTGGGTCCCAGGGTCCGGAATTTTCAGGCAGGCCACCCCCTGCTCGTAAGAGGGGGAAGGGTTGGGGGTAGGCCTAAGGTTTGTCCGTACTCCCATACTTGGTGGTATAGGGTGCCGGGCGAGGGGCAGAAATTACAGGTGGCCGGTATATGGCGGGGTAGATGGCGTGAAGAAGGGTGCAATGAGGATAAGCGTTTGTATTCTTCTCAGGCTGGTGGCTTCTTGTCTCGATAGCTGGGGATGTAGGAGCCGGGAATATTCTTCTGCATTGGCGATAGTGGGCCATAATATCTACATATTTAGGAGAGGTTCTGCTTTGGGAGCAGCAGGCGATATTTGTCCCTCGTAGATAATGGCCCAGTGTACGTGCGCGCAGGGCAGCGGCATGGGCGGCCTCATTACTGCTGAGGGATGTGTGTCCAGGTACCAGACGATTCCTATTTCGGGTAGCTGACCCTTGGTGTCGAGGATGCGTAGCGCTGTTCTGGAAATGTGTCCCCGTAGATAACTGCGGCACGCTGCTTGCGAATCCGTAAGCAGTGTGATTGCTTCTTGACTAGCCGTTGCGGCTGGAGCAATAGCCACTTCCTCTGCAGTTTCCGTCTGTGTTGTACGGACGGTGAGGCAGGTCGTTTCTTGCCCTGTTGAATTAGTGACGCATACCGCGTGGGCTGGCCGCTGAAGATAAGGAGACGTGTCAGTATACCTTGTAGTCGGGTTTTGGCCATAAAGCAAGGAAACACTAGTAGAATTCTTTCTCTAAACAAGCGTTCCGTAAACGTGCTTCTCGCCAACAGTTATTCTTTGAGATATGAGGCGGCGTATCTCAAACATAAAAACATAAAGGGGCGTTGGCCTTGTATTTCCCTCATTCGAAGCTTCGTTGCCAACCCGAATGCAATTTGCGTTACGCGATTTTCTGTGTAAGAAGAATAGAAGTAATGCGTTATATTGAGCAGGTTCAGCACACCTATTCTGTTCCTTTTAGTGCCTAGTGTGAATGTGATGCGATGGAGAAAAGATTACTAACACGGGTATTAGGTCGTTTATCACGGTGAGAAGCGCATCTTGGTCCGTTCTAACATAAACTGGAATCAGGTAAACCTCGAATTTCTTGCCATTCACGTGGAATGTCTCGCTTCCACATGGAGTATTTTTATATGTAGAGCCACCAATTCCAATAAATGTGAGCACAGACGTAAATCTTGAATTTCATAACCCTTTCCGCTGTGCAAAGTGTTTTCAGAATCAAATACCGTTTTTCTTATGCTAATTGATGAAGCGATTTGCACAAGATAGCGCATATTATATATACGACACACAGTTCTTTATCGAAGTTTAGTCTTACTCCTTAACATTTATGGAATCTCACCTTTGCTAAACTTATGAATTCTATTGGCTCTGCGGAGTATAATTTCTGCAATCACTGACGGCTCCAACTAAAAAGCATAGCGCCAATCTCTAAGACGGAGGGCTCACGTTTAATCGTGCGACTGCAAGTAGACACCTTATACCTGATTCAATTTTGGACAGCGGTGCTTACACAAAAATTACACGCTGTCGTCCACTCAAATATAGATTAACCACACAGAAACACACATACACGCACAAACACAAATACAACACCTTGCTGCAAGCCACGAGACAGAGGCAAACATATAATATTACGAAAATATACATAAATACAATTTTAAGTTGTGCGAGAACCGAGTCACTCAAGATAGCTCATATGGCAGAAGCACAGTGTATGACGAATATACTTTGAAAAAGTCCAGACACCGAAGAAGTTGAATTGAAAAAGATAGAAAAGATTGCTTTGTTCGAACTTCATTCTCAAGTGACAGTGCATGAACAAAGGATAAAATGAGGTCACTTACATGGCGAGCTCACAGACGTGTTTGGTGAACAGAGCTTGCGGGTGGCGGGTTCGATTCCTGGGCGCGGCGGCCGCTTTTCTAATGGAGGCGAAAAGAAAAAAACGCCGGTGTGTACGACTCTCGGCGGACGTTAAAGATCTCCAAAAGGTCAAAAGTAATCCTGAGTACTCCGCTACGGCACGAGTCATCGCCTGCGTCGCCTCGGCGCGTTAAACCCTACAATCAAACCAAAATCAACGAACAGGGCTGGTGATTCATTAAATATATCTAAATATTCAGAGTACTGATTGCTGTACACTGAAATCAAATTATAGGGCACAAACCACGCAGACTTTGGGATTAGAGACTATATTGTGTCTTCTGGGTGCCTTTTGCGGCACATGGAGTGGAACATGTTGCAGTACCTCACCACAAGACACTGTGCCATGAGGGATTTTGGAATAGCAAAAGAATATCCGCCTTGGTACGCCTGAAAGTTAAGTATGGTAGCACTGGCACAAGAGATTATCCAGAATTATAATTGCTGTGAGTACCAAAGCGATGGTAAAGATGGATGTATACTTTTTCTTGACGCTGTCAATCTTTATACAGTTCGTATTGCATGTGCTTTTTCACAACACAGATGTGTCCTCTAGCTGCGGACCACAAATAGTTGTGTATAGACTCAGAAAATTACCCGGCTGCTTGATCACCTCGATGGGCGATATACAACGCCAATGGATCGAAGGGGCATGTGCGGGGTAAAGCTCAACTGACTGTAGAAATAAATTCCAAGATCCTTAACTTCCATCGCAAGTGGTACCGCTTTACCAGTATGTTATAAGATAACAATATGCAATCAGTTATTTTGTAGATGTCATTACATTAGTTTTAGAAGTATTTATGAGAAGTTTGCTGCGCGAGCACCACATCACTCGCTGAAGAGCGGAACGGCTTGCACTGTTTGAAACAGCCCTTAATATTTTCATATCAACAGCATATAAAAGAGAATGACAACCATTTATTACTGAAGAGACATCTCTTATAAAGAGGAAAAAAGAAGGTGCCCTAGGACAAAGCTTCAGGAACAAATGTTCCCGGAACAAATGTCCCCGGAGCTTAAAGTCTGGGAGCAAATGGTCCCAATTCCAAAGTAGTAACAAATGTTCCCGGGACGTATGGTCGCGGAACCTATGGTCCCGGAACAAATGGTCCCGGGCCCTGCTTTGGGCAAAATTATTCCATAAAACTCAACGTGTGCTCTCCGTTTGCATTCGCTACATCTTGCTGCAGTGCGGTATTGCTGGCTCTGACAAAATGTTTCAATGAACGACGTGTTCATTCGGTTCATCTTACTACACATATTTCTAAAGGGTAAAAATTAATGGACGACTAAATCAAAGTTCAAGAATGCCTGTTTCCACCGATTTGCCGGTTTCGTACCCCTCCTCCCGGCGTTAGCATGGGAGAGAAACAAACACGGTACGCCAATTAAAGGCGACAGCGGTTTCCTTCACGCTTGTTAAGAAAGGCAGAAGGAGTCAGATCTTGAAATCAGTGCTCAGAAATTCAGTTGTGTCTTATTAGTTCATTACGGTTGCCAGAGCTGGATTTTGCTCCTCACGTGTTTTAAGATCCAGACGGCGACGCAGACGCGGGCGACGAGTCAGGAGTAGTGCACCTTGTAATGCTTCGAGCATTGAAATATATTTTTTATTCCATTTATTTAAAGGCGCTGGTCTTTCTTTGGCTACTTAAACACGAATACTTTAGTCAATGTCTGCATTTGTATTTCTGCATGTTTCTCTATTCAGCCGCCCTGCCAAAACTTGCAATATTTTTGGATGAGACGTTTATATGTGCAAAACATGTCCAGGCTGCATATTCTAATAGCATAAGTCATACTTGTCAACACTTTTTTCAGAAAAACGAACACATTAGGCACACTTCAAGCGAAGCATTATTACATAGGTTTTGAAAACACTGTTCTTATGAATAGAAATAGAGGTTGGCGTATTTTTGTTATAGCAAACACAAGGAGTGGGTTTAAAACAATATTTGAGTCACAAAATGCAAAAGGGACTCGTGCTCAGGACTGAACGCCAAGTCAAACAGCAAAAAAAGTCCCAGCTGAATGCGTGTAACCAGTGCGAACGTGGAAACTTTGAATTGAATTTAGCAAACCACTATTGCGTTTTCTGGGAAGTTCGAGTCGGTAGGGGAAAGGCGTCAACAGGTAGGTGAGGAAGAGAAAAAAGGCAAATACGCGTTTTGATGCAAGTGTCTTTCGACGACATTTGCATGGAAGCTAGCAGATACATTGCCAATTTTTTTTCCAAGGGGCGACATTTATTTGCCCAGTTTGGCGACCAACAACGTTGCATCGGAGTATTATGATATAATAAAGTGACACTCATTTTTTTAAAAACCACAGATTGAATGAATTAGGCTCCGCGTATAACTCTGTTCATCTATCCGTATAGTAATCTGCTAGTGGTTTACACTCCAATCACATAAACTTTAATGGGCCCGTCATCGAACTGAGACGGCAAAAGTAGCGAAGTCCACTCCTTTTTCTCGGCACAACGAAACGTAGGACAGAATGTTTTTGCTTCATGCACTAATGGATTCACTGCTATTAACATTTCGTGACCATATATATTACACATCCCCAAGTCAGAGCCTATAAACACGCCTATTATTTCACTTAAGAAATCGCCTATCGACAGGCCTATATTAGCGACGATGAAATATCTGACCAAAATTTTTTTAATGTTACATATTTTATTTACAAAGTCACAAGTTACTAGTGCTGACAATGTTACAATATTTTAGATTTTTACAATTTTACAAGTGTTTATTTATATACATGTTAAGCACCACGAACTTGCTTCAAAGCCGAATGGTGTGGGCCACCTCTCTGAGGAACTGTTCCATGATTTTTGTGTTTTGAATGTATTGCGTGCACAAAGACTCAAGACGACGCTGCATTTGGACCGTTGACGACTTCGTTCTCTTTCAGCGTGGGACTAGGACCGATTATTGAGTATTCTTTGCGGAGACCGATGATGCTTTAAGCAAAGTACATCAACTGCTTTCTATGCACTCGGGTTGTTATGCCCAACCAGGCTTCTAAATCGTCTGTTCCACCCTTCGCAATTGTTGTTGGTGCGCTGGCTACCTTTCACCGTTGCTTTCGGTACGTTCCACTCTTGAGGTGGGAATCTAGGATGCACGGCGGCGCCAATGAATGCTACCGCAGACCCTGGTTACCCGGCGGTACGAACCAGTAAAGTGCGTGGCGTCGAAAAAGTCAACTGTTAGCCTGCATTGGAGCCAGGCCACGTTGCATGAGCAGGCCATCCTCAACGTCCCGCTCTGGCAGGTAAGCGAGTCCGCCGAGCATTCCAACAAAAGCGTGGAATGAAGCGTCTTCTTTGTATTGGACAACGAGCCCGAGTTCCTGGATTTTCTGCCACATGCTTTGGCACATATGAAAACAACAGACCTTTGGGCGTGCGTCATCCGCCAAAATAGCTTTCACAGGATTCATCGCGCTTTTCTGAAAATCTGTCATCACAACATCAGGAGATCGGGTGAGTCCCAGCGACTCGCATTCAGACGGGGTTACGCTTAACAGTTCCTTGTACGCCTCTTCTGTCTTTGTTTCATATTTCTTTCATATGATTACACTTACACTTTTTTTCAAAAGCTTACACTACAGACACTGAGCATTTGCCTAGCGGAACACGGATGGCGTACAACTGTAGAAACCCTTTCGGTGCCTGGTCGAAGTTGCCGTATATGATCCATGTCCTCCTTTCACAAAGTAGCCGTAAGTAGGAAGCTGTTACAAAAACCAACAGCCTCAAATCCGGGTCGCGTTCATTGTCATAAAAAAGAAATTTCTCGGGGCTAGGCCCTCCAGTCATGCTCCACAGAGTGCTGACAATGAGGCCGCGAAAGCTCCTGGGAGTCACAGCATATGCTGCGCAGCGCTGCTTCCGAATGACTTTCTTCAAACTGTCTTCGCTTATCATGGCCATCTTTTCTTTTTCTCCGAGGCCTTGCAAGCCTTGCGCAACGGCACTTGCAGGCTTCTCACTGGACATTAAGGCTACCTGCTTCATAGTCTACCGAGTCTTCGTGGTATTCGTTTAAATGTCACTGGGCGCGTAATTGTGCTCAGAAGTTATTATAAAATCATTATTTCCTGACATGCTTATCACTGCTGCCTCGCAGCCTTATGTGCGTTTGGTGCAACGCCAGGGCATTCCATTTGCCGTTTCATTGTGGCGCGTGTACATCAGCCGCCACAACGTAACTGATGGCCACTATTATTAGACTTGATCAGCAGTGGTGTTCCGAAAAAGAGTGGTAGTGCGGGCTTGTTGATACATACTTGACAGAGGATACCAGCGCTTAAACGGGACGAAAGAAACATTGACAAGACAGGCTAGGCGCTGTGATGTTCCCTACTGGGAAGAAAAATTCCCATTTCTAGGTTCAGAGATTCTCTCATTTGTAGCATTTTTCCCTGAAAGTTTCTCAACAATTGCCTACAAATTCACCTGCATTTTAATTGTGTTACTCATAGATCTTTACGTAAATTCCTGGTCGGTTTTGGGCGTAACCCAGCGCAACCCATGTCCACATTGTCCCCCTATGTCTCCGGACGCAGATGCCGTCCACAGAATCAGATTTTTAGCGTGAACTACATTCGACTACATCTACCGCTTAGCGGCATTTGACTATGCATTTCGTGTTCTGTACCAAGCAGCATGCTTACTGTGCATGCTAATGCTTCAAGCTAAAACTGCCCGTATGAAAAAATGAAACATTGTTGGGTAATTTAGTTAACTTTAGCTGAGCGCCGGGACTGCGAGCGCCATTTCTTATTTAAAGCATGCGCACTAAGGTACAGCGGAAATATTTTTTGTATATTTAGCAGGAGTACATGTTAACAGGCGTCAACCCTTCAGCCACCGCCACATCAGGCTTTAATAGATCTTTCTGGTGGAGTATTTTTTAAGATATGATTCCACCTGTTTTATGAACTAGACTGTAAGTGGTCTGGGATGCTTGTGGCTCGCGCAACCGTGCCTGCGCATAATTGACGTAAATCAGACGAAGTGAAAGGAACTCTTTCAAGAGAAAAAGTAATATTACATGATGCGAGTACCGGTTTACTGACATTATTGTTTTCTTTTCACCGCGAAATGCCCAAAATTCTCTGCATTTATTAAAGATTCCCATTTTCTCTTTTGGCCAAAATTAGAGCCCTAAATATCCCGAAAAAGAGAACAATTCCCCGCGCGGAACATCACTGTTGATCACCTTCATTGTGGGAAAAAATAAACAAATTCAATTAAATTTGTTCCGTCTACTGGCAGGTATACACTCAGACTTCATATCACCACGCTCATATTCACGCTATATAGCTGCGTATCGGGCTATACCCCTCATTTAAGGCAAAATAGGAAATTTACAGCCAAAGTTTAGTTTTCCTGGCTGCAAACGCTTTGTATAAACGCTTGACTGCGTAGCATTCTTTGCCTTGCATGCTTCGACCCCCCCCCCCCCCCCCCGCAGCTCCAACCACGTAACGCCTTGCATTAGCACAAAAATTCAGTCTGCGGATGTAACACATTTACTCGTTATAATAGCGTAAACGGAGATAATTTGTCCAACAGATTTTAATACTCAAAAATTACAATAAAAGAGACATTACAAAACCACATTAACAAAATCAAATACATGTATCTTATACATCTAAAGAAATAGAAGACTAAAATCACAAAGCCCGAAAGAGAACGATGTAAACACAAATAAAAAAATCGCTAAAACGGATCAACGATGTGACACCGTGCATTTGCACAAGAATGTACAATTAAGAACTAGAGAAATAGAAAAATATGACATTTATGTCACCTATGGAAATCAAAAATATGCTACCTATACATCGGCCCCAGCAAAGGAAGGCAAACAAAAAAGTCACGATAAGAACGATGGAAACGCTAATAATTATAACGCTAGAAGACCAACCGCGCGTTCTGCTTTTTATCTCCACAAAAATACGCTATTGACCAGGATGAGGCAGTTAATACCTATAAAACCATGATCCAAACGATGTTGGAGAAAGTTTTAAAATATTAAAACAACTCAATGCATTTGGCTACTGATAACAAAATCCCAAATTTAAAAAAAATCAAAGGGGAAACAAGAGGCGTCAGAGTGCTGCGCACACTGGAGAATTCTCAGAATGTTAGCTCATTTTTTACACCCAGCTAAAAGAAGCGAAAGACTTTAGGAATGTTATTGTTGTATGGTTCTCCCTTGCTCCTGTTTACCAATGACGTATATTTGCGCTTTATGGCGTTTGAACACCTTCAGTTGTGAGTACCGCACTGTGTCTGTAACCTTCCTCGTGCTCGTCTTTCTTGCACTGCTTGTGTCCTATCATGATGATCCAATACCGACTCGCCCAGCTTGCCATCTAGAACACCTTAACTTTGGAAATGTGCATTTTTTGTGCAAATAAAATGCAAAGTACACGGTTTATGCTTTTTCGCGATGTTTTTATTTGTGTTTCGGTCCTTTCAGAAAAGAACTGAAGGGGGGCACGCGAGGCTTTTTCAGTATGACTTAGAACTTACTAAATTAGAATTTTAACCTTAGCAGCTTTAATCAGCTACCCAAATATCAACCAACCTCCATAGAAACCCTGTAAGCACGACGAAATCAGCACACCAAAGAGACCTAAAGTAATGAACATTCAGTTAAACTTCGAAAAAACAAACAGCAAGGTCACTCCAAAATACTTGGCATTTGTGAGCATGACGGAAAAAGCAAAACGATTAAACTGAAACACATCAGTAATGTATTTATGCCGTGTCGGAAATATAGGATTCAGATATAAGTGGGATAAACCAGGAAAGCATGCACTGTACGCCTCGCACACGCTCAGGACTGCTCTTTGTTACTTTATGCGGCAGCTGAAGTCAACGCCATCCTCGCGTCCCTTCAGAAACGGCGGACGGCCGAGGAGAGACGGGCAGGGAAAATTTCGAACAGGTGTGTTTGAAAGGAGAAATAACGCGGTTGTTAGGCGGGTAATTTTTTTTTTCAGGTTGAATAATGCCCCACCAATGTAAATGTATGTCACCGGCGAACAGAAACAAAATTGAACATTAAAACGATAAAATAGCCCATCCTAGCGTCACTACAGGCTTTTAGAGTACGGTACTTTTTTCTCTCATTGTTATATGCCGCCATGATTTTCATTGGTCGGTCGGCACCACGGGATATTTGTGTACATATGGGTGCACCCATTTTGTTTCTGGGCGCCTTCTTTCTCTCTCTATTCTCTCTCTCTCTCTCTCTCTCTCTCTCTCTCTCTCTCTCTCTCTCTCTCTCTCTCTGCTGCGGGAATGCTAGAGCGGCCAGTCCCACTCTGCCTGTCATAACCGGCGGCGGTTTCGTTTGGAGATATGGCAACACTGCAAGCCAGAAACAAAATTACCCCCAGATGCTTCCGGGTGCACGAAGTGGCGGTACCCTTCAGCGTACCTTATTTAGTGACGCCAGCCCATCCTATCTAGGTACTCATAGCCAAATGTGACTGTAAAAAGCTCACATTGAAGAAAAGCAGTGTGACAATTCTACGGATTAGTAGATCTGTCTATGCACTTCTGCAGTT
Organism: Haemaphysalis longicornis; assembly: GCA_013339765.2. NCBI lineage: Eukaryota > Metazoa > Arthropoda > Arachnida > Ixodida > Ixodidae > Haemaphysalis > Haemaphysalis longicornis. Next base: position 204,368,373 of record CM023452.1, read on the forward strand.
CTTTTTTTTTTTTGCTTTCACACGACTCAATAGGCGGGTGTTCTTTTTTTATCCGGAAGAACTATTATCCCGCCTCTGCCAGCGTTGCAGAAAATTCGTGAAGCATGTTGAGTCTCGATCGTGAAGCCTTCAACATTTTACAGTCTAATTCTCTAGCGCGAAGTGTGCGGCTCCGCAGAGAGAGAAGGCAGCGCGTATATGCGACGAACCAACGTTAAGCCTATACAAAGAAAAGGTTTGGTTGTATTGGTTCATAGCCACACAAAAGACAACCGGAGAAATAAACAGAGGACTACGCATGGACAGGACAAGCACTAACGTTCAACAATGGGTTTATTGCGGAACCAGCGCTTGAAAACTCATCTGGCTGGCAAGAAGAAAGAAGGAAACGAAAACATAAAAAGCGATAGAAGAAAGAATAAAAACAGCGACGTGCCACCTAGCGATCACAAGGAATCCAGTTCAGGTGTCGATAAAGCCACGAAGTTAGTCGTGTGTTTATTTCTGCGCCTGTTTTCTGCGAGGTTAGGCCTAGAGTAACGCTTTGAGGTCTAGCCTCATCAACGGTAACTTTACAATGAAGTGGCTTGGTACTGCGCGATGACCAAATAAAGGAGGGTGCAAGTTGGTATCGGAAGCTGCCCAGGGCTGTGCCTCAGCACGGCAGCCGGCTGTTACTCCGTGCGGTGCAAAGAGTGAGTTACTGCAGGTTTGAACGTGGAACGAGTTGTTTCAGTGATTTTTTGTAATAAATTTCCTTTTAAAGTACCGCAGCGACGACAAAACAACTAAGACAGGAAAAGTAGAAGATGTCACGCAATCAGCGCTATCTAGTTTGATAATGAGCGCGCATTGATATCCAGGTCTGTCGCTTCGGTCGAGGGATGCTGTACATGAGTAGTAGCCGTTCTTAACTCGTACCTGAGTGCAGTAGGTCAACTGACGTTAAGCATAAACACCGGGAAAATGTAAGAACTACTTTCGTACTCGCACTCTTGAAATTGCGTTAAACATTCGCTGCATCAAGAGACTAATTATGTAAGTCGGTATAACAAGACTGGGCTCTATTTCCGAAGTACTTATGAGTTTGCGGGCGCTTGTTGGAAATATGTGGCTAGGCTGATGGTGAAGGCTGTTATTCACAAGTTATTCGTTGGTATTCTGGTATGTTAAGCAAAGATAAAACACTGAGCTATAGCCTACCGTGTAATCAAAAAAGACGCCAGTCAATGGAACATCAAGAAGTCACACCATGTCGATTTTTAACCGCACACCCGAATATCCCCATGAGGGTTTCCAACTTTTCTTTTCTATATTTATTTCAATATGACGTGTCCTTAACTAAAAGCCGTGCACCGTAAATGTTCGCTTTAGATAGCACCGCCAAGCCTTTCTTTTTTGCCTATAAGGTTTTTTTCCGAAAGCAGCATTGCCGAAGCATAATTTATGAAGAATATGGCATGCTTTGCTGATTCGGTCATGCGCCATTTCCCGTCCTAGAATCGTACCACTGCCGCCAAGATCTAGGGCTAAAGGTCAGCGAAGAGGAGACGTACCTTTCAAGACTGGGCGCTAATGGAAGGAACGTGGCAGGCAACGGCCAGGGCGTCGGATAACTCCAGTGGGCTTTGTAACTAAAACTGATGCGAGCAAACGTGGGGACACAAGTTACGTGCGTCAGTCACTTCGAATTCCCTGCTAACTACTTATAAACTACATGGCTGCGGCTCATCTGAAACGTGGAGAAGCACACTGCTGATTTACTTGCTATTATATATTCCTCCGTTCGGGGTGTTTTCAAGTTTACAACGGCTGTCGGTTTTTCCTTCCAACTCCTTTCTCCAGCCCGCATGCGAAGCTTTTCTTCCTTTCTTCCCCTTATCTACTTGCTTTTGGCATAAAAAGCGGATGCGCAATCACTTACGTACTGCTAGACGTTAGTCACGGGTGCGTGCGTATGTGAGTTGTGTCCACTCCCTTCGAATTCTTTCTCGGTCACCGCAACAGATTCCAGGTGTAGTGGTGGCCCCACCATCTGCATTAACCACAAGCGCCACTACCCTCATCATGACCGGCTGCCCACAATCATCATCAGCGGTACTTGGCCAGGTCAGAACTTCCACGCGACGCAGAGATCGAACACGAATGTGCAGCTGGGCGGTTGCTCGTCTTTCACCGCTCCCACTTATGGCCGGGCCTACACTCTCCAATAAAATGTAGGGAGCCGCATCAGCCACACCAACCGAGTCTGCTCCCTACATGTGGTGACCCACCGCAGGGCAATGACACTAGTGGTCGCGGACGTGGGCGATTGCGCAGAGGGTACACTAGGCGGCTGCGGTGCGCGCGCCGAGCGTGCCTGCACCACGTCTGCTGCAGGCCGAAAGCGGTTGTCGAAGAGCCTTTCGCCGTAGTGCACGAGCCACTACGCTCCAGGGCGGCCCTAGACAGGCTTCCTACACTGGCAAAGCGCACCTGTCGCGAGACGACACGAGTTCCAAAAAGCCTACTGACAAGCAGCGTTCTCAGAAATGAGCATGCCGGATCGCGAATAAATTGAGGCACGGCGCTCGCGCATCATTCGCTGAGCCGCTGGTAGCTTTCCTATGAGAAGGAAAAACACAATGCATCCCTCATGACCGACAGCGGAATTCCATCCCCTGTAGAAGGAATGGCACAAGGTGACAGCTTATCAACCCAGTACTACGAAATACAATACAATTGTATTCTTCTATAACAGATGAAAAAATGGGATAATGCTCCTCTTCCTTTTGAAGATGCAGACAGCGGCGCCGGCGCAAGCCATGAAACATGAGTAGTTTGCCTTTTAACGCTCCTAGCATTGGAAGACATTTCTGCGACACTTCTACTCAGCTGTCCTCACTTCTTGTCCTTACCCGCTTTGCTTTCGACTTTCTCATTGCCCCGTCTTTGCCACAGCAAACACAAAAGGGGAAAAAGAAAGAAGTACTAAAAAAACTATAGAAAAGAAGTCCCATGAAGCAGGCGGCTTCGTGAACTCTTTCAGAAAGATGGTCCATGAGTTTCTTGTCAGCAAGCACTTCGGTGCTAGTACTTAGACGTTATAAGTTACGGTGAGTACGTACGTGAATTGTACGCCCCCCCCCCTCCTGGAGGCGTTCATTTCAAGGTCACTGCAACCAATTGACCTTTTTCCACTAGCTACCTGCGCAATCACGGGTATCCAGCCCGCCATTTCTGGCAGTAGCCTCGTGTGAAATAAACAAAAAGCCGCCCCCTCAGCTGGCTATTTGGGGACCCGCTGTACTATCTAGGGGTGCACGTGTTTATTTCCTCTTTTCGGACAGTTGGCAGTGAGTTCGTACGTGCAGGCAAAAATGGTTTTCAAATGAAAGGGGCCAAAATGTGTGGGGTTGACCACGTGGCGAGCACTTGGGTACCAGTGAGGGAGCTATGAAAATGAAAAAGAAGAGTGTAAGGGCGCTTCGGGCACTGCATATTAGTTGCGCGAGCGTGCGCCTGCTACCTTGACGTCGTTCGTTTCAATCCCGATGGTCTTTGGAGACGTAGATTGCAAGCATGTCAGTGAGCGTTTTGTTGAGCCGCTCAGTCAGGCCATTCGTTTGAGGATGATGTGCAGTCGTGAGTTTGTGCGTTGTTTCCGAAGAGCGAAGAAGGTCCTCGACAACCTGTGAAAAAAGTACCGGCCACGGTCCGTGAGCAACTGGTGCGGACAAAACATGACGTAGGATGACGTCCGCCAGGAGGAAATCGGCGGCATCTGTAGCACAACTCGTGAAGAGTGCACCACTGATGGCGTAGCGGGTAGCATAGCCTGTGGCAACCATAATCCAAAGACTCCCGGTGGAAAACAACAGAAAGGGGCTTACAAGTTCTAAGCCGACACGATAAAATGGTTCGGTGGGAATGTCCAAAGGTTGCAACTGGCCGGCGGGCGTTTTTCGACGTTGGAAAGGATCGCAGGCCGCTACTTAGTGAGATAGTGAGACACAGTCCGGTAGATCCCCGGCCAGTAATATCTTCGGTGGACGCGGTCGTAAGTGCGAGCGGCGCCAAGGTGGCCAAGCCATTGGCACGTATGAAGCTGCCGGAGGATACCCGGGTTGAAGTTGCTCGGGTGTAGCGCCAGAAGAAGCAGGTTAGGTCCATAACCCCGGAAGTTGCGGCGGTATACGATACCATCCCGCAGCACGAACGCGTTCAGATAAGGGTCCGCTGGCTCTTAGTGGAGACTGTCGATAATAGGCCGAAACGTTGGATCAAGGCGCTGGTTGTCACCGATGTGTTTGAAGTCAGACAACGAAAAGACACAAATATCCGTGTCGGGCTCATCAGTGTGAGGCTCTTCGACGGGATTACGAGATAAACAGCCGAAATGACTTTGCAGTTTAACCGACTTGTAGACAACCGAATAATAATCTAACTCTTGGAGGTATAGAGCCCAGCCAGAGAGCCGACCTGTGGAATGTTTCAGAGAAGAAAGCCAGCATAAGGCCTGGTGCTCAGTAACAACGGTAAACTGCCTGCTTTACAGATATGGTCTAAATTTGCCGACGGCCCACACCAGAGCAAGATATTCGCGCTTGGTTATAGAGTAGTTGGGCTCGGATGGGGACAAAAGACGGCTTGCGTAAGCTATCTCCCGGTCCAGGCCTGCCTGTGTTTGGACCAGGACCATTGTTATTATGTGGCCACTGGCGTCTTTCCGGATTTCCGCCGGAGCAGAGCTGTCAATGTGAGCCGGGATTGGTGGGTTCGATAGGTGGCCGATGGGCACGGAAAAAGCCGAAGTTTCGGCTTGTCCCCAAGCGAACGCTGCAAATTTTTAAAGAAGTTCAGGGAGGGAGTGAGCGATGGCAGCGAAATCTTTGACAGAACGGCGGATGTGCGAACACAGCCTTATAAAGCTGCGCACGTCGCGCACCGCACGCGGAATGGGGAAGTTTTTGACGGCGCCTATTTTTTCGGGATCGGGTTGAACACCCATGACCGAGAGTCTTAGTAGTAGTAGTAGTAGAAAACTTTATTATAAAGTCAGACTAGCTCTCAGAGGGTGGTGCCCTTAGTTCAGGGCCCCATTTGCTGCTGCGATCCGTTTTGCCCTGTCGATCAGTCCGCGCTGGTCGTCCAAGGCTGAGCTGGAAAGGGCGGCTTCCCATCCGTAGGGGGAGGGGCTGGGTATAGGAAATTGGGTTGGGGGTTTGCGGCATTCCCATGTGGAATGGTACAGGATGGGCATCTGTCTGGGTACATGGTAGGGTAGAATTTGTGCCGGAGCGAGAGGATAGTAAACGTGTTAGTTTGTAGCTGGCGCCATGCAGCGGCTTCCTCATGGGTGAGTTGTGCGTGTGGCGGAGGAAGAGTCCTAGGGGAGAGTCTGTAGTGTTGTAGTATATGTGTGTATGTGAGTGGGATACTTTCTGTCTTGTCTGGTTTGGGTTGGTCTTCCGCTGGCGCCCAGAGTGTGAGGCCTCGGGCTACCGCATGAACGCGTTCATTGCGAGGGAAACACGCATGCCCAGGTGTCCAGATTAGACGGACTGGTGGAATCTGTCGGTTTCGCTGCAGGATGTGATGGGCGGTCGGGGGGGTGATACGTCCTTGCGCATAATTTCGGCCTGCCTCTTGTGAGACGGATATAATATTTATTGGGTTCTCTCAAGGGCGAGTGCTGATAGCGAGTGCTATTGCACACTCTTCCGATTCCGTGCTGTTCCCGGAGCGTATGGTGGCTGACGTTATATTCTCACCCCTCCAGTCGGCTACCGCTGCCACCTTGGCATTTATGGCTGGACTGTCTGGTCCATCTGTATAGAGGGTGCCGGGGTTTTCTGCCGTATATGCGATGCAAGGCCTTAGCCCGCGCGGCACGCCTGCCGGCATCATGTTCTGGACGCAAATTTCTGGGTATGGGTGATACTGGTATTGATTGGGGGGCATCCGAAAGGGCATTTTTTGGAGTTCAGTTGCAGACCAGCTCCGCAAAAAACACCCCGAATATCGGAGAGACGTTCAAGGTGAGTCTTCAGTATGGGTGAATAAACATAGACGTTGTCCAGGTAAAACAGACAACTTATCCACTTGAATCCGCGAAGAAGAGAGTCCATCATCCTTTGTATTGTGGCAGGCAAGTTAGAAAGTGCGAATGGCATGACTTTGAATTGGTACAAACCGTCAGGTGTTAAGCAAACCGTTTTTTTCTCTATCTGTTTCGTAAACAGCTATTTGCCAGTATCCGGACCGCAAATCAATGGATGAAAAGTAGGAGGCACCATGTAGGCAGTCGAGGGCGTCGTCAATTTGAGGGAGTGGTTAAACATCTTTCTTTGTAATTTTGTTCACGTGCCTGTAGTCAACACAAAAGCGCCATGAGCCATTTGTATTCGCCAGAACAATCGGTAATGCCCATGGGCTAGAGGAGGGCTCAATAACATTCCTTCTGAGCATTTCGTCGACTTCTCGCGGAATGACAACTCGCTTGGTCTGAGACACGCGATATGGGCGTCGGCGTATAGGACTGGCATCGCTGTTGTTTATGTGATGTGTCACAACAGACGTGTCACCTAAGGGACGGCCGTCGAAGTAAAAAATGTCGTTATGGCTGGCAAGAAGACAGCTGAGCTGATGAGCTTGGTTCGCTGGAAGGTCCGGGGAAATCATTGTCGCAAACTCCTCTGATTTTGCGAGGTGGTGGTCGTTTGTTTGGTCAACTTAAGCTGTGTCAAGCGCCATTGCAAAAATTTCGCAGTTATTCAACGGGTAAAGCCGGGCAAGCCGTATTCCTTTCGGAAAGACTTGTGTCAAAAGCCCGAAATTCAGTGAAGGCAGTGTGAAACGATTCTCGGCAACTGTTACAACCGAAAACGAGCGAGCCACGTAGCGGTCGAGCAACAAGCAAGTAACCGTTAAAACGGTGTAATCACAATCTGGCATGGGTGGAGATGGGGTCAGCGGAAGGTAGGTCACTGCGTTTGGGGGCAGGTGAATGTTCTCACTGGAAAAATGTCGGGGCTGAGGTTCGACATGAGTAGCAAGAGGGGTTTGTACTCGAGACGACGAACACCCGTGGCGCAATCAGTTAAGGTCACGTGACACTATTTTTTCTAATATTTTTTGTTGCGAACACATTTTGCGAACGGGGCAAGACAAAGCTCAAGCTAAAATAGCTCTGCTGTTAAAAATGAAAAACCGTGAAATTTATTTAGGAAAAAACTACCACCTCCCCTCGCGGGAACCCCTGTGTAAATGCGACGCATCAGGGGTTCACGTTGCAGCGTTGGATCGCGGAGGAACGGCGCTGGAACGATGGAACGGAGCGGCGCAGGCACCGCGTTTTATAGCGCGCATAACGGTGAGGGGACGCGCCGTCGCCCGTGCGTCTGCCGCGGCTATGACGCAACACAATCCAACACAATCCACTTTAATCCAATCCAATACAAATCAAATCCAATCCAAGCCAAGCCAAGCCAAGCCAAGCCAATCGAATCCAATCCAATGCCCCTCAATGTTCGCTATCGGAGAGGAGAGGGGGTGAGCGGCGGAGAGCGAAGCTGGCGCGGCGAGGAGAATGCGGGAGGGGCGGACGCCGGATGGAAGGACAAGGCGGGTGAATGAGATACGTGGCATCTAAAAACTAGGGAGTATTCATTCGTGGCTTTTCAAGAATGCGTGCGCATATCGCCCTCCCTTTTCAAGTTTAGGCCTCCTCCAGTGCGACACATTGTAGTGGCGTAGAGCGTGAACCACGTGGGGCGTTTTCTGCTGCGAAAACGCGCCGCCCATGTCACAGGCGCGCTGACGCTGCCGCCGAATCCCCCGCACGCTGGTCGCGGTGCGGTTGGCGGCGGCTTCAGCCGCGAAGTGGTGTCGGGAGCTCGAGCGACCACTTCTAAGCGCTCTCTAAAATGCCGCTCAAGGCACGCACGAGGTGGCTTGTGCGTTAAAGAAGCTTATAATTTGGGCGAAAACGGTACTATCAAAATTTCACTATCTTCCCGTGGGGGGAACCCTGAGGAGGTTGCGAAGCAGCAGTGGGGGTTGGTTGGTGTGTAAGTACAGTTGAAGTAAATAGTATGGTTAGAGTTGGCGTGTGGTTACAGTTGGTGTGTGGTGTTAGAGTAAGGAGACGCGTGGGTAGGGTGACCAGGAGAATGGAGGAGAGACGCGCACGCGTAGTGAAGTAGCGCGCAGCGCGTGTGCACACCTGATTTATACGCCTGTGAGGAGGGGAATGGAGGAGAGACGCGCTTGCGCAGTGGAGGTGTAGACGGCGCAACAGCAAGGGAGGGAACAGGCTCGACCATAAGCATCCTACGGGAAGATGGTGAATTTTTAATTTTATTGGAAGGGGGTGTTAGAGTACAGAGGCATTGAATATAATATATATATATATATATATATATATATATATATATATATATATACACGAGAGGGTAGACACACGTATGAAAACGATGATTGAACTAACGTTTCGACCGGAGTCCGGTCTTATATATATATATATATATATATATATATATATATATATATATATGTATATATATATATATATATATATATATATATATATACAGAAAGATAGGTCGGCAGTCTAAAACGCCAAAGGAGGCATAGGGGTGTGGTTAGGCTCTTTTTTTACTACGGTTGGTGAAGTAACAGATTTTTTTAAATATACGGAAGAAAGAAAGAAAGTTCGGCGTGGGTTCGGTCCCCACTCTGGGCGCGTGTTTTTTTTTCTTTCTTGCTTCCGTATATTTAAAAAAATGTTAACTTCACTAACCGTAGTAAAAAAGAGCCTAACCACACCCCTATGCCTCCTTTGGCGTTGTAGACTAGCGACCTATCTTCTGTATTTCCTCAACGAGCCCCTCATTTCCTTACTATATATATATATATATTTATATAAATATATGCTTTACGTGGTATGAGTTTGTCTTCATTTAGGCATTATCATGATCATGTTCAACGTAGGTGACTTCGAGCTGTGCTTGGCGTTCCACTTTGATTATGCCAACCTTATGGTCTGTGATATGTAAAGTCAAGGGCTGCTGTAGTGGAGAGAGAGAGAGAGAGAGGAGAGAGAGAGAGAGAGAGAGAGAGAAAGACTTTATTTATGGCCAGCAGGGAGTGGGAGGTCGGGATGCGCAGAGCCTCCACATCCCACCCACGTTCACGACGTCTTCGGGACTAGGCCCCGCCGGCGTCGGCGTGAGCGGTGCGCGAAAGGTACTCGGGAGTTCGTCCCTTTCCCCCCCGTCTGCGACTCGCTCCGCTTCTGCCTGGCGAGAGCAGCCTCGAGCTTCTGGACGGCTAGAGTTTGTGCGGCCAGGTCCGTCGAATATACGGCACTCGTTATGGTGTCCGGCAGCCGGCCGTAGAGGTCGGCAGCTTCCACTGTGTGCACTGCACAGTCCCACATGATGTGGGCCAGAGTTGCGCGATGTTGCCCGCACACACTACCACGTCACTGGCGTACACGTCCGGGCACACGTATGAACCCTAAATTTGCTGAAGATGAGGTCGATGCACGTTTCCCGGATGATTGTGGGCTGCTCGTAATCACGACCCGCCGAGACTCGCCGAGACTCGCCGACGCACGCCGCCGCCGCCGACGATGTAGCGTCCAAGCCGCGTGAAGGCGCGGCCCAGGAAGACACCGGAAACACTGTCACTCCAGGAGCCCTTAAAGGGGAAGCGTGCTCGTCCCGTGCCGGCCCAGGAAGACACCGGCAACACTGTCGCTCGAGGAGCCATTCAAAGGGTAAGACACCACCGGGCGTTCAGCAAGCCGAGCGACTTGCGCAAGCAGTGGGGGTTGTTCGACGGCCCCGCAACAACAACAAGGGAGGGACATAGCCCCAACCATAAGATGCTTCGCACCTATTCTTTCTGCATTCGCTAGCTCGCTCCATTACGACGCCAACGCCGTCACCATTGCCGCCGCCAAACCCCAGTAGCGGCCGTCAAAATGCTTGCGGAATAAAATGTGTGCTGTCCCTACAGATGGCGTGCGAGGGCGAAAAACAGAGCTGAACCAAAACCTCAGTTTCTTTCATGGTGAAGTAATCGAGAAAGGAAAAGAAGATGAAGAGTGGGCAGAGAAATTTACGGGGAAGGTTCCGCAGAAGAATTGGCTTACGACGACATTCGCAACAGCGGGAGCAGACACCCGCGCAATATTTTTCCCAATGACCCCTGCAGACAAGGTATTCTTTGCCTGAAAGGTGAAACTACATTCCGCAGAATGATGAAGGTAGTTTGCCATCATCTGCACCTGGGTCGATCTCCGGCATTCCGCTATTGTGCGTTCGCTTATTGTTTCCGCCTCTACTCCGCAGCAATCTATGGCAAGCAGTGGCGGATTTCTGTCCTTGTCCGTAAGCGCCCAGCTTGGACCCCAAAATACAATGCGCTAGCTTTGGTGTTTGTTGGTGTTTGGTTGGTGTTTGGTGTCAATTTTTTACTCGTATATATCAGTCTGCTTCCATCTCTTTTTTTTTTTTGCAGACCCTGATTCTTCGTTTTCCCGTTATTTCGTACTTTGTCGTCCGCGTACTCGTCCTGTTCCACCATTTGGTTTTCACGTTTTTAAAGTGCAAATAAATATGCAATTCGTTACACGCTAGCCCACCCGTCGACAAAGCCGCCAAGTTATTTTGCAGCTTCTAACCATCGTAATTCCCATTTTCCTTCCTAACACACCTTAATAAATCTCCTTGCCCCTTAACCTATCTTAATTTATCTTATACAATATTAGTTTACCTTAATTCCCCTTAACCTACTCCAATCCTAACTTGATCTAAACTTCTATTCATAATATCAATCAATTAATCAGCCATAAATTTGGTACAAATTAATAATTCATTCTACACGGTTGGTATGCCTTTCTTCGCTTCTGGCCTTCCTTTTGGTTTTTATACCGTTCGTATTGCCGCAGAGGTAATTCAAGGTCACCTTTCAGCAAAGACATATACGGCTCTGGCCGTATCAGAAGAGACATGCGCAACTGAAGTTCAAAGCGGAGTTTCAAATACATAAACAGCAAAACGAAGCACAGCGCGCACCCTCTTCCTATTCGTAATAGGAAGGTGCAGGTGACCTACTAGGCCACGTAGACAAGGCGGACAACCTTTTACCAACCGTGAACACGTGCAGAGTCGGCTGCCGATCACGTGGGCTCCGGCGACACCGCTGGGAAGACGCAGAGTGTGCAGTACGAGAAATGGGGGGGGGGGGGGGGGGGGGGGTGAGACGAACGATATCGAAGTCCTGGTCCGACACCGGTCAGGGTACTATGATTTCATGGGTTGAAACCGCGTTGGTTGCCGCCTTTGATAAAGCTGGAATTTAAAATAAACCTGTCCACCACTTTCTGTCTTTCCAGCCATTAATGACGTGCCCATCCCCGGCATTTACGAAAGGTTTATAGCGCACACGGAAGACGACACCCTAAATTCAGCGGCGCTTGCTCATACATTGATATTTAGGGAAACTTACAACACAAAAACCGTGACTTCAACGAATTTAGTGCAGCCCCATATGCTACCATATAGCGATCCTTCGGTAAGTATTGAAATAATGCAGGAATGGAATTTGCCATGCACTGGTTTTGCACTAATTGCATGTTTACTAATATTGTAAGTTTCTACAAGCATACATCTACAGCAGCAGAGTAGACCTTCTTTTTAATTGACATGCAAACGAGGCTTAAGCGCTGCAAGTTTGGCTAGCTGATAATCATATACTCGTAATACATATGTAGATGGAAGAAGTAAAGACCATGATGCCCTTTTAATTGGCGTAGGAGAGACGAAATAGGCTCCTACAATAACAAAGCGCGTAGAGCTGATCTGTTCCATGCGCCGAAAATACTTCGGGGATCCAATAATTTCCATAATCCTAGCTCGCCTGCAACAAACTTTTAAATGAGGTCCGTATAGGAGTGGACGTTGTGACACGATCGGAAAAAGAAGAAATGAAGTAAAATTTTTGCGTACAAACCTACGCGTATTATTTAGCAGTTTTGGCTTTTCTGTCCGTCGTAGCATTTACAAGAAGCTTCTAATCCGTGACATGGCATGAACTTGAACCAACGAACATTCCCCTATATGAGCGTGGTACTGGTATACGAACGACTGCTTGATAATGAGGTTTAACACGCCGACGCTGCGGAGGCGATTAGCTGCGCTGTAATGGAGGGCTCGGCATTAATTTTGATCACCTTGTGATCTCATAACCTGCCCGCAAATTTCGCTAACCCGGGCGTTTTCGCTTTTCCCCTCCATCAGACAAGTGGCCGCCACGGCCTGGAAGCGAATCCACGTCCTTAGGCTCAGTATCACAACGGCTTTGCCATTGCGTAATCGCGGCGGGTCGATAGAAATGACTGCGTAGGATATACAACCTTATTAAAACAAGCAAAAAGGAGCTCCGCCGTCATATTGAGAGCCTATTAATTGTTGTCTTTGACAAAGAAACGTCGAAATGACGCCCGTCCGCACAATGAAAAGACTTGAGGCTGATATTTTGACGCCCCATTTGTATCTCAAGCTTTCAAGTCAGATTCCGCGCCAAATAAAAACAATGATTTGACAAGGATGCCATGCATTGTTACTGTCGAATGCTTGCAAATTGATCCTGAAGAATTTTTCCACAGTTTAAGCTTGTAGGTAGTTCTGCCTACCGAGGGGGGTTCAGGCAACGGCCTCGTCAAAACATCACGCACAGAACGTTGCAAGAGGAACAATTGCGCTTTACTCAAGCAGTGGAAAATGAAATATAAATGGAACAGGGGATACAATCAGCCAAGCACATAACAAAAGCACTTCAGGGTCCCAGGGCTTACGGTACGGCGGGACGAACGGCGGGCCTTGCTGACGTGCGTCTTCTTCGAGGTGGCTGACGGCGGTGGCTTCTCTCTTGTCACCGGCGGCGCTCCCGGCCGGCAACTCCCCCCGCTACCAAGCGCCGCTGCCCTTATCTAGCGTGCCCAAAATGTGCCACGCCCCCCCCTCCATCGCACAGTCTTTCTGCCGTGTGTTCCCAGATGGCAGGAGAGGTGGCGCGCGGCAGTTTGAACGGCCTAACGTGGGCGCTCACAGGGGAGAATCCCCACACTTCCCCCCCCCCCCCCTTGGAAAAAAAAAAAAAAAAAAAGTTCTTGGTTCTTGCTACACGAAGAGAGAGAAAAAAAAAATAAACGAAAGAAAAGGGAGGAAAAAAAATGTCCGAGACCGTTTTTACACACAGTCCTCGGAGTCCAGGATTGCGTCCATTGCTTGGCGCCGCTGGTCTGGGCGCAACCGCCGCAACATTGCCAAGGCTTCTTCCAGGGCGTCCTGGCTGTTGTTGCCCTCCGGGCGGTTGGCGCGCAAGGCTCTTGAACGCTCTCTGTGGAGAGCCCCGGCACGGTGGTGACGCCAGCTGATTTCCGGCACTTGGCACACTTCACACAGCGCAGCCAGTTCTTCCTGGGTGTATACCGGCCGTGGTTCTACCGGGTGACGTTCTGCGATTGTGAGCCCCTGAAAGGGGGCCGGGACGGAGGTGCGCGGCGTGCCGACGAGCACTTGAGGCTGGTCGGACCACTCGAGACGAGAGTGCCAGCCCACCGGGTGGCCCGAAGGTGACAGCACCGTCCACGTGGCCACCTCTTCCGTAGGTCGTGCTGGACGGTACGGTGACGGGAACGGGCGGCGCCGTGAACCCTGGGGCGGGGCCGAGCGTTCGGGTTGCCGACGGTGGTAGGGGTGGGCCCGACTGCTGTTCCGAGACATCTTCTGCAGGCAAAAGCAAAGAAAACACAAATGAGCCAGTAGTTAGTGACGCATGCGCAGATTGTATCGTGGTGACGGGGAAATCATGTGTCGCGCGCTTTCCGCGGCAGTCTTCTCGCTGATTCCCGTTGGCTGTATCCTCGCGCGAAAAATACCCTTTAGTTCGGACACGTGCACCGGACCGTACGATGCACCTGTGGAAGAGTTTTCAGCACATACGACAGGTTAGACTTACCCACCACGGTGTACGGGCCATCCCACCTGTGTGCAAGTGAGGCGGTGAAGCCCTTCGACGCATCACTAAGTGGATGTGTTCGCTTCAACACAAGATCACCCATGGAAAATTGTACGTCCCGTCGGCGCTTGTCGTACTGGGACGTCTGGTCGAGTCGGGAGATGTCGAGATGTTCGCGGGCCTCCCGGACGGACTCTGTTAGCCGCTTGCGAAGGTCAGCCGCGAATGTCGCGGGGGATTTATCAGTGCGATTCTGCGTGGGTTGGAGCGAACTGTCGAGAGGAAACTTGAGGTCTCTGCCAAAATTCAGTTGCGCTGCCGTGAAACCGGTAGATCTGTTAATCGTTGTCCGCGTTGCGAAGCCCATCTCGGAAAGCTTGTTGTCCCAGTCCTTGTGACGGCCAGTGTGAGCAATGAGCATCGATTTAAGGTTTCGGTTGACCCGTTCCGTAATGTTCGCTTGCGGGTGGTAAGCCGAGGTGCGGGTGTGACGTATTCCCAAGGCGTGGCAAGAATCTCGGAAAACCTTACTGGTGAAATACGTCGCGTTGTCCGTGATTAACTGCGAGGGAAACCAAACCTCGTGAACACTTCCAGGAGGCATTCCACACCTTTTGAGAGGTTAGCTTCCGCAAAGGAAACAACTCGACCCACTTTGAGAAGTGGTCTGTAATTACCAACAAGAACTGGTTGCCTCGAGGACTTCGAGGAAACGGCCCCATCACGTCGCATGCAACGATTTGCCACGGCGAGGTGCTATGGACGGATGTCATTGTTCCAAGCGGCAGGCCTCCACGTGGTTTGGTTTTCTGGCATATGGGGCAGGAGCGAGCGTACCGAAGTACATCTTGTCGCATTCCCGGCCAAGTTGCTGTGCGACATAACTTTTCATAGGTTTTTTGCCCAGACGAGTGACCCGCCAGAGCGGAGTCATGGTAGTAGCCGATGAACAACTTACGCAACTTGCGGGGAACGACAACTCGGAAAGGAGTTTGTGTTGAGTCGTCGTCTGCCTGGGGAATGTATCGCAGCAGAATACCATGATTTCCAAGCAAGTAGCTGTCAACCTCGTCGTTCCGGGAAGCTTCTGGAGAGTCTGTTGTCGAGAGCTTGTCGATGACTTTGCGACATAGACCATCGCTCCGCTGTGCCGCAACCAAGTCCTGCTGGCTCACCAACGATCCCCAACGGTCGTTCGTGGGGGCCTGCACTGCTGCAACCACCATACTTTCTTCGTTTTCCACCTGTGTATCAGTAAAAGGGGAGCGCGTGACAGCGCGTCAGCAACTGTATTAGTGGTGCCTTTCTTGTATTCGATGGAGTAGTCATAACGTTGCAGCGCGAGTGCCCAACGAGCGAGTCGTCCTGCTGGGTTTTGAAGCCTCTGAAGCCAGGAGAGAGCTTGGTGGTCAGTCTGAATGGTGAAGCATGCTCCGTCTAGAAACATGTCAAATTTTTTCAGCGCGAACACAATCGCTAGGCATTCCTTTTCGGTGACGGAATAATTGCGTTCGGCTGGCGTCAGAGTGTGACTGGCGAAAGCCACTGGTCTCAACACTTGATCCCACTCTTGCAGAAGTACCGCCCCCAAGCCGAATTCACTGGCGTCTGTTTGTACCACAAACGGCTTGTTTAGGTCAGGGAGTTGCAAAGACGCATTTTCTGCTAATGCTGTCAGCAAGGTTTGAAAAGCGGTCTGTTGTTCGGACGCCCAACACCACTTCTTGCCTTTGCGAAGTAGTTCATTGAGCGGTACAGAGATGTTCGCGCACTGGGGAATGAACTGGCGATAAAACGCAATCATGCCAAGAAACCGTTGCAAGCTTTTGACGTCGCTCGGCGGCGGGTATTGGAGTATGGCTTGCAGTTTCTCTGGATTTGGTCGCAGAACGCCCTTGTCAACAACAAATCCGAGTAAGTTGATTTTTTCCCCGGCCAGCTGTACTTTGCCGGGATGTATAGTCAGCCCGGCTGCGCGCATGCGCTGTAGCACTATCTGCAAATGTTCCACATGTTCCTCGAACGAGCGTGAAAAGACAGTGACGTCGTCGAGATAACACAAAGCGAATTCGTGTTTCGCGTCACCCAGAACAATGTCCATCATCCTTTGATATGAACTGGGGCTATTGCTTAGACCGAAAGGCATACGCACGAATTCAAACAACCCTCGGTGACATGTAAACGCGGTCTTCGGTACATCGTCTGGGTGCATTTCTATTTGTAAATAGCCACGTGAACAATCCAAGGTCGTGAAATACTTCGCGCCTGCCACGGCATACGTTATTTCGGTCACCGACGGGAACGGATAGGCATCTCGTTCCGTCATGGCATTCAGTTTTCGGTAGTCGACACAGATTCGCATAGATCCATCTTTCTTACCGACTGGGACGACGGGGAACGCCCAAGGACTCTTTGATGGACGAATGACGCCGGTGTCGAGCATCTCGTCCAAGGCTTTGTCGAAAAGCGCTCTCTTGGGGGCGTTCATTGGTCGTGGGCTGCATCGCCATGGTTTTGCGTTCCCAGTGTCGATGCGATGCTGCAAGACATCCGTTTTTCCTGGTTTTTCCGTGAACATGTCCGCATACTGGCGCAGGAGGTCTTCGAGCTGTTTGCGCTGAGACGACGTTCCTTTGAAATTCTGCAGCTCCTGTAACAGGTCTGCCGGCAGGCTTTCAGTCGACAAGCAGCGCGAGACCTGCAGGGTAACGGGGGACCCGCCGAGGTCTCAAACGGGAAAAAACCTGGGTCGTCGCCAAGGTAGTACCCGCCAGCTCTGATGTCCAACCGCATAGCAACATCTGCGATAAAATCTGTGCCTAGGATCATGGCAACCGACAAGCCCTTGAGATACAAAAACCTTTGTCTCTTAGCGCGGGAGCTAACCGATATGCGTAACCGAACAGCGTTTGTGCTCTCCGCGGCCGCGCTCGACGCCATCCTAAGCATAACTTCGGTATGGCGAAATTTTACCCGCTTTGCCTTGCAGTGTTCGAAAAGCATATCGCCGATAAGGGAAACTGTGGAACCGGTATCAAGGAGTGCAGTTACGATCTTGCCGAGCACTTTGACACGAATGGTTGGTGACACTAGCTTGGGGGGATACTGCATGCGATCCACCGAAGGCACAAGAAAAGATTTACCAGGTGTGTTGGCCCGCTGCGACTCGCTGCCTGGCTTCAGCGACGCCGGGACGTGAAGTTTCCCGAACGCGGAAATCGGTCCTCGGTGGCGGGCCCCTGCTGACGGGCCTGGTTGCGTCCGTACCAGATTCGTCCGCCGGATGGGTCGTCTTCGTGTGGGACCGGGCGGCCCACGGCCCCGTAGCCCACGTTGGCTGGGACCGGGTGGCCCACGGCCCCGTAGCCCACGTTGGCTGGGACCGGGTGGCCCACGGCCCCGTAGCCCACGTTGGCTGGGACCGGGTGGCCCACGGCCCCGTAGCCCGCGTTGGCTGGGAGTGCGGTCACGGTATCGGTTCTGCGGCCGCCTTCTTGGTGCAAATTCGCCCGGATCCAAAGCCCGGTGTGTCGCGGACTGCGGCGCCCACGAGGGAAAGCGCCAGGCCCGTTCCAGCCACAGCTGGGCTCCAAGGATTGGCTCGGCGTTGGCGGTGGTGCATACTGCAATTTGGCGAGCAGGCACTCCTGAATAGCGCGCGCGTTCGAAGCAACTGCATTCAAATCCGCGTACGTTTGAGCATACAAATACGGCTGGAACCGAGGATGGCACTGCCGTAACACACGGGCAACTTGCTCAGCTGAAGTAGTCTCTGGGGCCGCTCTCCTGTATAGTTCCTGCATAGCGCGTACATACTCTAACAGGCTTTCGTTAGGGTGTTGCGTCCTGAGATCTAACTCACGGAGAATGCGAGTGTCGTATCCAGGCGGAAGGAACTCAGTCCGAAAGCTTACACAAAGGTGGCCCACGACGCAAACGGGGACTGCAGGCGCCACCAGCAGGCTGCAGGCCCTTGGAAAACCAGTGGCAATACCCTGGTTAGCATATGAGTGTCCGACGCTCCGACGGCGGCCTTGTAGACATCGAGCTTGTCAAGGAAATCCGCGACGGACAGACGGTCGTCATAGCCGCGGTAGGTTGGGATGTCAGGCTGAAGACGGGGCGCCGGGTCTTGTAGAGTGCCCAGGTGTTGCGTAAGAGCTTGACATAAGCCGGCCACTGTGGTGAGAGCTTCGCTGAAGGCGGTGTCGGGGGCCGTGGCCCCGACGACTGTTCCCGAACGAAGTTCCTTTCCGTCGGCAGCGGACTTCATTGCTGGACGCCAACGAAACTCCGAGAACCAACGAACTCGGGCGGGCGAAGGAGCTACAAAGATGCCACCGTATAAATCGAGCACGCACCAGCACAAAGTCAACTGCGGGTAATGCTTATCAGTTGCGGCGCTCGCCGGAAAACTGGACATTCGGTGCCGCGGAAAAGAAAGCTGGGTAGTGCGCAGGCTCGTTGAAAAGAAATGAAGTCGGGCGTAAGAGCAACAACATTATACCCGGCTTTCAGCAGCAAAATACATTTCGCTAAGCTGAAGTGCTAAGTTCCAGAAACAGCTGCCGCTTGCAAACAAATGCACGAAAGTTTTAGTCGCAATTTGCTCCTGTGCGTAAGCGTCTTGCTGACAAAGGACTGTGCTAGCCTAAATACACGTTGGGCGCCACTGTAGGTCGTTCTGCCTACCGAGGGGGGTTCAGGCAACGGCCTCGTCAAAACATCACGCACAGAACATTGCAAGAGGAACAATTGCGCTTTACTCAAGCAAGTGGAAATGAAATATAAATGGAACAGGGGATACAATCAGCCAAGCACATAACAAAAGCACTTCAGGGTCCCAGGGCTTACGGTACGGCGGGACGAACGGCGGGCCTTGCTGACGTGCGTCTTCTTCGAGGTGGCTGACGGCGGTGGCTTCTCTCTTGTCACCGGCGGCGCTCCCGGCCGGCAACTCCCCCGCTACCAAGCGCCGCTGCCCTTATCTAGCGTGCCCAAAAATGTGCCACGCCCCCCTCCATCGCACAGTCTTTCTGCCGTGTGTTCCCAGATGGCAGGAGAGGTGGCGCGCGGCAGTTTGAACGGCCTAACGTGGGCGCTCACAGGGGAGAATCCCCACAAGCTAAAGGTTTTCGTAGTGGATTTCGTATGTAACCTCCACAAATACATTCTACCATCCCCTAAAACAACATTCTCGCTGCAATACAAACTGCGTAGTTTTCCTCCAACATTCAACATTTTCCACGACTATTTATAAAATGACACCCGTGTAGTGTGTTACGATTTCATGTTAATCGCAACAGGTGGCTTGCCAGCAAGGCCAAGTGTACCTAATAGCTTTTGTTCATTGACGTTTCCTCTAATTCCACGTCCTGTTTTGCCCCAGGAGCTCGGCGAGTAGCGACTTTCCGAACATTAAAACTTCGGACAGGCTTCTTCGCCTTCTGAAAAAATCTTTGAGTACTCAATCAATTTGCTGTGATTACTAGTCACCTGTGCTGAGTTTCAAGCGCTAGTTTCGCAAACGCACTGAAGGTCTCCCCGAAGTATACAGGCCATAGGGACCTTAAAAAATTTGGCTCCAATCTACGCTGTGAAGGTGGTTGGAAAGCACAGCGTTGAACAACACCCACAACAATTGCCCATTTGACGTCACTTGAATTCACACACGTGGCTCTAAAACGAGCGAAACCAGAGATTCTGCCAGCCGCTACCTGGAGTTCGCGGGGGCGGCATCACGAGCGCAGGAGCTTCAGCCCCGTTGGGCTACACATCTCGTGTTTCGCGATCGAGGCGCCACCTGATGCCGCTTTCCCACGGCATTTACGGGACGAGCGCTGCGTAGCTGATACGAGGAGCTCAAGCAGTGTTTTTGGTTCTCTTTCGCTTCCTTTTGCCTTTCCGCTCACTAAAAAACTCGTTATTGTCACGTCTGTAAGAAAATAGTACGTTTGGGGCACTTGCAAAAATGGCTGCGTCTTGGTACATTCTCGAGCGCAAAGAACCCTCCGCGGTGGCTCAGTGGCTAAGGCGTTGAGCTGCTGACCACGAGGTCGCGGGTTCGATTCCCGGCCGCGGCGGCCGCTTTTCTGATGGAGGCGAAAAGCAAAAACGCCCGTGTGTACGAGATTTCGGCGCACGTTAAGATCCCAGGGGGTCAAAATTAATCCGGAGCCCTCCACTACGGCGCGCCTCATCGCCTGCGTTGCGTCGGCGCGTTAAACCCCACAATCAATCAATCAATCGAGTGCAAAGAGCTATCCTGGGACGCGGTTGTCCGCGCTTCATGGCCGCTCTTACAGGCGTCGGCAAGGGCCGCAGCATATTACAACTGCCACATCCGAATACGCTAGGGATAAACGAATTCTATTTTTGCCTCGTTTATACCTCATACTGGTACAGCCAGTGGTTGGTTTTGTTTTGGAGCATGGACAAGGAATTCGGCTTTGTTTCCAATATATACGTCGTAGAAAATTATGGTTTAGGGATGGGATTAACTAATACCTTTCAGTAACTTGAGCCTTTTATAGAATATAAGTCACGCGAAAATGCTAATTACATTCTAAGGTAGCGCGTCTATAAGGTTTTGCCCACTCGCGCCTTGTAGCAAGAACCAAGGGAACTTAATGGAACCACAAAAAAAATGTTTTGGAAGACTGGGAGATACAACTACGCGAATGAAAAAAACCCAGTGCAGCTTCGGAAATGCTAAGGGGTTTAAACCTAAGCCAGGTAGGACCCACCAGACCAACTATAGATGTGAAATGCCCTGCTACTTCGCAACACATAGGGGAGGATGGAGGAGGGTGACGCTTAAGTATTGATGTGTACACATTCGGAGAGAAATCAAGCGATGAGCGTTTTAGTAATCACACACACACGCTGCGTGTTCACTTTCTTTTTGTTTATTAACTTTAAAGAACAGCTGATCGCGGTCGTTGCATTTTTTGAGCAAAACCGATTTACGACCACCTGAGGAAACGCTGCTCACAGAGGCACTGTTAGTAAATCTCACAACAGTGAAATTGCAGTCAGCTCCATCCGGTGCCGGTGTCGCGAAGCCGGTGTGTGACCACGCCTTATGATTATACAGACCGAATGTACTACACTAATATCGGGTCAGAAACGTTTGCACTCTTGTAAATACAACACATCTGCGAACAGAGTGACTGCTTCACATTAATATATATTTAGAACGGATAAAAACGGGAAACCTCAGTCATGAACAAAACCAGCGGCTACAGCTAAAACGGGCCGAAGATTCCCGCACTGCTTTCGAAATGGGCCGCTAGGGGTACTTAAGTGGTGCGGTGCCCCTACAGGCTGCGGTCAAGGCATATAGCGGTGGACGCCGCTGCGATAGCGCGACCGTGAATCGGCAGAAAGAAAACGGAGGACCGTCTTTCATAGTGTCAGACAGCGGAACCTAGCCATCCTGATGGGTTAGCTCGGGGCCGTAGCACCGCGCGAGACAAGCGTAAACACTGAAAAAATGCGACGTGTGAGCTTAGGGACTCCCATTTATAAACGATTTAAAATAGTTAGCCTAGCAAGTTTGAGAATTGCGAGAAAGCTGAGGTTACTTTTATAATCACTATTTATT
Organism: Haemaphysalis longicornis; assembly: GCA_013339765.2. Lineage (NCBI taxonomy): Eukaryota > Metazoa > Arthropoda > Arachnida > Ixodida > Ixodidae > Haemaphysalis > Haemaphysalis longicornis. The sequence continues at coordinate 204,389,992 of CM023452.1, forward strand.
ACAACCAGCCGCTTCTTTCGCGTTTTGTAATACATGTTAAAACACAACCAATTTGTATTAAACAATTTAAAAAACGGAGTCCCATGCGTGGCTAGCAGTGCATGCACAAAGGTAGCGTTTCTCTAGGGGCCAGATGTCTGTATGTGGTCTCTAATGTTTGTTTTCCCGCCCTGGACACCAATCCTTACGTATCTTTTGCCATACGACCACTGAATTCCGTCGGGTCCAGATTAACCAGGATGTGCTGTCGACAAAGCTACTGAAGCCGTACGAAGGAAGCGCGCAGTGGACGTTAATCGACTTAGATTGTTATTAAGATGTTAATCGACCAGATTTAGGGAAATTCCCCAAGGTGGAGAAGTTTCTGTGAAGGAAAGTTTGACATCCACATAAATGCAGCCATACGGCTACAAAGGAAAGCTATACAGCTTTCTCAGAAACTTCGAAGTTGAAGAAAAATAGGTGGATGTCAAACTTTCCTTCACAAAACCTTGTTAGAGGTGTTCTAACCAAGGGGAACTAACCCGGCTGGTATTTCTTCAGTAAAGCTTGAATCAGTCACTTAACCATAGTGCCGCAAATCTATATAGGGGACCGCAAAAATTACCAGCAACTGGTATTGTAAGCCACGGTTACTAAGTTCAGAAACTCGTATCTGCACAAGCAGTACCGGACGTCTCTGCGTCACAAGCGCCAGAAGTTATACACGCTTCCTTTCCGAGAAGGTATTTTTACCCCTTTCAGTACTGACTCACGTCAGCCACTGCTATTCAACGTATTTGGCACAGCTGGTCATTTTAAAGCAAGAGCTTTACTATGCCCTGTCTCCAAAAGTAATTCATCTCATTGCAATGACCGTGAGCTCATCATCATCATCGCCAGCGTATGCTCACTGCAGGCAAATGCCTCTCCCATTATTCTCCAATTATCCCGCTCCTATGCTACCTGCGACCAATTTATCCCCGCTAACTTCTTGATCTCATCCGCCCACCTAACTTTCTGCCGCCCCTGCCGTGCTTGCCTTCTCTAGGGATCCACTCTGGTACCCTTAATGACCAAGGGTTATTTTGCCTCCGCATTACATGCCCTTCCCACGTCCCTTTCGTCGTCTTAATTTCTAGACATATGTCCCTAATGCGCGTTTGTTCCCTGACCCACTCCGCTCTCTTCTTGTCCCTTAATGTTACAACCACCATCTCTTCCGCTCCATTGCCCGCTGAGTCGTTCTCATTTAAGTTGAACCCTCTTAGTGAGCCTCCAATTATCTACCCCGTTGGTGTGTACCCTGAGCACCGCAGCACAAGTGTGGAAGGTGTGTCTTCCCTTCTGGTTATCGGCTGCTGACAGGCATCGCGGATGCGCTAGCAGGGAGGCTCGACGCTGTGGCGTTACGTGTATCAGCGAGGCTTGGCCGCTTGGTCGCTCAGCCTCAGTGCGGATGGCCCTCAATGACAAGGGGCTAATTCGTCAGGTGCCACATCATGCCACGTGATCCGCCACGAAAGGTGTCGCAGCCGCGCTCGCTCGAGGCATCGCTGCTGTGGTAGCACGTGACTAGGCAATGGTTTAACAGCTGCTTCGCCGGTGCTTGATTGCTGAGTCTTTCCATGGTTACCAGGATTTAGCGAAGCGGAAGTGTGGAAGGGATGACCCAACTTTTATGAAACACTGTGTACTTAGTGTGTGCAAAAACAAGCAATAAAAGGCCATATGCTCGTTCTTTGCAGTGTATGACATAATCCGCTACGGTGGGAGTGCAGCGCAACCGCCTGCCACCCTGTTTAACATGACACCCTTTCTTTTACATTATTTCATTATCTTCACTTCAGCTATTCCTAAGGGGCAGTGCTTGGTGTTCGGTGATCATCTAAAGTTGTGGCCCTCGCTTAAAGAGTGGATGTGCTAGGTTCGGGTTATCCTGCCAAAGGACCCGGTTCAGAAATGGTGCAGGCATGCGTGCTTGAACTCTGCTTCTTCGATAAGAAACAGAGCGGGGTCCAGCTACCGTCGACGTTTGGTAGAAGTACGCGTCCGTGTGCACAGTGTGTCTCTTGTACCATCAAACGTCAAGGAGCAATTTATAGTGGCTGCACCCATAGAGTAAAAGAGGCAAATCACTTATTTGGGGTAGTGGATTTGCCATAACCAATGTTAGGACACCCGAAACTAGCCTAGGGATACCTCTAAGCCTGAAGAAAACCTTTGATAGTTTGAACGATGACAGCCAAGCTTGGCAGAAATCATCGGTAATACTTCGCCGCAACGGAGAAATGGTGAAGATTCCGCTGCACCTAATGCCGCGGGAAAGGCACGATGGATTCCCTTTATCTTATTTTAGATATTTGTGATATGACATACCGCATGCACCCTCTTCATTCTTAAGGTTAAGACTACGGTTAGCAAGATTTTCCAAACGTTTACCTCAAGGTTCTCATGCTAATGTAAAGAAGCAATTGCGACACGCAGGGGGTCGATGCGCCGAAAATAAAGATTAGCTACAGAGGACAGCGTCCGAAATCATTCTGCGCTTTCGGCATCATGGCGTAATTCCACGATATCCGGAAGAGCACATATAGGGCAGCCTATGTGGTGATGGCCGGTTTCTTGATTAAATGCAGAACTCCTGCGTTGTATGGTAGACTTTTCTCGGGTAAACCTTCAAAAAGCGATCCATTCAGAAAATAAATTAGTTAAGCCCTGTATACTGTGATGAATATGCCTGTCTGATACGGATGCGACGATGAAATAACTCTTATCACAACAAGGCCACCAATTACCTGGTTTCTGTGTGAACTTTAGCACCAATTGCACAGAGTGGAAGCCTAATATATTCTGATTTCAACCGCATGGAATTCTTGTTGCGCGATTTTGAAATTTTCCAAAGCTACCTGACTTCCAGGGCCAGTGCATGTGGCGCAGTTCAGATTTTCTAAGAACAACTTTATGATTCACTGGTATTTTATTCTGGCTGGTCAGTCAGAGACAGAAAATTAATGAGTTTTTCAGGTATGGCAAATATTGGCGGCGAAAATGCATAATGGCGAACCGGAAGATGGTCGACGATTGGCCGCTAACAGAAAAGCCGTTACGGAGTTAGGACTACTGTACTGACGATGTGTGAGACGAGGTATCAGTGAAAAAGAACATCGCCCCATTATTGCGTGACTACGAAAAAATATCTCACAATAATCGGGGTAGGTCTGTTTTCGCCACCGTGGATTTTTAAAGATGATGCTCTTTTTCGGGCTACTTCAACACAGAAATTTAGGTCGGTCTTTCTGTCTTTATATCTGTGTGGCTATCGCTGTGCCTGTATGTCTGCCCTTCCATTCAGCTATCCGGCAAAAAGTTAGAAGAAAACATGTCCGACCATTTATATAAGCAACACGGTTTTTAAATAATACTTGAAACGCGAATCATACTTCCCAACATTCTTCTGGAAAAAAGAAATACATTCCGCGTATTTCAGGCAATATATCCAAACATCAGTGAAATCTGTCGCGTTCATCTATTAAATTTACATGGCTGCGGAATTGTGGCCCTAGGAATTGGCAAAATACGCATTGGAAACCATGTTTTTTAACCCGAAAATGCGAAAAGCGCTGTCTCGAGCCTAGGCCTAGTCGTGGTGTTGCAAGCTCAGCAGTAACAAAAGGTTCCAGCAGACGGAACAAGCAGTGACACGCGGAAAAATTCAATTGACTTGCATGGGACGGGGCGGGGAAGAAAAGAGGCATTTAAGTAGCACGGGTCGCAGAATACCACAATCTTCTAACGACATTTGCAGCGAAGTGCGCAGATACGCGGCCCACTATTTTTGTAGCCGGTAATGCTAGAGCTTTAGACAGCTCTCACATGCCACACTCGTTCATCAGTGCGGTACAAAGAAAAGGCAGGATCACAGTAAGTTGTGCCCCAGTGTGATGATGGCCACTTGTCCCGTTGGCCATGTAGAACAGATAACTGTCAATAGCTGAGGAACAGGTCGTCTCCGCCTTCTATCCCTGATGTCATACGAGGGCAGGCCGTAGAGGCGAATGCAACCTTTTCCCGCTTCGTTCAAGTGGATATGGTACCAGCAAAAGGAGTGGAGTGCTTGCGGCGCGTTGTGCTTTTCTGACGAGAAAAATGCGTAAATGAGCAATGGCGACAACGGCAAATCCGTCGAGTTCGAGGGTTGTAGGAAGGAGACTGGTGCCACGCAATAGGCGCTACATCTCCTCCACATTTCCGTTATTCGCTTTCTTAGTGCGGGGAAACCAGCGAATGTTAGGCAGGGCAACGCAAAAGCATGTGTCATCGAGATGCTGTGGCCTGAACATGACTTCTTTGCCACTGAGCTTGCAGATGTAATTGGTTTGATTTCATTTCTGTTTTGATTTTCCACTGAAAGTTGAAGGTGACCAAGGTAAAGACAAGGAGCTACTGGCTTGAAGGTTTTTTTGGCCGCCTGCGGTAATGACGGCGCCGATTGAAATGAAAAATATCTTACCGGTATGTATAAATTAACTAAACGCGAATACGACGATTAAAACTAAATTTACGCAGAAGCTACCACAACAGAACATACGGGTCACAAAATTTAAAATAAAAGAACAATGCAAATTTACATGGTTGAGCCTCGCAAGTTGGCAAGAAAAATGAACCTAACAACATACTCGTGAAAGTTGCGAAAATACAGGTACTTCTTTTTCAGTGCACAGAAAGGGTGTATAAGGTGGAAAAAGAAACCCAATATTTATACAAATATGCGAATACAACACAGAGGGTTCGAAAGAAAATTAAAATTCACAGGATAGTTTCCGCAAAACCACAATAAACACACAAACAACTAACAACAGTACCTTCGGGTAAAGGCATGATTAAATTCGTTATCTCAGGGATGCTTTAACTGCTACTGAAATTCTCTCCTCAGCATGCATGCTTATGTTTACCAAGTTATTTAAAGCAAAGCAGCTGTTGGTAACGCGGCTACTCACCGTGTTCAATATGGCAGGCTTCACTGCGTCATAAGTTACAAAACTTCGGGAACGGGTTGAATATGGTACGAAAGCCCCCGCGATTGGCAGGGATATCAGAATATGGTTGAACTGGTTCCTCCTCTGACGTTATAGGGCTCCTTCGAAAAGTCGCCTCGCCTCGAAAAAACCTCAAGCCGGGAGGCAGGGCGCTGAACGTCGCCCACTGGAGGTGGGGGGGAGAGGTCGGGCGTAGTTGCCACAGAGGAAGCAGAAGTAGCGCTGGTGTCGTTTGGAGGGTTCCTTTCTGATTTCCCGAGCCACGCCGCAGCGTACGTAGGTCACCAATGACGTCTCGACGACGTACAGAAAGAACGAGAAACGTATAAATACTCTCCTGCCTTGCACTCAAACTGAGGTTACAGTGTATAGCATAACGAATTGTTGACAGTACGCAGCCACCAATGAATAGGAATGCTCAGACGCAGCCGCACCCCTCCTACAGCGTACCAGCAGACGCCGCGAACTGCTGCAGAACCATGCTCCATTAGCGAATGTGTCCCCGCAGCGCGTCCCTTCGCCTCCGTACGGTAGTTGTAGCGTTGAGTACGCAGCGGCGAGTAGACTGAGCTGCCTTGGTGTTCGTGACAAAGAGCCGAGAGCAAACTTAAATCGTTGAGTGCTTGGCGGGAAATGAAGAGCTACGATCACAGCTCTGTTGACTCCCAAAATGGCAACCTTACAACAGCAGCCACAGAGTCAGCAGCGGCTATTGTAAAACTAGCACGTAGTAAACAAACTGGCAAACTAACAATGCACGCGAAAGAATGTATTGCGACGTGTAAGAACATAAAATAAGAACAAAGTGTAAGCTGTCAAAATTGGCTAACAGAAGTAAAACAGATGACATACGGGCGTGCAACATGACGGTCATCAACGAAATGTTGGAAATAGGAGGAAACTTGACGGCAACAAAAAAGAGTTGGCTGTTCGCAGAGGCACAATGCACGCACCTAAATAAGAACAGGGTACCATTACGCCAAATATGGGTGAGATAATGAAAATAAACGGACGTTTTTCACCAAGCTTTACGTCAGCGCTGAGGAACAGGGGAAACCACTGAACCTACAAGCTTACCCTGCAATGTTTCGTCAATAACTGAAGAGGAGGTTGGAAAGGCACTTAAGGCCATGAAAAGAGGGAAAGCTGCAGGCCACGACGGCATGACCGTAGGTCTCTTAAAGAAGGCGGAGATATATGTCTAGAAAAGCTCGCCTAAACTATTCTCAGAATGATTAAGGACTTTAACTCTTTGGTTAGCGGAGGAAAGTGATCGATTTTTAGGGGTCTAACCAAAAAAATTTTTCTGCTTAAACACATTGATTAGGCACATATGGCTGTGGCACAAAATGCATTTGATTTAACGCCTTTTCCAATGACACCAGCTTTAATAATTGTTTTCATAAAGAATGGTTGCTAAAAATTATCAAATTCCAAGTTTTTGTCCAGGCGTGTGCTGAAGCAAATAAAAAAAGAG